>CM023950.1:21010010-21163443 GCA_013407115.1 Glycine latifolia
TGATATGCATGTAATGACAGAAATAGTTTCTTTGATGATAATATTTTGATTTCACAAAGATAAGCAATGAAATATACAGAATTCAAGACAAGAGACAAGGCAATTTATACTGGTTCACCTCACAACCTTGGAGGCTACATCCAGTTACTTCTAACCCACACTAGGTTAGAGTTTTCACTATATCAAAGAATCTTTACAAGTAGTTTACAATAGTCAGCTTTATCCACACTAGATAAAGAAACAGAAATCTAAACCCTATAGACTTCAAATGATAAAGACTCAGAGAACCCTACTCTGTTCTTACCTCTAGAGAACCCTACTCTAGAAAACCACTTTAAAGAATCAAAGATATATCAACAGAATTTTTAATACACAGAAAAATTATAAAGAAAGATTCAATAGATACAACCTGTGATCCTTCAAATGAATGAATGAATGATGTTACCAATCAATCAGGTTGAATGCAATTCAAAGCTCAGAATAAGAACTCTTGAAATCTCTTCTTTTCTTTAAAAACTCATCTCAAAGATTTTACTCTCTTGATCTCATGAGAGGTTTTTCACTCTTAGAACAAATCAGTACTTTGGCTTTGGAAAAAACTTTCTAATCTTTTAGTGATTCACACAAATGTTCAAAGTTACATAGAACAATTCGCTCTAAGTATATTTATGAAGACAAGATAAGAAAAGTTGTTATAAAACTGATTTAACTGACAATAATCAATTATGAAAATACAATGAATACCTAAACCAATAAACCAAGAGGGGGGGTGAATTGGTTTTTGCCCCTTTTTTTTGAAATTTCTTACAAATCAATATACAGCGGAAGATTTAACTTGGATCGTATCTTAAATCAAAACTCTTTTTAGAAAACAATTATCTTCACCAATCAATTTCCTTTTGTACTAAATCAAAGTTTGAATGATACACAAATCAAATATCACAAGAATTCAATGAAACTTAAACTAAAACTTTAAATGCACACCAATTTATACTGGTTCACCTCTCAATCCCGGAGGCTACATCCAGTTTCTTCTAATCCAAACCAGATTAGAGTTCCACTATAACAAATCTTAGTTCTTTACAAGCAATCAACAAGGCCTCTTTCACCTACGCTAGGCAAAACTCAAAATCTATTCCCTAGATTTCTCAAAAGACCCAGAACCAGAGAACCCTTCTCTGTTCACCCCTAGAAACACCCTTTCTAGTAATGCTTTAAAGAACCCCAAATGTTATATGAAAGATTCACAACAAATACAACACTTACAAACAAAGTTTACAAAAATATCAAAGCTTAAGATACAATAAAGATGTCACCTCATATTCCTTTGCAACATAAAGGATATACACGAATTATACAACCTGAGATGATGAATGATATGCTTTCTCGACTTTTCTTGATACAACTCTATGCATGAAAGATCACTAACATGACTTCTTCTTCTAAGCAAACATGTTGATTCTCACTCTAATAAGAAACACTCTTGAAATGAAGTTTGAAGCCCTTTAGAACTCTTAGAAACTGTTAAAACTCTGATATGAACAAAAGCTTCGAAATCTCTCTTTTTCATTCAGTGACAAGGCTTTCCTATTTATAAAAAAACAGATTTAACAAACTGTAATCGATTATCTCGTCATGGTAATCGATTATTTTATCATATGTAATTGATTATTTCGTCGATGTAATCGATTAAATAGTTCATGTTAGTTCTGGAAATCTTGAACGAACATAGTAATCTATTATTTTACCATGTAATCGATTATGCAAGAAACTTCTAAACTCTTCACAAGCAGAGGTAATCGATTATAATGCCTATTAATCGATTACGCCAGAAACATTGCAAAACACTACAGGGCTTATTTAATCGATTACAATTATTTGGTAATCGATTAAACCAGTGTTCATAAAACTGTGTCAAGATACTTTAATCGATTACGAGAAAATGGTAATCGATTAAACTGATCATACATCATTTTCCAGAAATCCAAACAAGCTGATAATCGATTATATGCTGCACGTAATCGATTAAAGCAGTGTAAAATCATTTTATGCTTGTTTAGATTCACAAATGTATATCTAATCATATGCACATACTAATATGATTCTTAACCTAAGTATGAATGTATGCATGTATGATTTCTTTAATGGTTGCAAAGGAATATAGGGATTTATCTTTAATGAATCAAGCTTAACCAAAGGAAAAATTACAAATGCCATCTTAATATGATTGGGCATGTAAAAATATCAAAATAACACTTGTCTCCTGCTCCTTGAATCTAACAGATTAAAACGATAAGGTAATCGATTATTTAACCATATGTAATTGATTAAAATATAACATAATCGATTAATATGTTCTTGAGCTTCCTGGAAATGTTTTCATGAACAAGATAATCGATTAAAATGATACTTAATCGATTAAAACAGACTTAGTATAATTAAAGCATGAAGAAATAATCGATTACGTAAGATTGGTAATCGATTAAACCAGTAAAGCTCAAACATGAAAAACACGAACCCGGCTTCTGTAATCGATTACTGAAACATGGTAATCGATTATACCAGTAAGGCACCATGACAAACAAGTTAAGATAATCGATTACATAACATAATAATCGATTATTCCAGTGATGCATGTTTTTCATACATTACTATGTAATTGATTACAAGAAGCTGGTAATCGATTAAAATGTTCTTTAAGGCTTTTTCATAAATAGTATGAATGTATTTAATCGATTAAAATGTTTGTGTAATCGATTAAAACAGTAAGTTTTCATTTTTCAAATACTTAGCCATGAGAACTTAACTTCTTATGAAATCATTGGATTGCTTTGAAATTTTAATAAAAAAAACTATGTATGCATGAAAATGCAAATGTAGATGAAAGATCACAAGGCAAAACACTTGAACCACTTAGACAAATTACAAATGCCTTCAAATGATTGGCCATGTAAAAAGCTAAAACATCAATCCTTCATCCTTGGTTCAATCTTCTTGCAACTTCCCTTAAAGTCAACATTAAGGAGACAACCTTGTTGGGCTCGGATCCTTTCATACTCATCATATAGGTTCTGTTTAAATCATTTTGTGCAGTTGTAGTATATTATATTGTTCCTCTTGACTACTCAGATTTTGACCCTTGTGCAATTGGATGTATTCCAATTCTAAAGTATTTAATTATCGACAACATTCATTAGCATGCCTTCGGTCATTATAATAATTTTCATAGCTTAAATTGGAGGACCAGCAATAATGATCTTGACAATAAAGCCTTTAAACCTGTTTTAGGCTCCATGCTTGCAAGAATTTATCATAATCCACAAAGCAATGAGGAATACCAGAAAAGAATGCAGCAAATAATGGAGTTCTGGTCTTCTAGAAAGGTATACGATCAAGAGACTAGGTGAGATGATTGGTGGGCCACATTCAACTCTTTTTCCTGGGGCTTCAAAGGATTTATCTTCTACTTCAGCAGAGTCAAGTTCAGGTAAGCTTCTCTTTTTTAGCCAGAATGTTTCATGGCTTGATAAGTCAGTCAATTTCTTCTCTCGTGATAGGTGGATAATGTTCATCTCACTTTAAGGAATACTCAAGTTCTTTTTGCTTTCTTTTAGGAGTGGGAAGGGGTTGACTTAAGTACTTTTTTGCTGTGTCATTTGTTGTAAATTTATCCATTAAAACATTGTAAGCTAATTTGGTGTTTTTCATGCATGTCTTTTTATGAAGTTTTGTAATAAATGACAAGGCATTAATTTTTTATTACAATCACCCACACTGGTCACCACTGAACTTGAAACAAATTAGTTTCATTTTCTTGACATTACTCTGAAGTTTACAAGTCTTCACAAAAAAATTTGAAGTTTACAAGGGATTGATTACTTCAAGTATATATTATGTGATTCAGTAAATTATTTATAATTTCTTCTCCCTTCCCTATTACAGGAATATTGCAAAAACCTAACCATGTTGCCCAGCAATGGCAAACTGATAGGTTAGGTGCTGGTTCAAGTGCCTTAGATCAAGATCGTCTTGATAAACCGGCAGTAGTTTCTTCCAAGTTTTGCTCCTCTTGGTGCCTTTCCTGGGTCAATGGCTATACCATCTTCTGTTCAATTAGCTAATCAAGCACCTGGTGCTCATTTATTGCCCCTCCATCATCCAATACTAGTGAATTATTGCCACCATATCCATTATTCCCACCTGGCCTCATTCCTGGAATGGTTAGAAAGATGTAGATTGGTAGTGGGGTTCCATGTTTTCCTTTTAGCCCTTTGGATATCCCATAGAGCCCTTTTTTTTTGTTGGGGCTATTATTGCAGAGTGATATCCCTTTTCTTTTCTTCCCAGCTAAAGGAGAAGTTTTATCAGAACCACTTGATTTTCTTTGTTGGGGCTATTATTGTAGAGTGATACCCCTTTTCTTTTCTTCCCAACTAAAGGATAAGTGTTATCAGAACCACTTGGTGTAGTTCTCATAATTTCTTCTTGGAACTTCCCAATCAGTGAGTAAAAATTTCCAATTCAATCCATGTTATGTTTCCTTGTTAGTTATTATTGTTAGATTTCAGAATTATTCATCAATAAGTTTCCTAGAGACTTTTTTCAGGTACATCTTTTCATTTTTATTACAAAATCTTGACAAATAATATTATAGTCTATAAAAAAGTTTGTAAGTCATTCTAGGTTTATGGAATTATCAATGATCAAAGGTTAAGGTATTATTTACCTCATAAGATTTTTGTGTAACTCCAAGAACAGGCTGAATATAAGTTCAACAATGCTTCAATTGTTGTCATATTTTGGTGTTTATATGATTTAATATATGTTTGACAAAAGTTATTAAAAGTTGAAAAACCTAATAAGCTAACTTATTTAATAGAAGTATTTAGTGAAGATAACCGATAAACAATTAAGAATTATAAAATGACATAAAAATCTATTTATATCTTTGTTTTTATTTGCATTCTATTCTTTCAGAAAAAATATCATTATAATTTAGATTTTTAACAAATTTGAATTCTTATTAATTTTTTGGAAGAAAAATAATTAATTTAAAATTGAAATAATGAATTTAATAATTAAAATAATGTATAATATGAAAAGTATGCTAAAAATATTTAAAAATTGTATAATAAATGAAAAAATAATATTTATATCCCTTAACTCGTTATATTTTTGAATTGTAACAATCAATATTTTGACATTGCATTTATTTATTTTTCTTTAATAATTTACACATTGTTTACACTTTTAAGTAAAAACTTGTGCTCTAAAAATTGCACTTTACAATAAAAAAAACTCACTTATGGAAAATTTCATACTTTTCAAAGAAAACCACCAAGCAAGGTTATCTTTATTTTAGGCCTAATTATACTTTTTAATTTTATCTCAATTTTATGCTTATGTCAACATATCAAGTTAGTTCAATGGTTAAAGATAAAATTTATAAGTTTTTTTAAATAGTTAAAATATCATAAGTTAAATTAATTTATTACAAAACAAATTTCCAAAAAATAAGAATAAAATGTGCAATTAAATCTTAATTTTATCAAAACGGATGTGTTGAAACAAATTTTGAATTGATAGTCTTGGTTCTTGCTACCTTAAGGACAATTCCACAAGATACCTATTCGAATCCGATAAAAGAGCATAAAGCAAATGTTGTTGTTATTATGTATAGTATGCTATCATAAAGTTCAGGACGAGTTTTTTTTTTTTTTTTTTAAGTTGGGTCTTGGTTGGACGGTGATTCCAATAGTGTACAAAATGAGGTCCCAATGTTGTTTACCCTTTTGCAATCTGGCTTGTATTTTAAAGCTTAGGTTCTTGGTGGTTCTTTGGTTTTGGGGCCAAAATAGGAAGCCTTATTCTCTTTTTTGCGTCCCTCAAAAACCATATCTATCTGAGTTAAAATGAAGGGAACTAATATCGACTCCTCATTGATTGTTATTTGTCACTACCATATTTGCAAAAGACCAAATATCCTTTCCTATTATCTCCAATTATTGGCACCCACCCTTCCCCACCACCCTTCCTTCATTTCCTCTCTTTCTTTCTTCCCTCACAAATCTCTCCCCTGTGTTGGATTTTTTCCTGTGTTTGTCAACACAATGAATCGTGATTCCTTTTCTTCTTCTTCTGGTTTTCTAACAACCCAATAGAATCATGATTATGTTCTATTTTAAAAATCGTCTCACAACAAAATTATGATTCCGTTGTATTGCAAATTTGTCCTGTATTTCTATTAGGTTGCAATTTGTGTAACGCAACCGAATTGTGATTCCATTGTGGGGTGAATTTTCAACACAACAAAATACTGATTTTGTTGTGCAATATTTTCACAACCAATGTGTATAGCAGAAACATACTTCCACTGCACTAGTGGGGGTGCCAAAAAAATGTGCTACAAAAGAGTGATTTCGTTGTGCATTGAACAACAAAGTCACACTTCCATTGCACAACATTTTTCGCACCCCACTAGTGCAGCGAAAGTGTGTTTCCACTATAAAAAGTGGAGAAAAGTATCTTTGGAATTTTCAAATGTTGGAAGAACCTAATAGCAATGTTGTTGGAGTCAATACAACACCCTAAAATGAATTCTAAATTCTTGGAAGTGTGTTTTGTGATTCTTTCCAAATCATCCAACTCATTTCCATTGATTATGGAGGAATCATTTTGATCAAATGAATATTGACAAAAAATAAATAAACAATTGGATATGAACAATCTAACTTTTGGTCATTATATACATTGTCATCCGTTATACACCAATGTTCTCCCCCATTATTTGATATTTTTTCCATAAAGATAGTTTATATCAATGTTTAGGATTGAATTATATTACTTATATAGTTTTTAACCATGAAATTTATAAATAGTAATTACAATGATATTTTTTATTTCTATCAAGTAATAAATTTTACTAGTGTTTTTATTAACAAATAATTTTTTAAATACGAGACATATAATCTATTTTTTATTATAAGTTCTTTTCCGACAAACAAGCAAATGTAGTTTTTAACTTAAGGGAATTGTCTAAGTATTGATGGAAATAGTGATAATAATTTCTATAGTAATACCCATTGTAATAATTTTTATAGCAGTGATTTCAATAGTGGTTTAGATTATAATAGCTTCAATAGAAAAGCCTTTTCAATAATAATAATGTTAATAATAAATTCGGTCATACATGTTATAACAATTCTAATAATAATTTCGATAATGATAAGCAATGGAGATTGGATAAAAGCACAATTTAGAGAAGAAATGAGGATTGGAAAGAGATAAGGCTTCGGAGAAATGCATAAAAGTAAATGAAAACAAATTTTATTAAAAGTGGGATGAATACACACACTATGACCTTTGAATCGAGAGCCATTTTCGAGTGAGCGACGTAGTTTGTGTTTAAGGATTTGAGTGGTAGTAATTCATTCCAATGAAAATGGCTGACATGGGTCTTTATTTATAGACCACTACTATTGACAGTCGAATTATAGATCTTTTACACGTGTACAGCAAGTTCCTAATTACTTAGATCTAACGTCATCTAACATATTCATATAATTATTTTTTGTTAACCGTTGTAACTTCTCTTTTAAATACGAATTCAAACTTTCTATCGCAGTGTTTCATTCTTTCACGTGCATAATTGTGTTATTGAAACCTTCTTCATCAAAATAACACCTTTCAAGTGTGCAAAATCATTTCGAAGCTAGTTTATCGAAATGACTTTCTTCAAATGTATACTTAACCCTTTATGCTTTCTTTACCTTTGTCAATAATATTTCTCCATTGAAAATTCAACCATCGAAACTAGACTAGGTTTCTGAAACTTAGTTGCTCGAGAAAATATACCTAAATAAATTACTCTTGATACATTTATATTTTTTATTTAATTGATTAATCACTATTTCTGAATCTTTTCTTATCAAAACAATTTTTACACCTAAGTCTAATAGAGTTTCTAAACCGGCTATCAATGCTTCATACTTTGTTTCATTATTGAACATCCAGATCTAATTTCAAATAAATTTCTCAAAGGTATATTATTCGGATATATTATAACAATACCTATTCCAGAACCATCTACAAGTTTGGAAACATCAAAATATAACCCACAAGGTCTTATTCCTACAAAACATTCTAAAATTTCTACATGAGTATGATCAGCCAATAAATATGCTATAATTTGTCTTATTTTAATTTTGACCACTTATTTTTTCTATTCGATACCACTGTAATTAGGATTTTGGTCCTATGTATTGAGCATGAGATTAATCATTGGTTGGGAATTAATTGTTGGGTACCGACCAATCACACAACAATCGAGAAGAGAGAAAAGGGAAGAAGAAAACAACACACAGAGTTTATCCTGGTTCACCAAATGTGGGCTACATCCAGCTATTCACTATATTCTCTCACACAGTCGTACAATTGCACTCTGATTACAAGGAAATATATAGCCTTAGAAACCCTAAGTGTCGTAGCTATTCATTGGCCCAAGTCCAAACTACAAATAATAAAACACGAGGCCAACAACAGTACAAGGCCACAAAAAAGTCCTACTTAAAGTATGAGCCATGCCCAACATTCTCCCACTTAAAGTTCCTCGCCCCTCCCCAAGGGTGTATTACGTAGGGATTGAATTCAGGTTCTCCTCCACAAACTCAGTATGTGTTGTCAACTGAGTTACATCCATTGGATAATTTTGACCACTTATGATTAAATGAAATTGTCAATATTTTTATTTGTAATTTTCTTTTCAATAATATATTATATACTTAATTACATTTTTAATCCCTAGGAATCTTGTGATGTGACATTAACATATATGTTAATAGGTGAAGTAATAAATGACATGATAGTCCAATTTTCATATGTCACACCATCTACCATAGTGCCATGTTAGCAACGAGGGATCCATGTTAGGATGGGGTAGCTTCCCCACTAAAAATTTAACATTTGTAAAAATAATAACATGTATAAGTATAAATAATTTGTAATATGAATATTGACCCTACAAATTTATTTATAATTTTATTAACGTACATTTTACACACTATCCTACAATTATCAAAAAAATTATTTCTTAACCATTTTAATCTATATTTATTTTTGTCTTTATCAATATACTTGAATTTTTTAACCGTCTAAACCTTTCCCTCTATTGTCTTTTATATCTTTTTAAAATTTAATAATTTATTCTTTAAAATTATCAATAATCAATAATTAAAAATAATCTTTATTAAACTTTAAATTGTTCATTATAAATCTAATTAAAATATATTTTATATATTTAAATATATTTATTTATTATAATATTTAATTATAATGTAATTTAAATTTAAATTATTTATTTATTATATAATTTTCAATTGTATAAAAAATTATCATGTACAATATATAACAATTTAAATATATAAATATTACTCCCACAACTTAATTTTTTTGATCCATCACTACATTTTAGCATGTAAGCGACAAACCATTGATCATGTCATTTGTTCCCAACACCACCATCAAATCTTCACACCTCTCACCACAACACCACCATCTCCGAATCAAGAGCTACATCGAAACTGTTGTATCAATCACCACCAACTCTTATTAATCCTTCTTTTGCATCTGGTTGACGGTGATCTTGTTGAGGAGGTGGCGACAACAACGAATGATAGTATTATACTTAAAGGAGGAGGCAGCGAAGTGCGCAAGGTGGCCATAGAGGACATTGATGATGGTGTCGGTAGTGTCGAACTAGCCAGTCAAAACCAATTGAGAATTGTGTATTTTAGTAGGCCTAGGACATTGCCTAACTCGCTTAGCTGTGTACATGGCTTTGTGAGCCTACTAGAATATACTATAAATTTTGATACCATGTTAGATTTCATCTTAAAACCAATCAACATTGAGTGAAGTTGTCCAATAGATATATAAGTTGCATCTCAAGAATTGAGACAGGCGAAATGGGATTTCCTAAATTGTAATAAGAGGAAGGAGAAACCAAAGAAATGTCAACTAGATTGTTGAAGTCAGAATGTGTGCATGGATATGAAATAATCAAGAAACATGTTATTGCTCCATCTACGAGAAAGTTTGGGTTTAGATTTCAAATGATTTGATTACTCATTTAATCCTATAGTTATAATTACAATTTACCATATATGGTAAGTTTGTATTGACTTTAAAAGTAATTATTTTAAAGTAATTCAAACAGTGTGATTTGTAATTGGATGACAATGTAAAATTGTTTTACACAATTAGTACAGATGAATTAAACTCTACTATAAAACTTATCTTTTTATTTCCTATACTGATATAATATTATTTTTAATTTATTTGAGGGGACGTTTGTTTCATGAAATCTTATTGGATTCTTAGGAATATAGAGATGAGAATATGTATTCACATGTTTGTAGGAGGTAATAAGAAAATATTGTCAGACATACCTCATTCAAAGGAATTCATATTATACATGTTTCTCCATCTTCCTATTACCAAAGGAGTGGGAATGTTACATTCTCATGAGAATGTTTAACATTATTACTAACTTAGTTTATTCTTATTCAACTTAATTTATTTATTTAAATAAGTTTTTTATGTTTAAATTAAAATAAATTTTAAAAAATTCTCATGAATTAGATGTACCTAAGTTCTTTGATATATGGGAATAACATTCCTAATAATATAACATTTCCATGAATATTATTCCCATAAATATAATCAAATCTGTAAAACAGATGTGCCCTTAGTCTCTATGATAAGGACTAAAAGGATTAAAAGTGACATGTATAGGGACTAAATGGAGATGTCCTTAAAAGTATAAATACTAAAAAAAGATAAATTTTTTAAGTTATAGGAATCAAATGAGTAATTAAATTATTTTAAATTAATCTTATCTTTGTGTCTAGCATATGTATCTTAATTTATTTTTCATCACTTCTTGTTTAGGATTGTGTTTGAAAAGGATGATATAATGATATTTACAGTTTTACAATTAGCAAACAATAAAACATTTCATTTTTTTTGTAGCCATTTCATTGGTGTGATGAACAAATATCAAATTCATTGATTACATAAGAAAAGTCTCATATTCGAGCATTGTGAATGAAAAAGTTAATAGAAAGAAGTAGCCTACTAAAGGTGATAAGATATATTTTAAGATATATTTTTCAATAGAAATTAATCATTAACAAAGCCGATGATACTCCACACTAATTGATGTTAAATTGACAAAAATTAAATATATCTTAAATATATTTAATCAATGCGATATATGTATTTAATATATGTATTATACGTATTTAATATGCACATTTACTGTATGTATATAATATTATTGATATATTATTACAATTATTACATATTATATATAATTAAATTTAATAACACTATTAAAATATAATATTTCATTGATAATGAAAACAAGGTAAATTCACATGATGTAAATTTTTAAAGGTACTTGATGCATAATTTGTAGAGAAGTTAAAGATATTTTAAGTGCATTACTCCCTCTTGTTTTCATTATATGAATAGAAAAACATATTCCACATTTATTTAAAAAATAGTTAATTTCATTAAATTGTGTAATTTTTAATTAAAAATAAAATTTTTTCTTAAACTATCTTTCATTGAAATATGATATCAAATATAAAAAACTCTTTGACCTTATTAAATGAAGAGTATTTTGGAAATAATCTCATTAAATAAAGAATAGATAATTAAGATTTGCTTATATTTGAGAAAAAAAATAAGGGACTTTTGCTACGTATATTTGAGACCAGAAGGAGTATATTGTACCTATAAAGTGATGTTTATTTATCTTGAAACCTAACAAATTTAACCTCTAAATACAAAATCCTGAAATAGTTTGTAAAAAAGACTTAGAGAAGAGTAAAGGCAAAAAAAAAGATGGTAAGTAATGGAGTTGTGATTATGATCACAAGCTAAGATGGGTTTCACATATGCAGACCATTACAATCTTCCATTTGTACAAGGCGAGGCAAATAGTGGGTCTAATGCTATTAGTTGTACTCGCAAATGTGAAGTAATATGTGCACCTTTAATAGAAGCTCCTGCGCATTTTGTATGTGTAGACAGTTGCAATAAAAAATGTCCTGAAATGTTGTTTGGTACCGCCAACAATTACATGATTGGTTGTGGCATAATCAAGTTCATTGATGTCAACATTGATATTTATAATTATATCATTTTTTAGATGTTTTCTATAATTAACTTTACTTGCCCGATGTTCGTGGTCTTGCGACCGATGTGGTGAATTCTTGCTTGTAAGAGTATGAGAACAATAAATAACTTGTTACTGGAATGTTTAAGAAAATAAAGACATTTATTTCTCATATTTAAGAGTATCAAGGTTTATTAAGGAAATCATCAATATTAGATTAAATTAATCAAATATATAATTTGATAGCATATTATTATTAAATACAATTTTGATTTTCCTATTTTTTAAAATCCTCAATTTTGATCTCTTTATTTTAAAATAAAGACATTTATTTCTCATATTTTTCAAAATTCATAATTCTAATCTCCCTATTTTAAAATATAGATATTTAGTCATTTAATTTGTAAAATATGCGATATTTTGGTTCTAAGACATTGTATGGTAAAACATTATCTTGATGTGAGCAAATTTTAGTGACATGATACAAGATTATTTGTTTAATCCACGTCATTGTTAACACTAATCTCTTAATAATTAATAATTTAAGTTTGACATAATAACTAAATCACAAAACTTGCAAAATTGAGAGACTATATGTCTTTACTTTTAAAATAGAGCACCAAAATTGCATATTTTAAAAAATATAGAAACTATATATCTCTATTTTAAAATAGAGAGACAAAAATGATACATTCAAAAAAAAATAACAGGAACAAAATTATATTTAAGCCTTATTATTATATAGAGAAAAATATATTTAAATAATAAAAATACTTTAGTAGATATTTTTGTATGGAGATAAAAAATATTTTTAATTCATAAGTTAAGCGTATGTTTCCTTTTTATTCATAAGTTAATCTTATGTTTTTTATTTGTTTATTTTAATATATTTCCTTCAACATATGATAATTAAAATTTAGTTTCTACTTTTTTTTATAGAATTTATACATTTTATGACATAAAAGGCTTAAAAGAGAAATTTTAAAAATAACAAGTATTCTATGACACTGAAAAAAAAATACTATTTACAATTTCGTTATACAAATCAATTATTATCATTATATTTATAATTAATTACTGGCGTTATCATTTTACAGCAATAAAGTGGAATGACAAAGTTTGATATGTCATGTCAAATGCACATCATAGGAGGGCCTGTAATAAGAATGCAACTTGCAGTATGGGTTTTGTGCTTCCCAATGTCAGTTGAAGGTTGTAAAGTGATATAATTATATTGTGGACTATAATTAAAAAGTATTAGCAATGAAATAAACTGTAACTAATTCATTAAAAAGAAGGCTTAAATGATATTGTTTTATTTTATATTTTAGTAATATCTATGATAATGTTAATATATTTAATATTTCAACAAGTTATTTAGTAATAGTTAGTACAACAATAATATTAATAATATTATTGTTGTGAATAATATGATTAATACAAGTAATTAATTATAAAAAACTAACACGCAATAATGAACAGTTAATTTTTCTAATAACTGTTATAATTTTAAATTAACTTTATCCTCTAAATAATTAAACATAACACGTTGTGATGAACTCAACAAAAAAAAACATAACAAGCCATTCATTATAGAAAAAAAAAGCTTAATCCAATTAATGCTATCCATTCACACTTGGCTTACCGATTAACATTGAAAATTTGTTCTTACTCGTTATGAAAAATTTCATTTTCCCAATAACGTAATTAGGTTGGACTATTTTATTAGGCTTTCCTATCCAGTATGCTAAAATTTTCAAGATTATGCCGTCACCATCCAAGTGTGTTAATTTTTAAAGAAATCAACTATCAGTCATACACTACAAACTCGACAAAATTGAGGTTTGTTGGATATATGTTGGATAATATATACATAGTATATGATCACTACATACAATAATGAAAGGAAGAATTGGGGGATAAGACGTAATTAAGGAACTCAAAATTATTGATAAAGATGTAATATCACATTATCACTTACACTACATCATGTTTCTTTGAATAGACCTATAATAGATGAAAATAGAAAGGGAAGAGTGAAAGACATGGATAAAAATATCTAATTTTTACCATTTGTTTAAGAAAAAAATAGGAAGAAGGAAAAAATTTCCTAAGATGCAAAATGACATTAGCATATTCTTCAGTTTAATTGTAGAAAAATAGTTATTTGTTTTTAAAAAATATAAAAATAAATTGAATTAGAGTTGTATTTGGTTAAGGTTATCTAACAAAATTAGCTGAAAGTTAAAAATTAAAATTCATAAAACCATATGCTAAAAAATTGAAATATATAGAATAACATAATTAAAAAATATTTAACTAACTTATAAAATCAGAATTATGTTTAATTATCTCCAAAAGCATGTTCAAAATAAAATTTTATCTAGAAACTCAATTTTATTGGGGAAAAAAAACTTATCATACTTTTATAAACAAAAATTTACTTCAAATTCAAACATTAATAAATTGATGGCAGGGCGATAGAATGGCATGTAGTAAGGTGACAAAAATCCACGAAAATGATGGCTTGGATGCAGGGTACAATATTTCTCACTCAATAATTAATTATAAAAAACTAATCCAACTGGTTTCCACTCATGTATTGCATCGCCACATTTCAATCCAACAAGTCCACATTCTTTTTGCATGGCACAAAATATGTTTCGTTGCATATAGTAAAATCTGTCATCAAAGAAAGGTGAAAAGTGAACCTATCTATGGGGTAAGGGTAATTTTGAGAAAGGCTTAAATATGTTTATTCCTTCAAGATTGAGTATCTGTCATTCTTAATCCCTCAAATTCTTAAAATGTCTTTTTAGTCCTTTAATAAAAAAATTGTCATATATTATGCATCTAAACAACCCAAAATCAATCAAGATAGTGAGATCTTGAGAGTATTGTGCATCTTGAGAGTGAGATCTTTCAGAATTTGTAACATGAATTATAGACTCTTACAAATGAATATATATATATATATATATATAGATTAGGCTGGCCATTACCATTTGCAACTCCTTTGAAGAAATAGTAGTACTGTTACTACTACAGTCGAAAATTGAGAATGCATCTTCAAGTTTCTCCAACAAGAAAAAATCATTGTCAAGGGAGACACCTTAGCTTGGTGTTCAATTCGATAAACTCAATGAGGTTGATGTGACCACCATCATCAGAATCTACCTTGCTGATCATTTTATGAAGCTCTTCCTAGCTCGTGTGTTGCCCAAGGCTTTTCGTCATGGCACCCAGTTTTGAGGAGGAGATTTCTTTAACATCAAGTTTTTTAAACATATACTCTAGTTCTTCCTTGATGTGGGTGCAGGTAAGAAAGGCCAACATTATCCCTCAAGAGATTCTCCACAGAGGACAAAATTGTATTTCAGCTGTGAGTATGCAATCATCTTCATTAGCTTTCAAATTTTATTTCATGCAGGGAATTCAACAATCAAGCAATTAATTAGCTTTCAAATTTTACTTCATGCAGGGAATTCAACAATCAGGCCATTAATGGTAAATCTCAGTAAGAACTAGTGGATATCTTTTCAAGAAAAATAAATGGTCAACAAAGAAAACATTATGTGGAACACAACACATAAAGATATGAAAATGAATCAACCAAATGCATATGTCAAAAGCTTAGAAATATTTACAATAACACCGGTTATGTAATGCTGTTAATGTCATTTGTCTATGAATATCTTATTTTATGCAAGTCAAATTTTAAAAAATAATCTTCGCCCAGCAAAAATAATCTTTAGGTTACTTGTTCTTGTTATTTTGTTGAGGATTTATCTTATTAGGGATTTCATATATTATTTTCTTAAATTTTTAGGAATTTAATGATTTTATCTGATGAGATTTTAGTTTGTTAATGATGACAGCGGTAATTGTGGTGATGGGGGGAACTATGATAGTAGTGATGATGGGGATGATGGCTTTAGTGGTGGAGGTGGAGGTGGAAATGACAAGAATCACAGGGCCACGTACAAATGCATTTCCAACACCATATTCAAGAAAAGAGTCAACAAATGCAGTTGTGTAACATGTGCTTATTATGTTCCAGCTATTAATTTCTTCATTTAGAGAACTTTACTCTATAGTTATACAGCTAGCAAAGCAAAATAGAGAACTCACTATATCAACATAAACAAAAGTGCACAGCATGCAAACACCCAATAGCTAAAGTTCCAATAACAAAGTAAACCACCAAATAAAAAAGAAATGAGTTTAAGAACTCAAAGATGAACGTTAACTATATGGCAATGCATGGTCATGAAACAAAATTAAATCTGAAACTAAAAAAAAAACATTAGGCAGTATTTTTTGGTCTAAAACTTGAAATTGATTATTTAGTATGTGTTAATCAAAACTTATTATCCAGTTAACCCCAAAACTTGCCACTCAGATCAATTAATGGATAAATTAAAATTTAAAAGCTAGTGCAGCATTGTATCCATATCACAAACCTAGCCACCACTCACCTTATTAGAAGAGCTTTCTCTAGCTAACCAATAGGCGCATTGGTTGGCTTCTCTATAGACTCGAAGAAAATCCAGTTGCCACTCTCTTTTAGTGAAGTTTCTGATTAGATTAATTAACACTACTAAAGGATGGAAATGCTCATCAATATGAAGAATCGGATGAATGGCCGTTGATGAGTCTGTTTCACACACCACCTTCTTGTAACCTTTCGTCCAAGTGAGGTTGAGACCATGGTAGATAGCTTACTATTCTTCCTTGATGTTGGTTGTATGAGCACAGTAACCAAAGAATCCATTGACCCAACGACCCAAAGAATACCTACGAAATCTAAATGTACCGGATTGCCTCTACTACTACCATCGACATTTAGTTTGATGAAGCCATCTTTGGGAGGAACCCAAGCAACGAAAGTTGGTTGTTTATGACCAATTATCATCGTCAAAGAAGAAGAAATTGTGGACGCCATAGTGTGAATCTGACTAAGAAGGAACCAATGGTGCCAATTTTTGTCTTTGAATATCAAAATATTACGAGCTTTCCATATGTAGCAGCATGTGCAAGCAAAGAGAACCTCAGAGGGGAGCTTGAGCTGAGTGGTGATTTAGTATTTTAAGTTATCACAAGAAAAGTTAGCATGATTGTCCTGCTAAAGAGAACTCCAAGTGTTAAGCGCAAAATAGCAATCTTGCAAAATATGAAAAGCATCCTCATCCGCTAAACTGCACCTGTTACAAGAAACAACAGAAGATAAATGTCGTTGATGACAGACTTGGTTAGTAGGAAGGCTATTGTGAAAAATAAGCCAGAAGAAGTGCTTTATATTTTCGGGTAAGGAGTTTTTCCAGATAAGGTTCCACAACTTTGGGAGGGCGAGATGAATAAGAAGTTCTTTGGTGATCCAATCATAGACTGAGGTGGCAGTAAAGCAACCAGACTGAGAATTGCCCCATATTAATGAATCAGGGGTGGTGTCATCCATAACTAATGCAAAAGCTTTTGTTTGATACCAATAGATAGGGGGTGGACAGCATGTTCCAGTGCCATGAACCATGGACCAGAACATCCTTAACACGCAGCTGGGTGTCTGAGATGTGGACATAGTCTACTAGCTACCAAAAAGAAGCTTAGAGTAAAATAGGGAGACGTCTCCTTGACCCAGTCTAGTGATAAAACTGGGCTTGAAAATTAGAAGCGCCTTGATAATCGAAGACCAAGTGCAGGAAGAGCCTTCATAATCAGTAATGTTGAGCAATTGACCAAGCTACATATATTTATCACACCTAGATTAAGAATGAGATCCCTAACACTTTATAATCTCTAAGATCAAGACACAAAGATCACCCATTTCTACTCTTACCCCTAGGAACACCTATCCTAGAAGAAATCTTAAGAATCCTATTGTTATCAATACACAAAAAGAACTCAAAAGAATTCATAACAAAGTGTAAAGAAAGAAACCACCTGATGATCTAGTAATGATGTGTGCAAATTATTTATCAGACTTGAACTAAAAGGTGGAAGAAGTTACTTCAAAGCTTTCTTTTCACAACTTCTTTTGAAAGCTTGCCCAAGAAGAAACCTTTATTTGAAATCTTTGAATCTTGAGGATTTGTGGGACTTAACAGTATATAGCACTTGGAAACTTTTCTTACTTCAGAAAGCTAATGAAAGAACTTTGTAATTTTGTTGTTATTTTTCAAAATAGCCAACAACTATTTATAGAAATCAGTTTGTAACTGTCAGTAATCAATTAAAATGCTAATGTAATCGATTAAAACCACTTATGTAATTGATTGTTAACATGTTTAATCAATTAAAATGATCTTGAACTTTCTGGAAAAGATTTATGATCAAAGTAATTGATTAATTTGTCATGTAATCGATTATCACAGCCAATGTTAGTTTCAAATACGTGCCAAGTAATCGATTACCACAATATCGTAATCGATTATCACAAGAAGACTTTTCCATGAATTTGTGAAGTTTAATTGATTACCATACTCTTGTAATTGATTAAAGTGTTCCTGAAAGCTTAAGTAATAGATTACCATTAGTTGGTAATCGATTAAAGCAGAGAAAACTTGTTTTTCCAAAAACTTAATCATTGAACACTTTGGCTTTTATGCAATCATGAAAACTTTGTTTCAAAAAAGCTTTTTCACTAGACTTATGCTTTTAATGAAAACATGAATGCAAAAACTACGTATGAGCTTTGTGCAATGGATCATTACGAAATTTCATCTCATACACAATTACAACTACCAATCAAATTGATTTTGCATGTAAAAAAGCATAAATACTTAGTAGCCTTTGACACTTAGCTTCTTGATCCTCTTGAGCTCCCCCTGACTCTAACAATCACCCTCTTTTTGGCTTTGATCATGGCAAACTTCAATTAAACATGTTGAACCTTTAGTGTTCTAGTGTGGAATCCATGAGAAGAGTTATGATTAGTTGTTGGTTTAAACACAAATGAAGTGGATCCAAAAGAAGAAGCAATGAAGATTAGCGAACTGAATCGAAGTGGAACGAGACTAGCAAAATCTAGATTGAAAAGAGAAATTTTATGTTCAGCGGTTCAATCAGGGATTTGGAATAAGAGGGAAAGTTACAAATAACGGATGATATAAAAATAGAAAATCAGTAACAAGAATGTTCTTACCAAAATCTGGAAATGCCACGTGCCACGATGGAGATGGTCCAAGTGGATTCCAGACATTGCACGTTGGACGAAGAGTCGACCTTGTTAAGGAGGGGGGCCTGCAAAACAAAGGAAATGACTCTGACGCTCAAGTAAGTACATCAATTATGGAAGATTAACTGAGTACATGAGTGTCCGAGGTGGTCTCAGAATATGTTCACCATGGGTGAATTTGCAGTATGAATGAGATGATTAAGGGTTTAGAGAGAACCTGTATTTATAGCATGGAGTATGGGCCTTGGGCCTTTATTTTATAATTAATCTATTGAAAATATAAACAGATAATAGTAGGCAATTATATAATTCAGATAGGAGATAATGTGTACCTTGTAGATAGACTGTTCTCGTAGATAAGTAACAACTTGTAGATAATCCCTTGTAGACAATCCCTTGTAAATAATTGGAGATATGCTAGGAGATAAAATAGTTACACTTACTTGAATAAATAAGTGTAACAGACAAGTTGTTGGCCAGGGAGACTTGGCTGTTGAGGGTTAACATCCACACTACTATAGCATGGTTGACACAAAGGGTGGACACATGTAATTTTACCATTTTGTATAGTACAAAGAGTTTGAGAAACTAATTGATTCTATTTTACTGGCGATTAATATTTATGGTCATTAAAATATAATATATTATTTACCAATACTGATTAGTCACTAAAACTCTATTCTACAAAGCGACGCTTGTTCTATGGCAGTAAAAATTATTCGATCAATGTCACTATTGGAGTAATTAAAATACATATCCAAAGAAAAGAAAAACATGTGTTCTTTAGATTCTATTTTTTAATTCGTAAAAATTAAATATAAATGTTAAACTAATTAAGTTAAATCTTTTTATTACTAGATGATGTATTTTCTTTTTAGTATTTTTTTTATTTCTCTTTTTCTTTCCTTTTGCTTTTCTTCCTTTTTCATTTTCATTAATTATTTATTTATTCATGAATTTTTTTAAATTCTAAATTTGTTAAATGCTATTTTTATTTGGTGATTCATAGATCCCATATTTTTGAATTTTTTTGGAATTTTTCTTTTTGTTTTATTTTCTTTTTTGCTTAATTTTATTTTCTTAAAAAACAGGTTATATAAATAAAAATAAAATTATTTGAATATATACAAATAAGGAATCACGCGTAATAAATACTTTAAATATAGAAAAGAAGCCCCTATCTTCGCACGCCGATAATAACATCATCGATCAAGATTCTCTCCTCTAAACATGATAGAGAGTAGTTTCTTTGGATTTGGCGTCGTCCCCCATTCTCCAATTCTCCTTCTGCTTCCAAGTTAATCATAGGTTTCAAATCCCTTTTTAAAGACGACCTCGTCTTCGTCCTCATTACCCCACTCACCACCGCTATCGTTGCACTCACCACGGGCAACCCCTTGACGGAGGACCTCGAATACATATTCAAGAAGTTTGACGCCAACGACGAAGGCAAAATCTTCGTTTCGAATCTCGGCTCCATGATGAAGAGCTTAGGCTAGCCCACGACCGAAGAAGAGCTAAATAAATTGATTCGAGAGGTCAATTTCGACAGCGACGGTCACATCAACCTGGTTGAGTTTATCGAATTGAATACCAAGGGCTTGGACCCTGACGAGGTTTTGGATAATTTGAAGGACGCTTTCTCCATCTTTGATCTTGATGGTAATGGTTTGATTACCACGGAGGAGCATAAAATGGTGATGGCGAGCCTTACAGACGCGTGTTCTATCGACGAGTGCCGAAAGATGATAGTCGGTGTCAATGGAAACGACGACGACATGATAACCTTCGATGAGTTTCAAACAATGATGATCAGGAACATGAACAAATAAATAACTACGTCAAAAGGTTCTTTGATTTTCTCTTTTTTCTTCTCATCACCGTCATATTGTTATTATGCATTCCTCTCATATTATTCTCTAGCTTCTATCTTTTCTTTATTTCCCATTAACGAATTAGGGTTTCAACAATTGATGTTTGCGGGAAATCGAATGAGATTTTCTTTGCATGGTTATGATCGTCACAAAATTGAATATCCAAAAAGTTGGAAATCTACACACGCATGAACACACATCAATTCCTGAATTCCTAATTTGTTAACGGGAAATAGAGAAAAGATAGAAGCTAGAGAGTAATAGGGGAGGAATGCATAATAACAATAAGAACGACGACAGTGATGAGAGGAAAAAAAAGAAAATGAAAGAACCTTTTGACGTAGTTATTTATTTGTTCATGTTCCAAGTCATCATTGTTTGAAACTCGTCAACGTTGATCATGCCGTTGTCGTTGTCGTCAATGCCGACTATCATCTTTTGACACTTGTCGATGGAACACGTATCTCTGAGGACCACCATCACCATTTGAAGCTCCTTCACGATAATCGAACCATTATCATCAAGATCAAAGATGGAGAAAATGTCCTTCAGATTCTCTAAAACCTCATTGGGGCCCACGCCCTTGGTATTCAATTCAATAAACTCAGCCAGGTTGATGTGGCCGTCGCCGTTGGAATCAACCTCTCGTATAAGTTTCTTTAGCTCTTCTTCGACCGCAGGTTGGCCCAGGCTCTTCATCATGGAGCTGAGATCCGAAGCGGAGATTTTGCCATCGTTATCGGTGTCAAACTTCTTGAAGACGTATTTGAGGTCCTCCGTCACAGGGGCGATGCGTGGTGAGTGCAACATAGTGATAGTGCGTGGGGTAATGAGGACGAAGACGACGTTGTCTTCAAAAGTTTCTTCTTCTTGTTGTTAAAAAGGGATTTTAAATCCATAATTAACTTGGAAGCATAAGGAGAATTGGAGAATGTTGGACAATGCCAAGTCCAAAGAAACTACTCTTCATTGTGTTTAGAGGGGAGAATCTTGATCGATGATGTTATTATTGGCACACAAAAAGAGAGACTTCTTTTCTATATTTAAAGTATTTATTATGCGTGATTCCTTATTTGTATATATTCAAATAATATTATTTTATTTATATAACTTTTATTTAAAGAAAATAAAATTAAGCAAAAAAAGAACATAAAAATTAAAGAAAATTCCAAAAAAAGATTAAAAAAATATGTGATCTATTAATCAGCAAATAAAAATCACATTTAGAAATCTTTAGAATTTAAAAAATGTTCATCAATAAACAAATAATTAATAAAAAATGAAAAAAGAAACGAAAAGGGCAAATACACGATCTAATATAAAAAGATTTAACATAATTAGTTTAATATTTATATTAAATTTTTTACGGGTTAAAAAAAAGAATCTAAAAAAACATGTTTTTCTTTTGTTTGAATATGTATTTTCATGACTCCAAATATATTTATTTTAATGACCATAAATATTAATAGCAGTAAAATATAATCAACTAGTTTCCTAAACCCTTGATACTGATTTTCTATTTTTATATCCTATGTTATAACTTTTCCTCTTATTGCATAAATGAATATTAAGATAAGAATAAGGGCAAACAGAAGGCTGATTGCAGTCATGAATGTTGAAAAATTAATTCCTAATCCTTATGGTGAAAACCATCACTCAATAAAATCTCAAAAATATCATATGGAACTATCAAGAATCTTAAACAAATAATGCATACATGTTTCCATAGTGCTAGTGATTTATCTATAATTTTTTAGTCTTCAGCCTTTCTTTATGAGCTTTAGTCTTCTTTAGTCAAATCACTATTTAGAGGGTATTATCTCTAAATGGAAAAGAAAGAAAAGAAGTTTGATTTGACATATTGGGGACCATAATCCTATATATATTGTTTATTGTTGGACTAGTAAGCTTCCATTAAACCTAATTGACCCAACACTGGTATCCACTCATTTATTTCATATTTACTTAGAAATCTATTTGGACATATTTAATTGATCACTTAATTTACCCAATATATATTTAATAGTATTATATAATTATTAATACAATATGTAACACATAATAACATGAGGAAATTTAATTCTCAACAATAAAATTGTCTCTTGACATTTCTGCACAAGGAGAAAGAATTTCTGGCAGAAGCAAGAATGGTCATATTGGTTCCTATAGGTGAAGGAGTTATATATGTTTATATTTATGAGCAACCGAAATAATTTATTTACATTCAAATTTAAGATTTATATAAACAGAATAAATAGACAAATATGGGAAAAGGTACTCGTTTTTCCTTATTGTTGATCTGTGTGCTTCATCCAACTACTTATACTGTCATGGGAGACTATGCACACGTACCTTCCACTTGTGTTGTGAGTAGGATCACTAAACAAACTGTGAATTCACTATGAACTTTGTGTTCCTTCGTGCAGCCATGATGAAACTTAAGTACCCCAGATTCCTTAAATTTCTCACACTGCATGCATAGCACAAACAAACCCAAATTATTTGCTATTAGCTACAACAAATTTTTTTCTAAGAATTTTTTTGGTTACATCTTTTTCTAAGAGTTTACCAATTAATTAATCAAGGATTTTAAATGAAAGATTAATATTAATCTTGGAATTCTGATAAAAAAATAGTTAATCTTGCAATTGAACAACGTGTTTTAATTACAAGATTCTTGATCTATGAAAAAAAAGGATCAATTCTTTATTTTAGAACACAACAATTACGCAAAATAAGTTTATGTAACACACATTTTTTCACACAATTTAATATTAGAAAGGTTTTCTCATATGTTTACCTGCTGGAGAGATGCTTGAATCCATGTCCACGACGTTCTTTGTCTAATCCTGGAAATTAAAAATATTGAATTGTGCTTGCAATTAATCGTCCTCTAAATCATAGCCATGCAGAAAAAAGAACGAAAAATAAATAGAAGGTGTGTGTATACCTGAGAAAACTTTACGTGATTTCCATTCTCCTTCTCCAGGCTTCGATCTACTCATTGTGATACATCTAGTTCTAAAGAAAATTAGGTTGATCTCCCCATACTCTTGGATATATAAAACAAACAGAGATAGCTTGAGGTTTACGCTTTTCTAATCTGTTTATATTTTCAATTGATTAATATATTTATTAATAATTAGAAAATATTATTTTAGACTTATTTCAAGCTTTTAAGAATATTAAGAAACAGTGATAGTATCTTTTGTTATTTTCTTTAAAATATGAAATAAAGTTATAATAATGAGAATTTCTTATAATTATTAAAAAATAAACTAAAAGTAGAAAAAAGAAGACACACTAAACTCACGGCCTAATGTTTTCAAGGTAGAGGGACAAAAAATAATTTATTTTACAAGAGCGTAAAAAAAGAATTAATAAAGACAACAAAAATTATTAATTTTCATTTTTTATTTTAGAAAAAAAATTAAAAAAAATTTATGAAAATGACCAATTTTTTTGTTTTTTTTTTATATATTTGAGAACATTTGAACATTAACATCTTATCTAATTTGAAGTTAGAAATTATGGATATTATACATTATATTATGTATTTCCTTAAAAAAAATTATATTATTATGTATGAGAATTGAGACCACCATGAACTTATATCTATACTTATATCCACTACAAAAAAATGGGATTTTAGTGACAACTTATTCCTGACGTTCTAAATAAAATCGCCACAAACAAACACATTTTTTTATATTCACCCACGTGTCAAGTGATTCCATGTCACTAATACTAACATTATTTTTTTTCTTCAATAAATCTCTCTCTGAATGTACTTTGAAACAAAACCCTCAAAATCTCTATCTCTCTCTCCTTCTTCTTCTTCTGCTCCGTCGAGTCTACACTGACACTTTATTGGCACCACCATAAGGCTCCAGCTTCACCTACGAAATCGCGAGGCTTGCCACTTGAAGTACTTTGAAGGAGAAGCTCTGAGTGATCGACGTAGATTCCAGAGTAAAGGGCTTTCGATTTTCGCCATGGCTTCGCTAGGAGTTTGCTTCGCTTCATTTGAACTGTGAGCACATGTTGTGTTTTGGTGAAACCTAACGTTGGACTCAGCTGTCACCACTGCGAGTGCCTAAACAATGGATTTGGGGATGATTCCTATAATAGCAATGCCAGTGTGGATTTGGGGATGGCTTCGGAGATCATGAAATTTGGGAATTGAGAGCTTTTATGACTGCATTGGAGGAATTATTAGGTCAGTTCTTCATTCTCGTTCTATTATGATTTTGACACCAAACCCTAACTCTTTGCTTTTGATTCCACTCATGCACTTCGGGTGGGAAATGAAATGGTTCGAAGATCGTTTTTTTTGTATGTGTAACGATGATTCCATGGTCTTTTTAGCTATTTCAGGTCCAAATGCTATTGGTCACGAAGCAAGGTTTGGACTTAAATGCTTGGATTTGCTATCCATGAATCCACCGCTCCTTTTATCTCATTGATCATTTTGTTTCTGGTTTTACTCATGTTATTGCTAGTAATTTCTGGTTTTTCTCATTTTGTTTCTAGATCTGCTTAATTCCTAATATCGTTTTTTTCTCAATTTTGGAGATTTACTGTGAATGGAGTTTTGAACCCGTGCTTGATGTAAGTAGATCCTTTATTTGATCTGAATGTGTTTTTCATTGTTTGATCCTGTGCTTGATGGAAGAAGTAAAAAGCTGTTATTCTATCCAATTTTTGCTTCTGATTCTTCCATTTATTAGTTACTGACAATGTATTATGTATTTTGTGGGTAAATTGCACCTCTGGCTGTTTCAGGCACTACTATGTTGGCTCTTGAGGAATTATTTGATGGCAAAGGTGATATTAAGAAAGGAGCAGAGCTTACAATGAACATCTGTTTTTTGCAGTCTCTTTGGATACATAGTCTTGCATATGATCATGTACTCTGCAAATGTATACCAATGGAGGCGTTATAAAATCAACTACCCCTTTATATTTGGCTTCAAGGAAGGAATAGAATTGGGATACAGAGAAGTCTTTCTTCTTAGCTCGGGCCTTGCAGTACTTTCATTGGCTGCTGTCCTCTCAAACTTGGATATGGAGATGGACCAGAGAACAAAAAGTTTCTCAGCATTGACAGAATTTGTCCCTTTAGGCCTTGTCATTTTAAGTTTCAAAAATCATCATGTGTTAAACTTAATTCATATTGTGCATTTCCTTTGACACTCAACATTCTGCCTTAGCACATGCTATTGATGTTCTTATTTCACGGTCCTTTTTGTTCGACCAAGGACGTATATGACTATATGCTAATGAATTTGTATTGCAAGTTCTGCTGCTCATTAACATTTTGTCCCTTCAACATCATATATAAATCCAGCCGCTTCTTCCTTGTTCTGTGTGCGTTTCATAGTGTTTGTGCTCCTCTTTACAAGGTAAAGAAAGAGAGAATTCCAAGAAGGCAGTTGTCCTTGTTATGTTCAAAAATTTACTAAGATAGTAATCTATATTGTCTATCTTTTCAGCTCAATTTCCCAGAAAATTTCTTGGCAGACTAGCTTACCAGCCAGGTTTAAAAGTTTACCTTATACTAAATCTGAACATTGCCTTAATATAGTCTCTAAGACTTGATTAATCATTCCCTTAATTTGCTTTACAGTTTACACACTTATTAAGTAGTAATTAATTACTTTACAGTTGAATGTCTCTTTCTATGATCTGTACTACTACACTGTTAATCTCATCTCAGCTTTCCACTTGATGCAACCGACAGTTTGTTGGAGAATTAGCTCGGGTAACAGCACCAAGTGCCACTATAATAATAGTAACATGGTGCCACAGGGATCTTGGTACAAAACAATATTATCCCAACTATATATAAAAGTCCCTCAAAGTGCAAAACATTCTAACTAATGAACCCTCAGATCCTAACCAATTATATGGCTTAGCAATAAAAAGCTTCCTTTTAATTTTCTTGTCCAGCATAAAAAGCTTCAACCCAATTTACAATCACCACGTGGCACTTACCATTCCTCCTACACGCACACCACTTTCCAGCTTATCAAAAGAAAAGAAACCATACCACTTTCCACGTTAACTACCAGGTAATTAAAAGCTTGTCAAATAATTTTTTTGTTTCCCTTTTCATCATTGGGTTAAATCTCATAGTGACTATTCAATAATTTGGGCTCAATTTTATTAGTAGAGTCTACATAAAATTTAACTTAATAATAGAAAGGAAATGTTACAAACTGTGATATTAATTTTTTTTTTGGATTAATAATTATGTTTATACGAAAACTGAAAAAAAATACACTAACCATATTAAATTTAGAATAACACTTCAATTATTTATTTAATTTGATTAATTAAAAAAATTGATTAAATTTTTAAAAGATCATTGTTTCTTCTTCATCATGCTGATTGACACCCTCCACATGCCAAGAGAGACACATAAGCTTTGGTTTTCTCACTCCCCAAGCCCTCTATATAAACAAATATTGGAGTGAAGTTGTTGCATAACTTGCCACCATTGTGAAAGCTGCAACCAGGTTTGAATCTCTAATATTTAAACAAGCAAAATTATTTAATAATTAGTTATTTGATTTTGATCATAGTTCAATCATATTGAATGTATATATATGTTAAAACCTTTCGCAATATTTCCAGAGTAAAGGTCCATTTTGGTATGTGCCTCTGGGTCATAGAGAAGGTACAACAGCAAGTGAGAGTGAGGATATGTTAAAAAATAATGGGATGATTTATTTAAATTTTAAAAAATAATTTATTTAAATTATCCCATTGAGTAGTTTACTCTATCTCTCTCTTTGTTTTCTTTGGAGAAAATGTTAAAAAATATTATAGAATTATTCTTTTGACCATAAGTGTAACATTTATATTAGTGTCAAATATATTTCTAATATAATTTAGTGTTTTTTATTTTTGTTCTTAGCAATGGAGGTGTCTTCTAGTGCATTTGTGGTGATATTGTTGGTTCCTCTGTTGGCACTGACAGCAACAGCTGTACTCTCAGATGAGTTGGATCTAGCTTCCTTGCCCACCGATTTCCATTATGTGATAGGACTCATGTAATTTTATTGGATGTATTGCATCATCTACATGCATGAGTTAGTTATGGATAATGAATGCATGATTCTCCATTTTAAATATACTGATGTAGTAATGCTCTTTTTAGCAATGAGCACTGGGCATGTCCTTCCATCTTGGAATGCATGCAACTTTAAGGGTGTTTCCTTGCCATCAAACCTGTGTTGGGATGAGATTCTATTTCTAGAATCTCTTTTGTGTTCTTCCCATTGCTTTAAGGTGTTTTCATCTCTTGACTTTTAAAGAGATGGGCAGCCCTCCCACTTTTCCAATATGCATATTTAAAGATTACAAAATTAGGCCTCTGTCATGATTATTAATTTATAATGCTTGTACACTGTTCCATTTTTATTGCTTACTAGATTGTATGTACGATACTTGTGTGCATTGGTGCTTATATTTTATGCATGTAGGGAAATCATGTGCATAGTTACATTTGCTTGTTCATGTTCTGATATGTTTTCATTGTGCAGGAGCAAGATCTCAAGATATCTGAGCTTGAATCTGAAAACTGGAAAATGAAAGTTGAGCTTGAGGAGTTCAGGACAGAGGCACTCACTTGAAGAATCAGCAGGCTACAATACGAAGACTTGAAGAGAGAAACAGGCAATTAGAGCAACAGGTTATTAATGCTTCTGATATTGTGTATATGATTACATGTTACAGTCTCTTTCATTTCTTGAGGAAAATATTTGTTGATGCCTTTTATATGATGCTTCCTGTTTTCGGTCTAGTATGCACTGGTGTATTGTCATGATCCTATGATTATCGCCTGATTTTATTTCTTTTATGAAACAACTATCCCAAAAGCTTAAGCTTTTAGGTGAAAGCACAAAAATCGTTTTTAATATATTGCATCTCTAAAATCAGCATCCCAATCCTTTATCCTTGTTTCTTAATGCAATTTATTTTTTTAACAATTTAAGGATGAATAAACTTAGGTTTAAGTAATTACAACTTACAAGTACAATATTGTTTGAAGGTTGCTTTATGTATGTGTTTTATCTAATAATGTATCCTATATTTATCCTTAAATCTATTTTTTGCATTAGATAGTACCTTGGACTTATAAAAGTGGCAAATTAGGTCTTACCAAATTGTTGATATTGTAGCCTATTTCCAGTAAAAGATTTTTCAAGAATTGCCAATTTCTGAATTTGAGATGCATTTGTATGTTTCATGCCTATTTTAATTACACAAAAGCAAAAATACTATTTTTGGCAAAAAAAACACTTTGTGGCGGTTTTTAAACCCCCAGAAACCAAAAACATGAAAAAGTGAAAAAAAATTGTGACAGCTTTTAGCCGCTACAATTTTTTGGCGGATTTACCATCATTCCCCTAAAAGCCGCCACAAATTTTTCTGACATCGTTACTTTTGACGGTCAATCCTGACCGTCAGAAATTAATTTTGTGACGATTTTTAGCCACCAGAAATATATTTTTTAGCCGCCACAAAAATATCATTTTTTGTAGTGATCTATGTGTAGTGTTTTTCTTTTGTTACAACAACATGCACAAGTGGTATAGTACCCTGATACATCACTAATTTTATTGGTCAACCTTTATATCTTGACGGTCAATGGAAGTAATTTAACGTGGGAAACAAAATTGTTGATTTTTGAAATCAGTGACCAAAATTTCAATTTATTTTATATATATAATTTAGGAACCACCATTTAAATAACTAAATATTAGATGATGACTAAATAAAATTAATAGTTTAATGCATATGCACTAATAATGTAAAATAATTTTATATTATCATCCAATCATATATCGTTTGAATCATGTTAAGATAGATATTTTAAAGTTAATAAATTTATCATACATGATGGATTATGAATAAATAACTGAATACAATTTTTTTTATCAATGTATTGTTTTTTTTCTCTCTAAAAATCAATACTCGAGATTGAATCTTGAGTATACAATTACATTAATTATTTAGTGGGCGAATTCAGTCAAAAAAATATTGTGGGAGAGTTTTACAAAAAGATTCAATAAAAGTCAACAATGTATGTTGTCATACATGAAATTTATAGTTAAAGAATAGTGTCAAAATCTTTACTATATATAATTCAATATTAATTATTCGTAAATGTATTTATTAATAAATATATTTCATTCAATTTAAATGGTTAAATTATTAGCTATAAATGTATCAATAAATATTACTTTTTATGGTAAATATATTTGATTGCAAATTAATTGATCAATATATACTCAAAGTTATGTTATGTTTCGAGTTACATTAAATATTCAAAAAATAATTTTATCGTCCATATTGTTATCTAGCTCAAAGAAAATTCTCTTTAGTTTTCTTAAGAGAATTTATTTGACTAATTTCAGTTTTCTTAATAAGTGAATTCATTTGCTATGTTAAGGGACCAACGAAGTTATAGCTTTGGGGCCCTGCTCCCTGACATTTTGTTTGTATTATTTTTTTAATATATATATATATATATATATATATATATATATAATGTTCTTAATATGCATTAAGACAAAAAAATTATCGCTTATCCACTGTTTTTTTTATTTCTCTGACTAAACTAGATAACTTATAGTTAAAAAGGACCAGTCTCTTTTTTAGATAGCAATATTTTAAAAAAAAGAATATTTCTTTTAGTCAATTGCGAAAAATAATGATATTTAAGTATATTTCTTTATAAACTTATAACTTTGTAATTACCACAAACAAATTTCTTTGATTTTGTTGACCACGATCACACTTAACGCAACATTCTATATCAAGAGGATTTATTGTATTTGAGTTGGATTGTTATGAATAAGAAAAAAAAAAGAACCTCCATTCTATATCTTGAAAGTGGCTGTATGTCATGTTGCTAAGGCTTATGTAGCCTCTAAGTGTGCCTCTATTGACATTTTGAGTATGTTTCTTTGTGCCTACCAAGTAACTTGGGTAACTTCCCAGCTCTTCCTCCACCACTTTTTGTCACACACCATCACAAAAAAAATCTCTAGTTTTGTTATGTATTTGTAAATTTATCTGCATAATTAAGACTAAAATATATTTTTAATTCTCCGTGTTAATTTGTAATTTTGATTTTTCATTTTTATTATTTTTCTATTTCCTTGCCTTTTTTTTTCTCTATAGGAAAAATTATTCATTTGTAGATGTTTTTGGCAGTTTTTTCCTTTGACGAAGACAAAATCATGGAATATAAAGCCTAACAATAATGTCTTTTTTATTTGACTTAAATATAATTTTACTTCTCCAATTTTTTCAAATCACATTTCCATGTTTGAGAGCGTCGCATGAAAGAGAAGGAACCAACTCATAAGACACACCCTTGATCTTGGAATTCCTTGTGATGTTTTCGCTTTCCACTACACCTTCCCTTTTGTTTTCAAAGCCTGTGTCGACCTTCCTTCTATCCCCTTTGGTGCTTCCCTCCATGCTACCATTTCAGAACTTGGTGCCGCTCTTTGTCACACACACATGTTTGATGATTTGTGTCACCGAGGCATTCTCAGAACTTGGTTTCTTGGAATTCTATTGTGTCTGTTGCTGGTGTTTGTAGTGATTAATTGGTAGGGTCAATTGATGTAGTGGATTCAGTATAGGTCATTTTGGTGTTGCTAGATTTTGTAACCATGTGACTATTTTGATGTAATTGGTTTCAGTTTCAGATTAGAATTTAGTTAGCAGGTTGATGATGACATGGCATGGCTGTTGTAACTAGTGCCTTGACATTGAATGAATGAATTTATTAATGAAATCATGTTTTCTTAAAATGGTTTATATCTCATTTTGTTCATTTTTTGGTATAAATAAACTAATACTACAGTATGATTTGTTACCGTGTGGTTATGCTATCAATTACCTTAGAATAACAGATAACATATATCCATGTGAGTGCTATTTCTTGCTATAAAATAAAATATATTGAAATGAACTACATTGATATCAAATTTTGATATAGTGCCAAAGAGAGCAGCGTCCCAAAGTTTAGCCAAACACTTAATTAAAAGTGCTAAAGTTTGTTACTAGCGTCCTCTCCAATTCCACCATCCCAAACCACAAAAAATGCACCACATAATTCTTGTTTTTTTAAATGTGCAAAATACATTAGGGATCAATCGACATACATACAAACAAAACAAGGAACAAGGTAAAACCATAATAGAGACAAAAAGTGTTTTGCACATATAGTTATATAATTCAAATAGGAGAAAATGTGTACCTTGTACATATGTAGTTACTTGTAAATAAGTAAAAACTTGTAGATAATCTCTTGAAGGTAGTTGGAGATATTCTAGGAGATAAAGTGGTTGCACTTATTTGAATAAGTGTAACAGATAAGCTATTGTTGCCTAGGGAGACCCGACTGTTGAGGGTTGACGTCCGCGTTCCTGTAGCAAGATTGACAAGGAGAGTGGACAACTACGTTGTCCCTGTCGCAGGGTTGACACTAAAAGCGGAGGTGTACACCGTTATTGTAGCCAGGTTGACATGGAGGGTGGACACGTGTATAGTGACCTCCTTGAACAACTTGATAGCAACAGCCCGTACAACACTTGTCCAGGTTGAGGGGCTTGACAAACCTATAACTCTCTCACATGTTGAGATTATCACCATTGACATAGACAATATTTGTCCCTACTCGGGGGCTTGACAAACTCACGACCCTTCTACTTGTCAAGGCTATACTACCTTTGACATCAGACAGCCTTCCTTGACACTGGACAACCTCTTTTGCTCACAAGATGGCTTAAAGCTTGGTGGGCTTATGTACTGTTCGGAATCCACAAAATACAAGTGGTAAGTTACGTGGTGCTCCAGCACACACGTCAACCATCCATGCCATCCCTAGCAGAGGAGTGCGGAAATCTCACCTTTAGCAAGCGGGCTGTTGGGCGAACAGGTTATCTCTAACGCCTTATTATTCAAATATTAACGATAATGTTGTAACCTCCCTATCAAGTGGAAGGGACTAAATTATCTACAAGGAACATATTATCTATAAGGTACGCATTATCTATAAGACGTAATTATTCGTAACTTGCAATTATCTATTAGTCATTATTTATAGGATAACAATTATCTGCACAGGTTGTTACACCGCTGTAACAATCCCGACATACAAGGACCCGAGACTCCCCCTCACTCTATAAGTATCAGGTTCCATCTCATCCTATTCATTCACTTTTCTCCACTAACTCACGTACTTACTTGAGCATCAGAGTCATTTGTTTTGCAGGTCCCCCCTTTTGCCCTCTTAACAAAGTGAATTCATTGTCCGATGTGCGAGATCCGGAGCCTACCTAGGCTACGTCCACCCTGATGTGAGCTATTTTCAGATTTTGGTAAGTACAATATGTTATGTTCATATGGTATAATTTTTTCCCAATGGATTGGCATATTATTTCTTGGATCCAATTTATGTGATGATGATATAAGATTTTCTCTGTGCTTGGTTATTCACATTGCTACAAGGTAATTTCATCTTTTTTCTTTTCTTTCTCGAGTGCGATTTCACCCTATTGTTTTCTTTCTATCTACTGTTGATTGTTCTTGCTTCCCATTTGGCTACACCATTTGAAATTTCTTTAATAATTGTTTTCTTTAAATTTGAGTTTGGATAGTGTTTATGATTTCATGGCGGGATTACTGCTTTCTACGGCCAATGTATGTGGCTTGTTTGATAAAGTAGTGTAGACTTGACAAGTGATATGTTGGATTTTTTCATTAGCATGCCTTCTGTTATTATAATAATTTTCACAACTTAAATTGGAGGACAAGCAATAATGATCTTGACAATAAAGCCTTTAAACCTGTTTTAGGCTCCATGCTTGCAAGAATTTATCATAATCCACAAAGCAATGAGGAATACCATAAAAGAATGCAGCAAATAGTGGAGTTCTGGTCTTCTAAAAAGGTATACGATCAAGAGACTATATCTTTACTAAAAGGTGAGATGATTGGTGGGCCACAATCAACTCCTTTTCCTGGGGCTTCAAAGGATTATTTATCTTCAGCTTCAGCAGAGTCAAGTTCAGGTAAGCTTCTCTTTTTTAGCCAGAATGTTTCATGGCTTGATAAGTCAATCAATTTCTTCTCTCGTGATAGGTGGATAATGTTCATCTCACTTTAAGGAATACTCAAGTTCTTTTTTCTTTCTTTTAGGAGCGGGAAAGGGTTGACTCAAGTAATTTTGTTGTGTCATTTGTTGTAAATTTATCCACTAGAACATTGTAAGCTGATTTGGTGTTTTTCTTGCATGTTTTTTTATGAAGTTTTGTAATAAATGACTAGGCATTAATTTTTTATTATAGTCACCCACACTGGTCACCACTGAACTTGAAACAAATTAGTTTCATTTTCTTGACATTACTCTGATAGTTTTACTTGTATAGTTGTTAATCGTGAAATTTATAAATAGTTATTACAACAATAGTTTTTATTTCTATCAAGTAATAATTTTTACTAGTGATTTCATTAACAAATAAATATTTAAATATGAGATATATAATCTATTTTTTATTATAAGTTTTTTTCCGACAAACAAGCAAATATAGTTTTCAACTTAAGGGAATTGTCTAAGTATTGACGGAAATAGTGATAATAATTTCTATAGTAATACCCATTGTAATAATTTTTATAGAAGTGATTTCAATAGTGGCTTAGATTATAATAGTTTCAATAGAAAAGCCTTTTCAATAATAATAATAATAATGTTAATAATAAATTCGGTCATACATGTTATAACAATTCTAATAATAATTTTGATAATGATAAGCAATGGCGATTGGATAAAAGCACAATTTAGAGAAGAAATGAGGATTGGAAAGATATAAGACTTCAGAGAAATGCATAAAAGTAAATGAAAACAAATTTTATTAAAAGTGGGATAAATACACACACTATGACCTTTGAATTGAGAGCCATTTTCGAGTGAGCGACGTAGTTTGTGTTTGAGGATTTGAGTGGTAGTAATTCATTCCAATGAAAATGGCTGACAGGGGTCTTTATTTATAGACCACTACTATTGACAGTCAAATTATAGATTTTTGACATGTGTACAACAAGTTCCTAATTACTTAGATCTAACATCATCTAACTTCTTCATGTAATCATTTTTTGTTAACCGTTGTAACTTCTTTTTTAAATACGAATTCAAACTTTCTGTCGAAGTGTTTCATTCTTTCACGTGCATAATTGGGTTATTGAAACCTTCATCAAAATAACACCTTTTAAGTGTGCAAAATCATTTCGAAGCTAGTTTATCGAAATGACTTTCTTGAAATGTATACTTAACCCTTTATGCTTCCTTTATCTTTGTCAATAATATTTCTCCATTGAAAATTCAACCATCGAAACTAGACTAGGTTTTCGAAACTTAGTTGCTCGAGAAAAAATACCTAAATAAATTACTCTTGATACATTTATATTTTTTATTTAATTGATTAATCACTATTTCTGAATCTTTTCTTATCAAAACAATTTTTACACCTAAGTCTAGTAGATTTTCTAAACCGGCTATTCATACTTTGTTTCATTATTTGAACATCCAGATCTAATTTCAAATAAAATTCTCAAAGGTATATTATTCAGATATATTATAACAATACCTATTCCAGAACCATTTACAAGTTTAGAACCATCAAAATATAACACATAAGGTCTTATTCCTACAAAACATTCTAAAATTTCTACATGAGTATGATCAGCCAATAAATATGCTACAATTTGTCCTATTTTAATTTTGACTAGTTATTTTTTCTATTCGATACCACTGTAATTAGGATTTTGGTCCTATGTATTGACCATGAGATTAATCATTGGTTGGGGTTTAATCACACTTAAAGTTCCTCCCCCCTTCCCAAGGGTGTATTATGTAGGGATTGAATTCATGTTCTCCACAAACTCAGTATGTGTTGTCAATTGAGTTACATCTATTGGATAATTTTGACCACCTATGATTAAATGAAATTGTCAATATTTTTATTTGTAATTTTCTTTTCAATAATATATTATATACTTAATTACATTTTTAATCCCTAGAAATCTTGCGATGTGACATTAACTTATATGTTAATAGGTGATGAAGTAATAAATGACATGATAGTCCAATTTTCATATGTCACACCATCTACCATAGTGCCATGTTAGCAACGAGGGATCCATGTTAGGATGGGGCAGCTTCCCCACTAAAAATTTAACATTTGTAAAAATAATAACATGTATGTATAAGTATAAATAATTTGTAATATGAATATTGACCCTACAAATTTATTTATAATTTTATTATGTTGACTATTTAATTGAATATTTTTTTCTTTTATTAACGTACATTTTACACACTATCCTACAATTATCAAAAAAATTATTTCTTAATCATTTTAATCTATATTTATTTTTTTCTTTATCAATATACTTGAATTTTTTAACCATCTAAACCTTTCCCTCTATTCTCTTTTATATCTTTTTAAAATTTAATAATTTATTCTTTAAAATTATCAATAATCAATAATTAAAAATAATCTTTATGAAACTTTAAATTGTTCATTATAAATCTAATTAAAATATATTTTATATATTTAAATATATTTATTTATTATAATATTTAATTATAATGTAATTTAAATTTAAATTATTTATTTATTATATAATTTTCAATTATATAAAAAATTATCATGTACAATATATAACAATTTAAATATATAAATATTACTCCCACAACTTAATTATTTTGATCCATCACTACATTTTAGCATGTAAGCGACAAACCATTGATCATGTCATTTGTTCCCAACACCACCATCAAATCTTCACACCTCTCACCACAACACCACCATCTCCGAATCAAGAGCTGCATCGAAACTGTTGTATCAATCACCACCAACTCTTATTAATCCTTCTTTTGCATCTGGTTGACGGTGATCTTGTTGAGGAGGTGGCGACAACAACGAATGACAGTATTATAGTTAGAGTAGGAGGCAGCGAAGTACGCAAGGTGGCCACAGAGGACATTGATGATGGTGTCGGTAGTGTCGAACTGGCCAGTCAAAACCAATTGAGAATTGTGTATTTTAGTAGGCCTAGGACATTGCCTAACTCGCTTAACTGTGTACATGGCTTTCTGAGCCTAATAGAATATACTATAAATTTTGATACCATGTTAGATTTCATCTTAAAACCAATCAACATTGAGTGAAGTTGTCCAATAGATATATAAGTTGCATCTCAAGAATTGAGACAGGCGAAATGGGATTTCCTAAATTGTAATAAGAGGAAGGAGAAACCAAAGATATGTCAACTAGATTGTTGAAGTCAGAATGTGTGCATGGATATGAAATAATCAAGAAACATGTTATTGCTCCATCTAAGAGAAAGTTTGGGTTTAGATTTCAAATGATTTGATTACTCATTTAATCCTATAGTTATAATTACAATTTACCATATATGGTAAGTTTGTATTGACTTTAAAAGTAATTATTTTAAAGTAATTCAAACAGTGTGATTTGTGATTGGATGACAATGTAAAATTGTTTTACACTATTAGTACATAGGAATTAAACACTACTTTAAAACCTATCTTTTTATTTCCTATACTGATATAATATTATTTTTAATTTATTTTAGGGGATGTTTGTTTCATGAAATCTTATTGGATTCCTAGGAATATAGAGATGAGAATATGTATTCACATATTTGTTAGGAGGTAATAAGAAAATATTATCAGACATAACTCATTCCCAGGAATTCATATTATACATGTTTCTCCTATTACCAAAGGAGTGGGAATCTTACATTCTCATGAGAATGTTTAACATTATTACTCACTTAATTTATTCTTATTCAATTTAATTTATTTATTTAAATAAGTTTTTTATGTTTAAATTAAAATAAATTTTAAAAAATTCTCATGGATTAGATGTACCTAACTTCTTTGATATTTGGGAATAACATTCCTAGTAATATAACATTTCCATGAATATTATTCCCATAAATATAATCAAATATGTGAAACAAATGTGCCCTTAGTCTCTATGATAAGGACTAAAAGGATAAAAAATGACATATATAGGGACTAAAAGGAGATGTCCTTAAAAGTATAAATACTAAAAAAGACAAATTTTTTACGTTATAGGAATCAAATGAGTAATTAAATCATTTTAAATTAATATGATCTTTGTGTCTAGCATATGTATCTTAATTTATTTTTCATCACTTCTTTATATAAATTCTAAAAAAGACAAATTTTTAAAGGTACTTGATACATAATTTGTAGAGAAGTTAAAGATATTTTAAGTGCATTACTCCCTCTTGTTTTCATTATATGAATAGAAAAACATATTTCACATTTATTAGAAAATTAGTTAATTTCATTAAATGGTGTAATTTTTAATTAAAAACAAACATTTTTCTTAAACTATCTTCATTGAAATATGATATCAAACATAAAAAACTCTTTCACCTTATTAAATGAAGAGTATTTGGGAAATAATCTCATTAAATAAAGAATAGATAATGGAGTATTTTTTACCAGAAGGAGTATATTGTACCTATAAAGTGATGTTTATTTATCTTGAAACCTAACAAATTTAACCTCTATATACAAAATCCTGAAATAGTTTGTAATGACTTAGAGAAGAGTAAAGGCAAAAAAAAAGATGGAAAGTAATGGAGTTGTGATTATGATCATAGCTAAGATGGGTTTCACATAAGCGGACCATTACAATCTTCCATTTGTACAAGGCGAGTCAAACAGTGAGTCTAATGCTATTAGTTGTGCTCGCAAATGTAAATTAATATGTGCAACTTTAATAGATATTCCTCTTGCGCATTTTGTATGTGTTGACAATTGTAATAAAAAATGTCCTGAAATGTTGTTTGGTATTGCCAGCAATTACATGATTTACATGATTGGTTGTGGCATAATCAAGTTCATTGATGTCAACATTGATATTTATAATTATTCTTTATAATTGAATTAATATCATTTTTTAGATATTTTCTATAATTAACTTTACTTGCCCGATGTTCGTGGTCTTGCGATGGTGAATTCTTGCTTGTAAGAGTATGAGAACAAGAAATAACTTGTTACATGAATGTTCAAGAAAAAGGTTGTTACGTGAATATTCATGCATAATTGTCAAAATAAATTGTAATCAATAAGTAACACCTATCAAATTGGTAAATCCTTTTTCCAATTATTTATGTTCAATTTTCCTATGTTTTTCATTCATATTGTCACAATCCGAGTAAAAAAAGTGATGAAATTTTTAAAAAAGAATAGATAATCTCTATCAAGGTTTATCAAGGAAATTATCAATATTAGATTAAAATTTGAATAAATTAATCAAATATATAATTTGATAGCATATTATTATTAAATACAATTTTGATTTTCCTATTTTTTAAATCCTCAATTTTGGTCTCTTTATTTTAAAATAGAGAAATTTATTCCTCATATTTTTCAAAATTCATAAGTCTAATCTCCCTATTTTAAAATATAGATATTTAGTCATTTAATTTGTAAAATATGCGATTTTGGTTCTAACACATTGTATGGTAAAACATTATCTTGATGTGAGCAAATTTTAGTGACATGATACAAGATTATTTGTTTAATCCACGTCATTCTTAACAATAATCTCTTAATAATTAATAATTTAAGTTTGACATAAGAACTAAATCACAAAATTTGCAAAATTGACAGACTATATGCCTTTATTTTTAAAATAGAGCACCAAAATTGCATATTTAAAAAATATAGAAACTATATGTCTCCATTTTAAAATAGAGAGACAAAAATTATACATTTAAAAAAATAACAAGAACAAAATTACATTTAAGCCTTATTATTATATAGAGGAAAATATATTAAAATAATAAAAATACTTTAGTAGATATTTTTGTATGGAGATAAAAAATGTTTTTAATTCATAAGTTAAGCTTATGTTTCCTTTTTATTCATAAGTTAATCTTATGTTTTTTTATTTGTTATTTCAATATATTTCCTTCAACATATGATAATTAAAATTTAGTTGCTACTTTTTTTTATAGAATTTATACATTTTAAGACATAAAAGGCTTAAAAGAGAAATTTTAAAAATAACAAGTCTTCTATGATTCTCGTTATACAAATAAATTATTATCAATATATTTATAATTAATTATTGGCGTTATCATTTTACAGCAAAAGAGTGGAATGACAAAGTTTGATAAGTCATGTCAAATGCACATCATAGCAGACTTGTAATACGAATGCAATGTTCAGTATGGGTTTTGTGCTTCCCATGTCAGCTGAAGGTTGTAAAGTGGTATAATTATATTGTGTACTATAATTAAACAGTATTTGCAATGAAATAAATTATAACTAATTCATTAAAAAAAAAGGCTTAAATGATATTGTTTTATTTTACATTTTAGTAATATCTATGATAATGTTAATATATTTAATATTTCAACAAGTAATTTAGTAATAGTTAGTACAACAATAATATTAATAATATTATTGTTGTGAATAATATGATTAATTACAGTCGGTTTCCTTTTTTTTGTCGTTAAGGTAGAAAACTGAACCAAGAATTCTCTTTCTTTATCATCAATCGAATCACTAAATATCTTTTTGTAAAATGGAAGGTACTGTTTTACCGTCAGTTCTTACCAAAAAAAATTTATTAAATAAATTATCTTGAAATTTTTGCAAACATAAAACTATTGAAAGTATTTCTTTTTTAATAGTAGAATATTTTTTCTAAGAAGGATGTCAGCTCTAAATGATATATTGGCATCAGTTTCTACGATTAAAAAAACTGAAGGGTCTGGAATTTCTAGGCACGGAAATTTCTTAGTTATCTGTTTAATTTCCTTAACAGCTTTGGTCATTTCTTCATACCAATCTACTGTAAATGCCAAAAAATACTAACCTTATCAAGAGAAATGTTGGTCCAAGTTTGATTCCCTTTGAAGCAACAAATATAAATTGATTGAAGGTTATCCACTTAGAAAGAACTGGAATACCTTGTTCTATTTGAAGATTAAACTGAAAAAGACAAGCATTCAGTCAGTGGAATACATACACTAGAATTTCTTTATAGTAAATACACATATACAACTAAATGATTCAGAATCACTCGTAAAAAGGAACTTAAAAGAAACTGGAAATAAGAATGTCTTATTACATGAAAAAAGCTATTATCATTCGCCTTCGCAAATTGAGACTCTTACTTTAACACTACCATATTGTCGTGTGGATTGCCACTGCATCAAGTAATGTACAGCATATGATCAAAATCAGTTCAACACTTGAGAACTGGAATACTAGAATCGTTAATTACCTGGAAGTCAAAGGAAATCCATCATAATAGTGCGACCATCATCATTCAATGGACGAACATGTTGAATGATGGTTTACCTTCCAATATTAGTTTCCAATTTTCCTATAACCAAATCAAAGAGAAACGTAAAGCAAAGAAACTCAAGTTGGTTGGGCTTTAGTATTATGACAGATTCATGAAAAGTCTAGCTAAACCTTGGGCTTTATGCTAATTGTGCTGCTCCATTTTGAACTAGCAGGTTCCTTAATTTAGGTCTATTCCCACTTACAATCCAGATAAATTTATACTTCCACTTCCTGAGCGCGAGATATTGTTTGCACTGATTTATAATGCAATGTTTTATTATATAAATTACTAATGTGAAACTTTAATTTTAAATAGAGAACAAAGTATTAAAGAAAAAAAAGATAACAAAGTATTTAAGAAACTGTATATAAGTTTTGCAAATCTAAAATTGATACTTAGTTGGTGAGCCATGCAACTTTAATTTGTACCTAGCTATGGGGAAAAAAACAAGCATGATACTATATATGTGGCACGTTCCCAAATGTAAGAAGATAATGCATGGATAAGAGAAACAAATATCTATATACTGTAGTTGTGTGAGAAAGATAGAAAGGGTATTGCATTACTTAAACTATTAGGATGTCATGCATTTCCAAGTAACACAAACAAAAACAATTGAATTATATAGAAAACATTATTATTCTTTTCCTTAAAACATCGACAATTAGAAAACAATATCACAAAAAATAGGAGCCATTTACTTTTTCTTTACCGGCAATGGCAACCTTCTTACCCTTCAAGCTCCTGAAATTATGCTTGGTTCGCTGGCCTCTGCAAGGAAGCTCTTGAATATGCCTTATTCCTCTGTAGCATTGAATATCCTTTAGTCTCTTTATATTAATCGCATTGAACCATCTCTGAAGCCCCCAACGAGATTCAATTTCAATTTCACAGCTAGTTACAATTAAACTCACAAAAAAGAAAAACAAAAAAGGTTAAAACTATAATTTTACCAGGTTGCCTTCAATCATGAATTCGTTAACATTGATTTTTAAAAAAAATTGATGTTAACAAACTCATCTTTTCAAAGATTAATGTTAACATTGATTTTTCAAAAAATTATGTTAACAAATTCATCTTATTTACAAATTTGTCATTGTGTTTTTTGTTAATATCAATTTTATCAAAAACTAATGTTAACATAACTATGTTAAAATTAGTAGTATATGTTTTAATAGAGATCAAAAGAACCCCAAAATAATATAAAATGAAAAAAGTCACCCCTTTGGTGGAAGTATATATGACGATGCCTACCATCATTAGATGTGTGCAATCAAGTAGCCTATAACCACCTTATCAAGATTTTGCTTTTACCTGATAAACCGAAAGTATAGCCCAAAATTACAACAAAACCAAATAATAAAAAAGCAAAGGAAAAAGAAAATGAAAAGAAATTAGAACAACCCATCATATGATGATTCAATCCTTGAGTTAGAATTTAGTCAATATGATAATGTTAGAGTTCTAGCAGGAGAGAAATGTGAAAAGAGTGAAAGTTAATTGAAATGTGCAATGTGCATGAATTTATAGAAAAAAAAATGAAAAAGGGTAAAAGTGATTAAATAATAGTAAGAATATTTTTTCGGTAGAAAAAAGAAGTAGAAGGAAGAAACTATTTTTTTTCCTTAAGAGTAAATTAAAAAGGCAATTAATTTCAATGGATTGCACCCAAAAATGATGGATTTAATCTTTTTTTTATTGTGGTAGAATCCATATTGTGTAGTGTAATTGAATATTGCATAAATAAAGCATTTAATAAATTTTAATATTTCAATATGTAATTATTTTAATTTTAATTTTATAAATTAAGAAGGTCACATTAATTATGACATGTAATTGAATGATGCATATGAAATTACTTTGATTGATGATGATTTTTATTTTTATTATTTTAATTTTGCATTTATTTTTATTTATTTTAATGGGAAAAAATTAATTACGTGGGACCTAATTTAAATATTACATGTCACGTGTACTAACACAATCAACAACCATGTTTTATATAATATAGTAGATAAATATTAGATATAGATATAAGCATTTATTTAAAATATTAATAATAAATAAAATAAAAAATTAAATGTAATTAAAATTTTTAGTGTTTGATTTCTTTATACATAATTATCATAAATGCACATTTTTAATTAAATAAATGATATATATCAATATAACTAGCATTAATAAAAAATATGATCATTCCTTTTATATTGCAATCGTAAACTTTGAAAGAAAAAAAGTGAAACATTATTTTCCAAAGCATGACACGTGTGTTAACAAACACAATCAACACCTGTGTTTTATGAAATATATAGATATTGATATTTATATTAATTTTGATATACTAGTTAAGTTGCTGGTGCAATATAAGAAACAAGAGTTTTTGAAATATTAAATTAAATTATTAAATTGAATAAGTTAAAGATCAATTGTGAATCTATGGTATAAGAGAATTATTCTCAACATTAAAATATGAAAGATGTGTAATATAAAAAATCTTCTTCTATATTTCTTTAAGTATTTAACTTTGAAAAATGGAAAATATATTGAATAAAAAATAGAATATAGCAAACTTTAACATATAAGATATGAAAACATGAAAATAGATTATAATAAATAAAAAATAAAGACTAACCAAATGAATTGTTAAAAGAGTCATATCTATTATCATTAAAATTTGTTCAAACAAAATTACACATGATATATTGAGAATTCAAATTTTTAAAATATAACTAAACCAATGGAAAATTAATTCATCCTCTTATTCAAATAAACTCTAACTTTTATGTATTTCCCTTCTTATGTAAGATGATTAGTGTAACACCCTAAAATTTTACAAGTAGAAAAATATTTGTATTGATTAATTGTTTAATATAAATCTTAAAAGCTGTAAAAGTGTTTTGCATGGACGTTTGTGCGTAAAAGGTGAAAGTCAAATTTTGTAGCTGAGATAAGCTATCCGTACACGCATAGTAAAAATGGTGGTTGCTATGGTGGCTATTCGGTCACGCAAGTGGGCAACTATGGTGGCTGTGATAGCTGGCTGAATCAAGTTGTTGGCAACTTGCCTCAATGCTTCGTCTATAAATAAGCCTGAAGCGGAAGAATGGTTCACTCTCACTTCTAGACGTGTTCTTATTCTTTTTCTCTCTCTAAAAATCTTTGCACTAGAAATCTCTTCCACCTTTTGTACCACTTTAACTCTCGAAAATCACTGTAGCAGCGGCGGAAAATCCTCTCCTTTAAAGAGGAATTGGTGAACGAAGCATAATCCTTTCATTCCTCGTTGCTGGGAGAAATTGTGTTCGAACAAAAACTCACGTTAAGTGTGAAAGAAAAGAATCCCTGTTGAGGTAAGGGGAGTTTATTGTGTTGATAATGATTTTTGATATCATGGTTGGGTTAAAGTGTGTTTCTGTTATTTAATATGCTGCGTAAAATATATTGACGATGTCTGTAAATGGTGTGAGGCAGATGACTACTGGGTTGTCTGTGATGTTGGTTGCCAGGAAGGGTTGGCCGAGTTGTATGTGTCAAACTTTTGTGTGATGTCGGCTGTCAGGAAGGGTTGACCGAGTTGTATGTGTCAAACCTTTGTGTTGTGACGTCGACTGCCGGGAAGGGTTGGCCAAGTTGCATGTGTCAAACCTTTATTCGTGACGTCAGCTACCAAGATGGGAATGCCGAGTTGAAAGGTTCACGTACCATGCATGTGTGCATGAAGGACGTAACTTAGTCCTTGTTGGTAAATGTCTATATACCGGGTTTCTTTACCCGGGGTTGTTCCCTTAAGAGCCGCTAGGGTTCGCTTCCTTTTCTTTAGATGTACTAGGTTCCTTACCCGGGATGGCTTATTAGAGCTACCAAGCTCAAGTTACTTCATGCGAAGAGAAAGAGCCACCGGGTTCGTTACTCGACAGAACTCGTACCTCCTCGGGAAAAGAGCTACCAGGTTCCTACTCGGCAGAGCTTGTACCTGTTTCCTTGTGAATTACTAGGCTTCTTTACCCGGACAACCTTGTGCCCTTGTCTGACCTTGTTCAGGATTATTTGTTATGGCTAAGTGCCAATCCGGACACCAAATATTGCACACCTATTCACTTGTTTGTATTGTTTGTGAATGACGTTGAGATTGGCCATTGTATTGGCTTGAGTCATTAAATGCATTAATATCATGGGGGGTGTATGGCATTATCTTACTAGGATGAGTTAATCCCGGACAGGGCCATACATTGATAGTGCCCATGGTAATCTAAATGCGTGTGGATATACATAAATACCCATGGGGATGTATGACATTATCCTAGCCAGGACGAGTTGATCTTGGGGCTGGGTTATACATTGATGGAGCTGTGGAGATATTTTATGTATTGACGTGAGATGCCGGGACCAGGTGGTTAACCTTGCAAGGACCACGGTCAGTGCATCAGTGTACCCAAGAATGGGTCAGTATATATGTATATGGGGGGCGTATGACGTTATCCTACCCAGGTCAAGTTGAGCACGGGTCTGGGTCATACGTTGATAGAGCCCATGTACATACTTCATGCATAATGGAAATAGGATGGTGGCAGTATGGTACAGAGGTACTAGAGGGGCATCTCTGTTTGGAACTCCCTTGTGACTCAGGGCTGATCACCATGAGGGGGAGCGACCTGTGCACGACAGAGTGACCTTGATGAGCTTCTGCATCATTTTCTTGAGAGAGACTATTTCCATGAAGATGATACCACATTGCATTGACTAAGAGATAAGTCTGGAACATGCATCATGACTAGTCATTTTAAGATGAATTGTGAAATGTGTTTGGAAGGGTTGTCCATGGTTGAATGCGTGATAAAATATTTGAATATTGTTGTATTTTTTTTAAGGTTCGAGTTGTTTTTTTAAAACTGATGATATTTATTTAATTATTATTTTACATGATGCACTCACCTTTGCTTTGTTGTACCTTGTGGATTGGTACCTGTGATGATCGCGAACCATGTTCGTGTGAGCAGATGGATAGCAATAGGAGACCAGGAAGATGACCTATGTTGGTTGGAGCCGCCAAGTAGCCGGGATGTAGATGGGTTAGATCCCAGACAAGGATTGTATTTTTGCTAGTTACACCCCTTGTTCTAATGACTATACCCCGACGTTTTGCTAGTTACACCCCATCATTTAAATCTTTGTTTCTTTTGAGAATTTTGTACAATTCTGAACTTGGTCATTTATAATTACTACCAACTTATGATTATTAATATACAAGTATTATGATGTATTGCACCTTTGTGTATTCGAGTTTTGATTTGTGATATTGATTATACTTACGAAAAATTTACTACTATTTTTGTTTTAAACAAACTTAAAGGATTTTTTAGATATAAATTACCATTAAAAGAATAATTAAGAGTATGATACAGTAGCGACGAGGCGGGTGTTTACAATTAGCTTGACAACAATCAACCAAACACTAATAAGTATGCATGAGGAACTACTATCCTAACTAGTCAAATAGAATCATCAAATTATTCTTTTTAGATAAAACATTATGACAAGAACCAAATGACATTACTAGTTACATTATTCGTATATTATATAGTTGTACAGTCTAAATATGGTAAAATTACACGTGGTTATTCCTGCAAGGTCACCTTATATGTGGACAGCCTCGACATCAACATTACCATATTAATGGTGCTTATTCACTCCCGAAGTGTCAACCTTGACACACGTGTCCGCCCTTCATGTCAGCCTTGCTATAAGAGCGCGAACGTCAACTTTCTACATGAGCACGGACGCCTACTGTGCACATCTCCATATTAATAGAATAACAAATATACTTGGATATTCAAATTGGAGCAACCACCTTATCTTATCATATCTTCATAAGTTATCTACAAGCTGTTATTTATCTACAAGTAACAATATATCAATAAGATACACATTATCTTATATTTAAATTAGATAACTGCCTACTATTATCTATTATTATCTTATCTACAAATTACTAACAAGCCAAGGCCCAAAGTCCACACTCCACACTATAAATACAACCTTACAGGTTCTCTTTAACACACTTCATACTAATCCCCGATACATATGATTACACATGTTATTTATTCTATACACGTGTCAACTTCTTATGCTCATTAAAACTATATATTTTTCAAACTCTACTTATATATTTATCCACTTATACACGTGTCAACTTACGCTCATTAAAACTATATATTTTTCATGTTCATATATATTCACGTTCATTTATATGTATAAGCATGTAATCAAGATGTCTCAATTGTAAATTCAAAAAATTAGAAAGATCTCTCATATCATAGGGCATCTTGTCCATTGATCAAAAGAGTATAAAAATATGAATGTCTACTGCTTTTAACAAATAGACAAGGGATTATGTATGATGAAAAAAAAAACATGTAAGAAAGAAAGTCTAATAAAATCTCAACGATTTGGATGAGATTGTTTAATGTGTATTTTCTACTAAGAAAGAATCTTATAAAAAGTCTAATGAAATTCATTAAAATCTATCTTAAGAAAGAATTCATCAAAATTTGTATACTTTTAAATATCAGAAAACTTTTAAAAAAGTTATAAAGAATCTTAATTGAATACAAACAGACTTTATTGAATTTCTTAAAAAATCCTAATAGTCTTAATTGAATACTACAATAGTTATTTCTATTATTTAAAAATCTTTATTGAATACCTTAAGACTTTTTTACAAAAAAATAGTCTTTTGAAATCCTAAAATACACTCTCCATAATACCTCTATGCAAAAATGGATTTTACTCTAAATAAACAAAGACATTCAAAATGTTCCCCTCGTGCATCACACAAGTAAAAAAAACTAGTAAACAAATTAAAATAGGTGTGGAGTGGGTAATATAGTACATGTACTTATCTACATTAAAATTTCACGTGTAAATATTCATCTCAATCCCATCTCCAATAAGTAAAAATTTAATCGAACCATTTGTGGAAATTTTTCAAGGTCTGGATACACTTTGTCATTCCTAATTGATGTTGAGGATGCTCTCTGTAGAATATCTTGAATAGTGGAGTTGATTTTATATTTTAAAAAAATCCAAAATGGTGAATTATAGAGTTGTCAATTTAATTTAAAAATAATAATTTTATGTTGAATTTTGAGGTGATAAATTTTTGTGATAAAATATGGATGATAAGGGATATCTATATAAATTTTATGAGAATTTTAGTTCATTTGATATGTCAAATAATTCTTAAGGGGAGATTCTAGCTTATATGTAATAAGGGAAAATTAATTAAAATAATTACTTTTTAACTGTTGTTTGACTTCTTTTGAACTTGTAGTTGAGTGTTTTACCTTGAAAGGATAACCTCAATACCTTACTTTGATGATTGGTTAATTGTGCTTTGATATTTAATTTTTCCATTTATGAATTTGGTTTGGTGACTAAGAGGAATTGATCCTTGATAAGTTACTCAATTGTGTGTTGGAAACTCAATTTTGTGTATATTTATGTGATGATGTGTTGTTTGGGACAATGATCTTGGATTCTTGTGATGAGAAAAACACTTTTGATTGATTGATAGTGTATAGTGTTTTACACAACAATGCATAACCATTAAACCTATAAAAAATAAGAGTAAAAAATATTAATTTTTGTACACTATCAATATAAAACTTTTATATTGTTAATTAATTAGAAATCAATCAAACTTTGACTTTTATAATGAATAACCTTTTGTGGATGTCATTATCTTCCTTTATCCTTATTTGTATTTATAATTTTTATTTTTTCAATTATCTTTTGTATCTATAAATATGTTACTCCTTTTGGAATGAATACACATAATTATCATTATCTCTAAACTCTCTTTTTCTCTTTTTTATATATTATTTCTTCATGTTATATTTAACATTTTATCAATACGATTGTCTTTTCTCCATTGAGCATATTTCCTATTGGCATCTCAACCTGCAAGAAAAAGTCTTGTAAAGAAGTTTTTAGAAGAAAACCATATTTTTCAAATTCACATTTTCAAGACTTCTGTACATTTAATGCAAATCTATTATTGGTATTTCAACCAGCAAGACGAAGTCACATATCCGCAGAAAACCATATTTTTCAAATTCACATTTTCAAGACTTCTGTACATTTAATGCAAATCTATTATTGGTATTTCAACCAGCAAGATGAAGTCACATATCCGCGGTATAGTTTTTTGAGCTCCCATTCTAAGGTAAGATTATTCTTTTCCCTAATCATGTTATTCATAAACTATAATGATATGTATGGTTATATTGTTCATGTAAATTTTGAAATTTATGTAGATGTAATGTGTCTTAAAGACAATATCAAATAAAGAAATTCTCAAATTATTTTGTAAAAGGTTATGAAGACCTTATCAAGAAAAGAAATTTGAAGATTTTCTTTTTTCACCAAAAGTGAAAAGTAGAGACTATTCCTTTCTAATTTCATTATCCATACTCTATGTTTGATATAATATTTATGTTCTATTTATTTAAATATGAAATTGATCATTTAGTAGTCTTGAAGACTCTATCAAAAGAAAGAATTTTTTTAAGAATATTTTTCTTACTAGAAGTGGAAAATACTTATATTTTATTCTCATAGTAAGTGGAAAAGTAGCATGGAAAGTGAATAAAATATCTTTCTTTTAAAGGGAGAAAGAAAGAAAATTTCATTAACCAATAAAGTGAATAAAAAGATTAGTTTTTCTCACGTAAGTGAGAAAATAATACAAAAAGGAATATTTTTCTTAGCAGAAGTGAGAAAATAGTCTTGTATGATTTGTGTTTTTCTCCTCAACATGATTTATATGCATGGTTTAAAAAATTAAATTAGTGTTTTATTGAGTTTCCATGTATATATGTTATGTGTTTGAAAGACTTTTGGTTTCATATATGAAAATAGTTTCTATTTTTTATTTTGTTTATTCACATATATTTAGTGTCTTTCCCACTATCAAACAAATAATTTTGGCTTGAAAAATTTCGTGATTCAATAATTAACAATGCAAGTTTATATATATAAATTTGATATCATTTGATTTGATTGATTGAAATGACTTATTAACATACTAGGAACACATAACACAATACTTTTTCATATGACGTGTTGCAATGTTCATAAGTGTATTTTGACAATTTATAATTGATTTTTAAACTTATATATGAAAATAATGTTTTTTATTTTATTATTATTATTATTATCTATTATTATAATATAGTAATATCAATACCATTGGATGTATATTTTATATTAGTTTGCGGAAATTAATAATATTGATTAGATGTTTATTCTTGAAAAGTGTATACTCATTATAACTTTGAGCAATCATAATTCTAAATTTAAATATTTGAAAGATTGTGAATATATTTTGAGATATATTATTCAAAAAATTTGATTATGTTATTTTCATACCTTTAATATACTCCTATAGTAGTAATATGAAGGAAAAATAACTTAGGAAACATTTGAAAAAAGGGTATGAAATTTATATGAAAAATCATATGACTAATTTGACTAGCATTGTTCCATTTCCTGAAGTGATGACACATGTGCATTTTTATAAAATATTTGTTTGAATACTTTATTTTTATGTTATTCAGTATTATTATTATAGATGTAATTAACAATGATTATGTAAGGTTTCAGGTGTCCACGTGACACTTTAATTTTATGATATTTTAATTACATAGTAGTTACGGTAGTAACAACCCTGCCACAAATCCGGTTTCTCGCTTATTTAACGTATGTCAACAAGGAAACCGGGTTAGCATTATAGGATTGACCCTCTGAAGGGTAATGATGGACTCCTAAATTGAATCAAGTCCTATTTGCCCTATTCTTCCTTGCAATGGAAGTCAATCTTCAATTCAACTTCAAAACAGAGCATGCAACTCTTTCTTGAATGAGGCTGTTTATGTTTTCCTAATTTCAGAAGTAGATTATGGAAGAAGAATAGAAATGGATTAGGGATGACATCATGGAATAAGAATTCCAATAAGTCTTGCAAGAATCACCACAATAGTTGGGAGGCCATTGATAAGAAACAAGAAGTTCTTGACTAAGAACAAAAGGAGAAAACTCTCACCAACAATTCAGAAATTGTATTGATTCACCAAAGATCCTTTACATTTAGTTTTTGGGACCTTATATAGGCCACAAATTATTAAGCTAATTAACCCTAAATAAAATGTAAATGTAAGCTAAAACGAAGCCCAAACGTAGCTTACAAGACAAGCTGTTCCTAAAAGACCTTTGGCTCCCAAAAACTGTGCAGTGGCCCTCTCAGACTGGTTTAATTGATTAATTTGCTATTGTAATCAATTAAATCAGTTAGAAACTAAAATAATCGATTACACTAGCAATTTAATCGATTAAGGCAGTGAGGTCATGATTCCTGCTTCCAGCTAACACTCTTTGTAATCGATTATTTGGACGAAATAATCGATTAAGGCAGTAAGGTTAGGATTCCTACTGACATCCTCGTAATCAATTATAAAGCCAAAATAATCGATTAAAGCAATAAGACCAGGACTCCTGATTGCTTCAAAACATCCCATAATCAATTATAAAGCCAAAATAATCGATTAAAGCAGTAGCAATTTATTTACACATGTTTTATTGAATTTATTCTAACAAATGCTGGAATTTATTGAATTATATTGGATTTGAGACATCAAAATCCAGCTCTTGTCCTCTTTGATATGGTGTACAACTTCATGCTTGTCCATATTGGCTTGAATATGGTCTTGAAGTGCTTGAGTCCTAGCTCTTGTCATTGGTCCTTTGAAGCTCACCAAAGGAAGTGCTTCAATCTCCCATTCTAGACCTTTGGCTTGACTTGGACCTCCATCAGGTAATAACACCTTATGGGGGGCGATGCGGACGAGGTCGAAGAGGGCGAGACCTTGGACTTGTGAAGTACCAAGGCAGGATCCCAAATAAGGAACCTCAGGTTTTATATATGGCCAAGATGGGACCCCGGACAAGGTTGTTTGGGTTGCGCATATCAAGTGAGGAAGTCAAATGCCCTTGACTAGCCAACCCGGTAGTTGGTGCTTTCACAAGCTTATCCTATGCACGTGATCTGCATTGACTACCAGGTCACTTGAGTGACACGTGTTGACTTTTATGACGTATGCGATGTGCATTAACTCCTATATATATATATATATATATATATATATATATATATATATATATATATATAAGTAACGTGCGTGTGAGTCATTTCTTACATGACTCATTTCTTCCTCTGTCCCTTCACAAAAAGGTGCTCTTTCTTTCTCCCTTTCTTCATTTCTACCATTGACGAACGGGGGAAAGCTTCTAGTTTAGGGGAAAGAAGACGATTTTAGTACATTCGAGCTTGGAGAAGCTGTTCTCTAGCCTCGTTAACAATTTTAGAGGTAAGAAACGCCGGTCTAACCTTAAAATCTAACTGTTATGGATTTTTGGGCCAGGCTATGATAGACCATTTTGGGGGTGTGCATGTCACTTGTGGGTGACTAGCTCTTGTAACCTGGAAAATTATAGAGTTTCTTTACATACAACGTGAGAACCGCTATTGATTACTTGCATGCATGTATGTAGGGCGTGACGCTAGGGATTGTGGTGTTTGGAACCGCGAGGTTGAGCGAACCAGTGTAGAGCTTAGAGCAGGTAAACTCTCTATTCTTGAGAGTCCTTCTCTGGATCACGTTCCACCATACTCCGAGGGAGTGATGGTTATTGTATGCCATGATGCATGTATTGAAATTGGGTTACTACTTTCTGATTGAGAACATGTATATGTTATGATGTATGAGATTCTCTGGCCAGTAGAATAAACAAATATGGACTTCCCTTAGAGCCAAAGTGATGAGGAACAACTCTAAGTGGTTAATTAATATATACAAAAACCTGAGAGAGAATGCTCATTAAGTTGGATGAACCTCTCTTGGAAGAGCCATATACGTCCGCGCAGAACCCGGAGGGAATGTGCCCATTAAGTTGGATGATCTTCCTCAGGTGGTGCCTGCCCGAAGTCCTAGGGGAATATGCCCATTAAGTTGGATGATCTCTTTTGTTATATTTGTGTGATCATATACCTGTGATGTATTTTATGAAAGCCGGGATGGCTCGCTTGTGTAATGCATGTTTTTTATGCTATGTATCGTGGAAGTGAACCCGGGAGAGGAGAAGCCTCTAAGGACCCAGAGTTTACTGAGATTATTATCTCACCCCGGTTGGGGATTATATGTTATTGCAGGTGATGAGTATAGAGAGGACGACAAATCCCGGGGCAAGAGGCCCGGGTAGCAAGGCAGTCCGAGGGACTCCGGGCGAGAGGCCGAGCCGGGACAGGTTCTGAGTGAACCTTAGATTATTTTGGGGCATGTTGGCTCTGTATTTTGATATGTACTCACGCGTGTTTGTAACTCGGTCCTGAGGGGAGAGCGTAGCCGGGGTCTTATATGTTTGTAAACTCGTGAACAATTACCATACATAATGCAAAGCTATGTTATATGTGGACATATGATGACGTCATTTTATTAGTTGCTTCCTAATTAATTTTGTTAAATTAATTACTGCGCTTAACGACCATAATGGAATGTTAACAATCGGATGCATACGGGGTGCTATAGATTACTTATAATTTAAATATTTTATATAATTTACTTTTGGATGATTTTATATTCACACTTATTTCCACATTATCATTTGATTCATGTTTTTACAGAAGACATATTATTTGGCTTAAAAGATTTGTAAATTCAAGGAATCAATAACGTATGTATGTATATGTGAATTTTATACACATGTTTCTAAAAAGTTTTTCCGAATTGGTTTGAAAAATAATGTATAAAATGTGGTGCTTTTGACTGTGATCCAGATTGAAATTATTTTGAGCTTATATATAATCACTGGTGCTATTTGTAGTCCTAAGTAGAATTTTTTCATCTTTATATTTAGAAGTTCATTTAGTGGGTTATCATTGGTAGTTTTGTTTCTCATGGACATGATTAATTATATATTAAAAGAAATATGAATTTGCTTTAAAGTTATATTTTGCGCATAATTGATTTCATATAGGATGATAGTTTTTAATGTATTAAGGTCACAATGTTTTTCTTTGAATAACATTATTGGTTTATAAATATGTATACATGATATGTGGAGTGTCCTTTATAGAGAATAATATAAAGAAAAATAAGAAATAATTTGAGATATTTTTGTATGTCTCAATAGTATAATGACTCACACAAGACAAGATGTCCATGTCAAAATTGTACTACACATTTATCAGTACATTTGGAAAACATACGATTATAAATTAAAATTTAAAAAACAAAATAAGTTTGTACTTTGGCATGACCAGTTGGGCCATTCCGATTTATTATGATGCAAAAAGTAGTTAAAAAATTCACGTGAACACCCATTGAAGAGTCAGAAGAATCTTCAGTTCAATGATTTCTGATGTATTACTTATTCCCAAGAGAAGTTAATAATAAGACCATCACATGATAATCCTAGTGTATTTACATCTCATCATTTTAATGCTAGTGTGTTTACATCTCATTATTTTAATGACTATTGTATGACTATTAGAATTTATATTGAACATCCTATAGAACATGTTCATACACAAATGGACTTGCAAAATCACTTACTAAAGATTTTAAAATTGATTACAAGACCATTACTTATTAGATCAAAACTATGAATGTCTTCTTGGGGAAATTCAATCCTGCATGTTGCAATATTGATTAGCATTGTGCTAATAAGTTATAGTTTGTTCTCTCCTCTTGAAATTGATTTTCAGTTAGCAACCTTATATTTCCAATTTAATATATATCTTTTTTCAGATGTATTATATGTGTTGTAAATATGAGTCTAATTGTTTGATCACAACACATTAAGATGAGTCCTCAAAGGAGGTTGGAAATATATGTTGTGTATGAATCTCTATATGTAATAAAATATGTTGAATCATCAACAATAGATTTATTTACGACTCATTTTGTCGATTGTTATTTTAAATTAGTTTTCCCAACATGAGGGGGAGATATTAAGGAGTTGAAAAAATGAGATTAATTTAAATGAATTATCATTATCTTGATCCTTGTGAACTAGAAGTTCAAGAGACAATTCATTTGCAAAGTTTAGTAAAAAAAAAGGCTAAATCATATGTATCAACTGCTAATGCTCCAATAAAATTTGATGTCCCTGTTGGACATGATAATATTACAAAACAAGTCTTAGATACACATGAAGTGTGATAGACCCATTGGTTTCAAAGATAATAATCCTCAATTAAGAAAATAAACTAAAAGTAATATGGCTAAATTGAGGTTATGAGGATGTTAAAATATTCCTTTGACATATTTATATATGTTAGTTCTAGAAGAACTCGAGTACCTGAAATTAGTGAAGTTAAAGAAATCTCATATTATGTCATGAATGAAATATGATGGAACTAAAATAAAGTCAATGTTGACAATATATTTGCATATAATGCATTGCTCAATGAAATGATTATGATAATGATAATAAGGATCAAGAGTAAGTCTATAAAAGATTGTAGGCAAAGAAATGATTAACCAAAATAGAAAAACTCAATTGAGGAAAAATTAGACTTGCTTTCCAAAGTGAATGATTTTTGGACCTATATTCTATAACTTGAAGATGTGAAACACATTTAGGTTTTTAGACATGTAGTCCATACACCTAAAAATCAAAAACTAGTTAGATTTTTGGACATGTAGTCCATATACTTGAAGATGTAAAATCAATTAAGTTTTTGGACTCATAGATTATACACTTAAAGGTGTAAAAATAACTAAGTCTTTGGACTCATAGATTATGACACTTGAAGATGTAAAACCAATTGGATGCAAATAGATTTTTGTGCAAAACAAGAATGATGAAATTGTGAGATATAAAGCATGATTGATTGCTCAAGAATTTTCACAAAGACCTGACATTAACTTTGAACACACATATTCACCTATAGTGGATGCGAGACTTAATCAGTCTAGTTACACATGAAAGACTCAATTTACATCTAATGAATGTTGTTTACATCCTATTTGTATCGGCCTATTGATAATGATATCTGTATGAAACTTATTAGTGGATATTAGTTACCCATTAGTCACTACTACAAAACTTGGTTTTAACATCGGTACGTTAACATCGATTTTCTCAAAAATCGATGTTAACGAAAACGCGGTGGCAAATTTGTAATTAACAATACATGGTTAACATTGGTTTTCCAGGTTTTTAGGAAAACCAATGTTAACACAAAGAGATTAACATCGGTTTTCCAGGTTTTTAAGAAAACCGATGTTAACTTGTGCCTGTTAACATCAGTTTTACAGGTTTTTAAGAAAACTGATGTTAAAAGGAAATAGCTAACATCGGTTTTTCATTGAAAACCGATGTTGTTGTTATTATAAAAGCTGTCCCCCAAATTAAACACGCACTCTTCTTTGTAACGACACACCTTGTCGCTACTATATCATCAACTCTTACCGCACAAAAATTAACTTTTAATGAAAACTTTATTAAATTGATTATGAAAATTATGGTAAATTTTTCGCGATAATATAATTATCATACACATTACAATTCCATAATTAATCACATATGTACATTTATATATATATATATATATATATATATATATATATATATATATATATTAAATCGGTACATGTCATCCACATGTTAAAACTTCCTTTAGTTTTACATGTAATACAACTGAAATCACATATCTAACAAAAAGTCAAAGAACTAACTAAGAAAAAGTTGATTAACAAAACATAACTCTTTTCTGAAAAGAAACCCAACATCATCACGTCGGCTTGGCGGGTCCAACACAAAAGAATCTCCCTCCAGAGTCATCTAAGGCTACTCATCTGCTCACACGAACGAAGGTTCGCGATCATCACAGGTACCAACCACATGGTACAACAAACGCAAGGGTGAGTTTATTATGTACAACCAACAATTATAAAGTAACCACAATTGGAAAGGAAACAACAATCACAATCACAATTATTACCAAAATTCTATCAATCCAATACACATTCAACAAACCAATCATCCGATGCATTTCACAACTCAAATAATCATGCACGGAATGATGCATGCACCTGACTCATCTATCAGCATGCAATGTGGTACCATCCTCATGGAAATAGCCTCTCTCAGGAAAATGATGCAGTAGCTCGTCAAGGTCACTTTGTCGTGCACAGGACGCTCCCCCATGGTGATCAGCCCTGAGTCATGTAACACCCCGTATGCATCTGGTGTATTAACAATTATTTAATCAGATAAGCATAGAGATTATTTTAATTAAAATCCACAAAAGCGATTTAAAAACCATATTTCTTGATTCATTATGTATGGTAAGCAACCTCGATTAAAGATATGAATTTCAATATACCATAGCCAGCCTCATCGATCCAAATAACGTAAAGGACGGCAGATACCACAATAATATCTAAATAGATATATCAGGAGAATAAACCTCATGTATTTACATATACATCATCAAGGACACTCACCGTGTCTATACAAAAGAATAAGCACCAAGTGCCATGATCTCACAGATCACTTCCTCACACGAGGGCATACAAAACATGTAGTGTTTATACAACATAAACATAGTCCACAATATGTGTACACACACATCTTCCCTCGCAGGGGTGCAAAATACATCACAACAAAAGTAAGGAACCATGAAGCTCTCATCAGAACTGCCAAGCAGCTACAAAGAATCTGTCTCTACTGGGGCCTCCCACCCTGAGACCTATCATCTCTGCCAGATGAATCACCTGCAAAATATAATCCCCACACGGGGTGAGATACAATCTCAGTAAGCTCAGGGCTCTTGGAGGTTTCTCCTTCCCCTAGCTCACTTCCATGATATACAACATCAAAGGCATCACAAACACTTGGCCACCTGGCCCCCATAATAATACATAATCATCATCTAGCTCTAATGTATATCCGCGGTACTACGCTGCCACAAGATGCATCATCATCAGCATCTGGGACTCTCAGTCCCCAGTGTGAGATCGAAACTTACACCCGTGCCATCCCATCGGGAGCTACCCCTTTACACATGGATGCACGTATATGGTACCTCCGAGAATAGGCTTCAACCGCAACGGGACCACCTATCTCTTGGTCTTAAAGGATCGTCATCACCCTCTATGTGAGCAAAGCAAACTAGGAGTTGCGCTCTACTCCTAGGGAGGTCCATATCTATCTAACTGGCCAGAAGATCTATTCAACAAATAACCATCCACACAAAGCATAGAATCATGCATACATATTATCATGAAAAAATTGTAACAACCAATTCAATGCACATGCATCATGTATGCAACCATCACTCCCTCGGAGTATAGTGGAACACAGGCAGTGGGAAAAATTCCCCAAGAGCGAAGAACTTACCTGGCAAAGGTGCGCTCTGCAGGTCAATCCCAGAACGGTGGTCTCCGCCACTGACACCCTCGGTGTCACGCCCTATACAAAGGCGCACAAACCATCAACAACGGTCCTCAACCGTTAGAAAAGCATGAAACGCTATATTATATCGTTAAAAACCCCTTAGTCCCCTATCTTAAGGTTATCAGAGCTAACCACCTTATAGTCAACTCACAGACCCTCAGCAGGATCTGTCTCGGCCTAACCAAGGCACTAAAGTCTCCCAAAGACTCTGCATCAACCAATTCAAAGAGTTTAACATTACTCAGACCCAAAACTCAAGGATTACAATATGGCTAAAACGGTTACTCCAACACAATTTCACCGTTTATATAGCCTCTTGAGCACATATTGTACAAGCATCAAGGCTCATGCATGTCCTACAATCACCAATTTAACCAACATTCTTCCTACACATGCATTTTTCAGAGCCAAACACCAAAGTCCATGAAATCAATATTTCAAAGCTAATCCTTCATCACAAAAACTTTCTAAGCATACTTTTCTAAAGGACTCAAGCCTAATTCCAGCTCTAACTCAAATGGGTCACTATTCACCTCAAGAACAATTTCACAAATCAAACGGTAAAACTTGAGTTTCTTACCTCTAAATCGACAAGGAAGGCTAGAGGAGAACTTCTCCAAGCTTGGGTGTCCGTAAATCGTCTCCTTTCCTCGCCAAACTCAAGTTTTGAGAAGTTCCCTCGAGAAAACGATATCTCCGTTTGATGGTTTTTAGGGAAAAGTGATGAAGGATTCTAGCTCACAGGATGATTTCCTACAAGTTTCATGTTAGGAGTGAAGTGTTTTGGTCAATGGTTGAGTGGTATGGAGCTTCCAAAGCTCAACAATGGAGGAATGGCGTAAGGAAGAAGAAGAGAAGCGTTTTTGGGCCAAAAATCGCGAAAATGAGCTTTTATGGTGGCTCTGTCAGAGTTCCCGCACTAATAGCGCCATTCTGGCGCTATTCGCGCCAAATATACGAGTCTGGACGTGTTCCTGGTGCTAATCGCACCAGATTCCCGTGAAGGTTGGCCTTTGGCTCACCTCCCGCGCTACTAGCGCCGTTTTTGGCGCTACTCGCGCCGCTTGTGGCACTACTCACGCAGGAAACCAGACAGGCCCAACAAATTTTTTTTTTTTAAACCTGGTTATTATAAGTCACAAGGGAGTTCTAAACAGAGATGCCTCCTAGTACCTCCGTACCTACTACCTCCATCCTATTTCCATCAATGCAAATGAAGTATGAAACATGGGCATCATCAATGTAGGACCCAGCTAGGAACACATCCTTCCTGGCAAGGGTAACCCATCATACACCCCCATGTACATACATAACACCCCAATATGGGCTCACTGATGCACGGACCGTGGTTAGGAACACATCCTTCCTCGCAAGGGTAACCAACCGGTCACTGTATCCCACGTGTACATTTACAACATACAACCATGAGCACCATCAATATATGACCTGGCTAGGAACATATCCTTCCTCACAAGGGTAACTAGTCATACACACCCCATGGGTATCCATGTATATCAATATCACACAATGACAACCATGGGCACCATGAATGCATGAGCCGGCTAGGAACACATCCTTCCTCGCAAGTGTAACATCCTAAAAATTTTATTAAACACTTGTGGAAATGTGATGATGATTTGGATACAAGTATATTTGAAGAGAAATGACTAAATCACTCTTTCCATGAAGTAGAAATGACTAGAATACCCTTAGGATGAAAATTACAAAAATACCCTTGTATATTTTTGAAAAATGACCAAAATGCCCCTAGGAAGCATGACAAAATTACCAATATGCCCCTAGGACAAAAATGCTCAAATAACTTTAAAAATTTTGTAGAAACCTAATGGAATTATAGCATACACTTAGCTAACTAAGTATCAAAATATTTTGAGACACAAAACTTTAGAATAAAATTTCTAGGAATTTTTCAAGATAACAACTTTGAGACTTTATTTAAGAAAATTCAAGCATAAGAAAAACATGGAAAGATGATACATATAATCTAAGGAATTTTCTCTTAATTATAGAATATATAAACCAATTTAATAAAATGGTTTAGTAATTTTTGATAATCAGCAGAAGTATAGGCCAATCAAAAACAAGATAAGAAGAAAAATCTTCTCTTGTCTCCTTTGGTAGATCACGTGGAAAGCTATAGAGATTATTTCATCAATCCCAACGGTCAAAAGTTACATATGTGGGATACTAGTGTACCTTTAAAATTTTAAGGAGATCCAACGGTTAACGAATCCAGAATAAGTCTTTTACTAAAACAGGTTTTGTGATAAAAAGTGGAAGGACATTTGTATGGCATAAAAGGAAGAAAAATTTATGTTCCCACCCCTAGGTATGAAGAGCACGTGAAGAAGGGTGTAGAAGAGGCAAGAAACTTCATGATAAGCCACTTAGAAAGCAAGCCACATAATACAAACAAGTGGTATGACACTTGTATGGCATGGATGCAAGATAACATAAAAATCAAGCCAAGATTTCTCCACCTCCATCTAGCCTTCACATGAACTTTGATGAAGCAAGGAGAAGCTTCATGAAATTGGACACATGTAGGGACACTTGTAAAGGCATGCCAACTAAGTGGACACTTGGAAAGGCATTCATTATGACCAAGACAAGTGTTAGGACACTTGAATGGCACAAAATCAACTTGGAAGATTTTTAAGAAAAAGTTATATTTTCTAAACACTATATAAAGGGAGGGGGGGAACCTTTGGTGCAAACCATTCTCAAGGCACTTCCTCTACCTCAATTTCGTGCTCCCTCTCCCCTCATATCACCTTCATTTCATTTCATCTTTCTCTTTTAAAAGCAAACCCATCTCTTTGAGAAAATTTTCGTGAGAAACCTAGCAACCTTAGGAAGAGTTCTTGTCAAGTTTAGTAGAAGGATATCAAGGCTTCATCTCTAAGAGGATTTCCCAAGAAAGAAAGGAAGGAAGGAAGCCATTTATCCATTCAAATTCAAGACTCAAACTCACTTGAGGTAGGCTAAGCTTAAATCTCTAGTTAAGCAATGGTTTGGATTAATTTACATGTTTTAGTTGGCTGATTTATGATTATTATTTAGGCTTGAATTTTTGTGATATTGAAGGTTGTTCTTTGATGATAATATGTTGATTTAAGCCATAAGATAGGTGATGATTTATATCCATCAATATTAGTGATGTATGGAAGCCCATTTGATGATCTTTTGAAGGTTATTTTTATGATATTTTGGGCTGTCCGTTGATATTTTTATGAAAATATTTTGATTTAAATTTAGAAGTAGAGGTTGAATGGTATGTAGTTTAATGGTTTAACTATTGAATGATTCACTTTTGAGGATTAATTAGTGAGGAAGTAAGTGAAAGAAGAATCAAGATTTCATACTAGGTTTGAATCTTTTCTTGTGAAGGTTTCAAGGGAATTAGATATTATTTATATTAAGGATCATTAGTTAGATTACTAACATAATTTTTCTATAGTTAAAACTATTCTCTGGTTATGCATAAAAGATGGTAATAATCTTACTTGATTAAAATATGGTGGTGTAACCATATTTATAATGATGAAAATATTTTTCCATAAGGTATATGTGTTTCACTTATGGATTTGATTATATTATGGATGAATATTGATGTAATAAGATAGGTGGATTACTGTTTCCAAGTCCAGTACGAGGCTTTGGAGAAACAGAATCTGATGCTACATACAGTACGATATGTAGTACCCAGGCGCAAGATACATGGCAATATTTCATGCATGTTTGCGTAAGACTATAGCAGCGTCCACATCCAGTACGAGGTGTGGCCACATACAGTACGATATGTGGAGGCCATTTTCCCTGGGATAGTTCATATCATGCATTCATATAGCTTGCATATTTCTTATGTATGGGTTTGAATATATTGATGTTTTACTAACCTACTAGTAAGTTTGGGATTTAACTTTGTCTACTGAGAAATTTTATTTCTCACAAGATTTGTTTCATGTTTTTCTTAGATAACAATCATGGTCAGGTTCACTGAAGAGCTGGAGTAATGAAGGAAGTTATGTATTAGACTGAAGCATAGAAAATACTATATTTTTATGGACTTTTGTAACAAGAACTATGACTATGTACAATATTAAGTTTATAATTGTACGTTTTATGTTTTAGTAATTTCACTAATAGTTTTCTTGGAAATTTTCCATTAAGCAAATAATAACAAAGTTAATAAAAATAAGTAGAAATTTAGGTTGTTACAGCAAGGGTAATCAGTCATGCACCCCCATGGGTGCCAATATATATCCATATCACATAATGACATTATTAGCATCAACATAATCTCTTATCGATGTCATTATCAATATCCACATCACATCATCTAATTTCATCATCATACATATCAAAGTCATCTTATTTCAATATCATCAACTACATCAACATTATTTCATTTGTACATCATCATTATTGCATTCAATCATCACCAACACATCAATAACATCTCATTTCAACATTATCAATGACATCAATATCACCTGATTCATCCACAATCCATATTACCACGAGACTGATATTTTAGGAAAATTCTAAATTAAAGAGGACTAAAATATAGAAAACACACTCTTATGACCATTTAAAAATTTAATAAAGAATTAAATAGGAAAGCATAATATAAAATTTTGGGCAGAGTCTCCTCTTTAATTAAGAATTTTCCCAAAAATCCAATCATTACAACAACAATATCATTAACCCAATAAACATATATCTCATTTGAACATTATTTCATTTAGACATCACCAATCACATAAGCATCACCTCATCTAAATTATCACAAATCACGTAAACATCATCAATCATTTCCATGATATCTCAATTTCACTGTCATCTACAACATCAGTAATAAATACACCGCATCCCATTAGTTAAAAACATCATTTGCTTTGAAAATGAGCACACACAAGTATCATCACCCATTAATCATAAAAGCTTCACATCCCATTAGTTAAAAACTTAGTTTTATTTGAAAACTAGCACACAGCAGGGACAGACAGATATCCTCATAGTTGGACTCCCTGGCCCCCAACTATGGTACCAAAACATAACTAAACAATAAACTCCCCTTACCTAACTAGGAGTTCTTCTATTCAAACCTCACAGTGTTGTTTTGGAGATCCTTTAATAAGCGTCTTTTCGTCCAAATGCAGAGCTCTATATACCAAATCAAAGATAATTTAATATAGATTTCCAAGGTAAGATCGATATGAACAATTGGGGTCAAATACCCACTCAAATCAAAAAGGGGCTAAAAGGGTGTTTTGGAAGTTCACATCAAAAGACATCATTTTGAAATTTCAATCACACCAATGTGATCAGGGTTCAACAAGGATCACAAAAATGACATCAATTTCATAAAAATGATACTTTTACAACATCTCTTTTTTAAAGGGTTTTTCAAAGGAAGTGTACAACTCCCAATAACGGTACCCAAAACACAAGAGACACTAAGAGAAGCTTAAACTAGTTAGGAGAAGACAAAAGAAACTAAGATTACCTCAAGGAAACCAAGAAAGAAGGATTGGGAGCTCCGTTCTCTATCGAAACTTCAAGAAGAGTTTCAAAGATTCTGCTCCGATTAAAGGGTTCCTCTCCGTGCGGTGGTCTCGTGGCAAGCAACGGTGGCTCATGGTCGTCACCGGTGGCCTTGGGTGGTGGAGGATGATGGTGGGAGGTGGGGTGGGTGCTTGGAAGAGGATGGAGGCCAGATTTCATGACTTTGGACACTTCTGCATTATTTATTACCGCCTTCACTCGCCTAGGCGAGCAAAAGTGCCTACAAAATTCGCCTGGGCGAGCTGACCATATTCTAGAATATTTGCTACAGTGAAAAATTAATTTCTCACAATTCAGATATTATTTTAACAATCCCAACGCTCAAAAGTTACATATATAGATTATCAATCTATAGTTAAAAGGTTAAGTCGATCCAACGGCTAACCAATCCATAATGATTATTTTACTAAAATAGGTTTTGGGTTAAACTCGGAATCCCTTAAATACAACGCATCTCAAACAAACTCCAAATAACTTGACCTCTACATCAAGCAATTGCACATGGATAATTCACATAACATTTCAACTAATCCTAATTAATAAAATAATCAAATCATACAAGGAATACATCACATATATTTTAAGTTACCGAAATTTCAGGGTGTTACATTCTTCACTTCGCGCCTATCTCTCAGTCTCTCACTCTCAGTCTCGCCCTTCACTGTGCCTACCTTAGGTCACTCTCACCTTTGCTTCCAGTCACCACCTTTTCTCTCATTGTAGGCCGACTCACTGTCACGACGCTTCCATTGTCGGTTTCGGGTTCTCTTGCTCGCAACTTCCGATGACTCCAACAAGGTAAGCAACTAGCACAATGCTTCTGCATTTGTGTTCTTCTTTTTCTGAGCTTCTTTTTCTCTTGTGTAGCTTCTTTTCCACTGTTGGTGTAGCTTCTTTTTCTCTTTACATGTTTATTTACAAATGTGGCCTGTATGAGGTTTGTAGTGCTTAGGCCTCTATGAGGTTTTGCTTGTTTTAATGTATAATAATATTTCATTGGGTTATGGAGACAGAGAGAGTAATTTAATTAATCTATCTTTTAATTTTGAACAATAATTCTTCAATACGTTCAATAGGCTGCCAATGCATGTTTAAGCCTTTGAGGAACCAAAAGATTAATGTCTGCTAATGTTAGTAGGCTGCTACTTCTACAATTTATATTTGCTTGCAATGCTTAATGATCCTTAAGACTGACTCATAGATGTAATGCTAATGATTAATGGTCCCATGCATTGCTACCAAACCAAAGTTGTTCAGGAGTATGGATAATGATTAATGGTCCCATTGTGTGTATATGCTAAAGTAAGACTTTGTGATTTTCTTGTCATAAAATATGAATTTCCAATGCTTATAATTTGATATTGTCCTCTTAATTTTTTGTTTGTCATATCCATGCATTAATGGGAAGTATGTAGAATTTTAGCCTCATATAATTCCTTTTTTTTTAACATTTTGGAAACTGGAAATGCATTTGAAAGTTTAGAATGAATTTTAAGCTCTAGTTGATTGATATTGCTGTTATCTTGTGCTAGTGAGTAAAATAAATTGGATTGTTTTGCTATTTGTAACTAACATATAGGGTGTATGTTAGGGTGTGACCCCCTGTTAAAAAGGTGTATGAAAGAATAAATAAGGGAATATAGCTTCTTGAGTTAGCTATACATAAGTCAGCAGAGTTAGTTAGAAGTAGTTAGGATTATGAAGATAAGGCCCATGAAGCCTATAATGGAGTCGTGATTTGTGTTGTTATATGAATGATGTCTTTGCTTAAATAAACAATTAGTTTGCAATCACATGGCATGTTTTATGTTTATTAAGCTCCCCATTTGACTAGCTATTCTGTTGAGGCAGTGTCGTAAGTGGTCCTTCATGTATATACACTATTGTGTTGAATTACCAAACCATTATAGCACTTTGTTTTTCTGCGTTGTGTTCTATTTTTCTGCGTGAGCAAAGGAAAACATCCATTTTGTGAAAATCATGCTCAACATGATTCCAATATTACCAATACCAAGAGTTGTAGCTTCTGGATGACATTTTTGAAGCTAGGCATCTGATTTCTCAATTGTTAAACTATATAGACTTTAGCATAGGCACATCTCTAGTTTCTAATAGTCTTTTGTTTTTGTGTTTGTCTTGTTACAAGCAAACAATTTATTGAAGAAATTATTGACTATTTTATTTGTTACTAGGGTAGAGGTGACCATAGTATTTTGTCAATGGACAAAATCTCAACTATACACACAAGTATAAGCAATTCAACTTCTTACTCATCAAATTTGATTGATTAATATTTGATACATCATGAACATGGTCTCTAATATGCTACTAGTCTTCTAGCTTTAAGCCATCTAACTTTGTCAACCCATACAACCCATAATGAGAATGATCTATGGTATAAAATGGCTTAACTTCCTATATTTGGGGCATTTATACTATTGAATAACATGTTTTTTTTGTTTGGGTGAATTTAGTTATATGGTGTAGAAGGTATTTTCATAACTTGAAATTCACACAGCAATATCATAGCCTCTTGCATCACTCACTACTACAAAAATATGCTTTCTACGTCGGTTGTTTACCCCTTTCTACGTCGGTTCAACAACCGTCGTTGTTGTCGGTGTCATTGATAAGTTATATTTTTTATGTCGGTTGTCAACCGTCTTAGAAAGTGACTTTCTAAGACCGTTGTTAACAAAGAACCGTCTTAGAAAGTGGCTTTCTAAGACGGTTCTTAGTTGATAACCAACGTAGTTTCGTGTTTTTTTTTATTATTATTTTTCAAATTTTTTTATGCGTACATAATAATAGCCGCGGTGATATGATCAATATTAATGGACCATACGATGTATGTAAAAATAAATATCATTTCATTAACAAGATTAATCTCAAAGTTTCACTAACAACAATATACATAAGATAAAATATAACATCTATAACATTTTGTGATGCTAATTACAATGGTAAAAAAAAGGCAATTAAACAAGATATATATTGCCAGAATTCCCCACATGATGACCAAGCTTCAAGTCAACAGAAAACTCCCCTTTCATTCTATAAACTTCAAATTGGTTTTGCTCCTCCATTGCTCCTCTGTGTTGTTGTAAGGTTGCCTTATCCACATCCACCAAATCCCAAGAAGGTGCTTTCAAATTCCAGTCCATAATAGCAAAAAAATAAAGAAACTTAATTAATTTTTTCGATATATATATAGTGAGACACTAAGGGGAGCTAACCAAACTTAATTAATTTCCTCATATGATTACTTTCACACTCACAAGCTAATAATTGTGCATATGAAGCATCTATTTTAGCTTTTGATCAGTTTAAACTATCAATCCAGTTTCATAATTGGGGGTATCAATGCACTCAAGCAGTGAACAGCCAATTGGCACCACAGCACAACATGCCAATGCTGCCAATGTTGACAATATGACTAGCCATGAAAGATACAAAATAACAAGCAAATGGTCTTGAGTTTCTATGTGTGTGTGTGTGGAGAGAGAGAGAGAGAGAGTTACATATTCATATGGGAATAAATTCCCATAGGCATTTCCAATTATGGTCAACATTGATGGTGTTGAAAATTGGAATTAAAGGGGTAAAAGATATCAAAGAGAGATAACAATGAGCAATTGTGTGGTGCTGTCTGTCATAATGTGATGGTACAAAACAATAACTAATACTCCTAATTGTATATTACAACTAAAACAAGCTCATCCCAATAAGACTATTACCATATTCAAACATCAAAGACCAAAAAGGATTTTAATATTCTGTAACAGATTCATGAAATTCAGTCAAGCTAAAAGCTCACCCTTATTGAGGAAGCATTGAAATGACCAAGATCTGCAAACATAGCTTCAGTTTCTTGAGGGGGCAAACAATTCCACAATAAGCAAGGCTATTCTTAACCTTTTACGCTTCTCCAGAAACCTCTTCAATGGCGAAGACGCTACAGCTTATAATATAAACACAACTTAGTACTTAGACTAATAAACTAGTAGATTGGAGTATAAATAATAACTTACTCATAATGCACAGGGGAAATTCCTAAAAAGAAGACTTTGGTTTGAGCTGGATTTACGTTGATGTTAACCCATCTAGCCCAAGTTGTCAAACCTTTGTAGAATAAAATGAAATGATTCATGTCTTTGTACAACTTGTTACCTCTTGAATATAGTCCCACCTGATTTACTCACCAAGTCTTTCATCAAAACTGCCAAGGAATAATAAAGGTCAAAGTAACTTGGAACAACACAGGAGAGAAAAATAACTTAAAAAGTATAATTATAACCTTTAAGGTCAGACTTAAGAAGGATGGTGGATATTTAATTAAATATAACAAAAACTTGGGGCATTTTTATAATTACATTTCAAATTAAAAAATGAAAACAACAAACATGTTCTCAAACCAAACATGTAAACTTTCTTCTTCATCCTGCTATTTCTTCTCTTTAATAAGAATTAAAATTAGAATTAGTAAATTATTTTAATGTTAAACTTTCTTCTTCAATTATTTTTTTAGTATGTTTGATAAGTCACTCTAGTAGTTGACAACTAAAAGTAATTTTGATCCCTAACTATAGGGAGTAAATTGACTTATGCACCCCAAACTCAAAGATCAAATTGGCTAAGATCAAATTTAAGGACTAATTAATTAATCACCAAATTTGCTTTTTATATATAAAGTTAAGGACCAAATAATGAACATGAAGCTTTATTTACTCCACTTAACCCTTTCCCCAAATAATGAAGTTAAAGAAACAACACAACCCTTTATTTTTCTTGCTTCCTTGCAATTAAAATGCTTAAAATATATTATAAAAATATTGTTTCAAAAAGTGAAAAGAATATGTCTATGTCTATGTCCATTTTTGAATGCTTGCTTTCATTCTCTTTGAATGGGAACAAAATGGAAAGAAAAAATGAGCACAGCACCAGCAGGCAGCAAAGTTGGCCAAAACCAATTGACCAAGATACAAAAATATTGGGCTGGGTAAGAAAGTCTTCATCAAAGTACGTACACTAACATCACTTCATAGGTACTGTTGAAAATTGAAATGCTTCAAATTATGAGGGTGTTACTCAAATAAATTATTTTGGATAATAATGCTTTCTATGGGTAACTAGCTACTTCGAGTGTTTTGTCTGTGCAGATTTCCTTGAAAAGACCACTACATTCTCAAGCCCAATCTAATTTAATAGTTAAAAGATATTCTTTAAATTATTTAAAAAATATACAAAAATATTTTTAACTGACTAAAATATTATGCATTCACTTGATATAAGACTTTTTAAGTGTATATATAGTTAATATTAAAATGATTACAAATAAATTATTATTATTATCTTAAAATTAAATTACAAGATAAATTAATCTCTCTCTATATATATATATATATTAAAAACTTAAATCACTATACATATATTGAGTGTGACTTTAAAATAGTTACTATAAACTATAAAAAAAAACCCAGATATTTACCGAAGTCCAAACAAGAAACTTCATGTCATTCTCACAGCAGGAACACGAGATGAGCAATGATGCCTTCCTTTTGATATGTTCTTCCATTGCCTGTTTGTACATTGAAGACACTACATAAGAACAGGTTTAGTAAAACAGTCAAAAACTATGAAAGGAATCACCCAACCAAGATCAACAAATTTGTCTCACATCTCCCTTATTTTCATTGGATTTGTTCCACATGCCTCTTCAAGTGCTGCAGTGACTAAACTTCCACCAATATTTATTTCCTGATATTTGTTCCATCATAATGTAAGGAACTTTGTTAGTGCATAATAACTCTTATTGCCATACAATAGGCTCCTATACTCGCAATAATGTATGTTTGCTGAAAGGTATTTTTATTGTATAAATAAAGTGACCGTTAAATTGGTGGTTGGATTTTAGTGGCAATTTCTTTTAGAATTAAGAAATCCTTTCACTTCAAACTGGAGAAGTAAATCGTGCAGAGGGACATAGTGGGCCCTGCTTCCTACATGATCCAAACATTTTTTAAACAATAGGGTTCAAAGAAATAAATCCTTTGACTTGGACTATAGGAACACAATCCCCAAAAGCTTATAACACTTAGATGAAGGCCAAATTCACGAGGCCAAAGGAAAGGTAAGTAATAAGCAAGACTTAAAGAAATGGACAAAATAAAACAAAAGGCTAAATCATTTTACTTTTATTTGACTTTGCAGTTCTAGAACCATATTTAGTAACTTACAATAAATATATTAAATATAAACAATCAAGAACAAGAATACAGTGCAGAACACGCAAATTGAGTATAACATATTGTCTCTCTTGAGCATTTTTAATTGAGATAAATCATCACCTTTGAAGCCCTGAAAGTTACACAAAATTAATCCATCTCTGGCGACAACTCTTACGACACCTTTGAAGCCTTGAAAGATACACAAAATTAAGAATTAAACTTGATAAAGAAAAACCAAAAAAGGTTGCTTCATCATAAAAATAAGTTGAGGGTAATTCTATATTATCAAGCAAAGAAGAAAATGAAAAAAGAGATGATCAAGAATTATTTATAAAAATTTTAAAAAGAAAAAAGAGAGACCAGCTTTCTCTGGAACTTCACTCCAGCAACCATAGCCGTGAGTGGTAATGTATCTGATGAGTTCCTTAACCTTCTGTTGGTTGCAGCAAGACTAGTGACCCATCTTTATAAAAACTCACAGAAGCAACAAGATCCAAGTATGACAGCTCATACACCAACTTAAAATAACACAATAGCCAATCCTTTTAACTTTAAACAATATATTAAAAAATTCAAAGCTCGTAAATGTGCAACCTATAATCCATCAAGAGGCAAGATTTTTGGGTTTTAGAGTCAAATTTTCATTTTCATTTTTCACATAAAATTTTTTTAAGAAAAATTGAGGAATCGTTGCTCTGATTTATTCATTTTCTCTGCATTTGCATCATGTTCAAAGAATTTGGAATTCAATTGTAATTTTAGATGTAAAATGCATCTATATCAATTGCAGATCGAGAAGAAAAAAAAGTTGAAATTGTTCCAACCAAAAAAGGAACCCCTCTTTTTATCACTAAATATCAACTTTCTCAGCTTTAGCACCTAGTTGAGCACTTCTCTGCAAAGCAAAAGGCATTAAGCGTTTCTCTGATAAATTATATCTTTCTATCACTAGATATCAACTTTCTCTTCTTTTTTCTCCCTTTCAAGTCTATTGGTCCATATCATCTGGTCTTCAATTATTTTCCAAAATGGCACACAAACAATAATGGCACAAGAGTTTTTAACATGAATAAAATTCAAGATTAGGTACTGTGAATGAGGAGCCATCCCACTAGCATTTCTGAAAAATTGCCCAGCAACGACCACTGGAATTCCATGGTTTCCAGCTGCAACAGAAGTTGTATGCTTGTATGTTATGGATATATCAGAATGGACATTCAGTGAAAAAGCAAGTAAAATGAAGATTTTTTGTGGCACACTTAATTAAAATAACTATCATATTTTGAACTTGTGAATGAAAGAATCAGGATTGATAGGCTGACATGATTATGTAACTTCATTTTAAACTTTAAAGCATTGGCTATAACCATATTGGCGAGTAGCAATTCCAGACTATTTTTCACTATTTTTTCTTTCAAAACTATTGAAGCTGGATAGGACAGGGGAAAAACTAATTGATGAGTTCAAAATTCTCATAAACAGAAGCTAGATAGAAATGATTCATCAAAGTTCAAGCAGAGGGAAACAAACTTCAAAAAGATAACAAAGTAATGGAAAGACAGATTTGTTGATAATGATATGGACAAGATGAGGAGGAGAATGGACCAAATAGCCAATTGTGGTTAACAACAAATGAACATGAGACTCATTTGGAAACGAAAAACTCACGTGCCGTGGCCGTTGCCGTCAAAGGGAGAAGCATAGTCCTGAGATGAGTTAAATATTCCTCTGGTTATAGCAGAAGCAGCAAAATGTCTAGCCCCAACAAGCTTCCTATTGCAAGAACCGGACAGAAAATCCGGAGTAACCTCGCAGATGCCAGAGAAATGAGCAGAAACGGGGAATGGATGTTTAGATTTATCATCAGCAAAACTAGGGTGTGTAGGTTTTCGAAACTTACACACGACGGTGGCGCAAGACGCGGGCTGCAGAGCTTCGCTGGCCGTAGTTAACTTGGACGTCGTCGCTAACGGAGACGGCGCCACAGCAGGCGGGTTGCTTCCTCTGTCGTCGCCGGGGAGCTCTTGGTGAGTGAGAGAGTGAGGCATTTTCAAAACAAAGAAAGATAGGGAACAAATGCGTCTGGCATTTTCTAAACGCGAGGATAATGGTTAAAGACCAAAATGGTGTCATTTTGGTAAATTTTCAAATTGAGAATATCCACAAACTACAACGGTTGTCCTAAAACCGATGTAGAACAACAATTTCAACTGCAGTTTGCACATACCCGTCGTTGATATGTTGCTTTTAATTACGGAAATGCCACCGCACCATCTACTATGACGATCTTCGGGGAACCGACGTTGAACAGCCGTCGTAAAAAGCATATTTTGTAGTAGTGACTGAAGCACCAAATCTTTGACACATGCATCAACCTTTGAGCTTATGAAGAGGGGAAATTCATATATTCCCGTGAACAAGTTGATTCACATGTCAATCATGCTTGATAGTTGATTCAACACAAATAGTGTATATAACAATTAAAAATGGGGGAAATGTAATTTGGCAAAGTAATTAGTTTATTCTTTGAAACTGATCTGGGTATTTTTCTGTTTTTAAGCTGATCTGGACCTAACTTAGGTCACTCTCACGGCGCTTCCACTGTTGGTGTCATTCTCGAAGGTGGTTCTCTCGCTCGCAACTTTCAATGACTCCCACAAGGTTAGCAACTTCCATTGACTTTGTATTTGGTGGTTTTGTAACTTATTTTATGTGATTAATTACTAGTGCTGTATATATACAATCAATGTTCATTATGAGTGCCTTAGTTTCCCGTTTGAGATTCATTACAGTGATTCTTCCGGACAGTTTGGATTAATCATTGTATTAATTCTTGAATTGTCCGTTTGGACAGTTTGGGAAGACTCATATTTTTTTAGTATATTCATATGTATAGGTTTTGATTCTTTACCTAAATATGATGAAATATCGGTACAATGCATTTCACTTTGTTCTCAGGGTGCATACTTCACTATGGTGAAACTCATGTCACCGCTTTCATGTCGCGTACTTGGAGATCAAAGTGAAATGCTACCGAAATTTCATCAAATTTTAGATAAGAAACTCAACCTATACATATGAATATACTATAAAAATATGTCTTCCTGAATGGGATAAGGCCACACCTTTAATGAAAAAAGTGAGGTTTTCATGCATGGAATAACTTTGTGAGTATCACAGAGTTATTAATTAGATGGATCGAAGTTGGATGAATGCAAGTCGCATCACGGTTGAGTATGAGGAAGGCGTTGAAAATTTCTTGCAATTTGCCTCTGAAAGAGGTCGACCGGATGGGGATGGAAAATATTTATGTCCCTGTATCAATTGTTTGAATGGGAGACGCCAAACACTGGACGACATACAAGAGCATCTTCTGTGTGATGGGATTAAGAAGAATTATACCACATGGATATGGTAAATTGACAGACATGTGGAGGGGGTCACAAGCTGAACCGATTGATGTTGACATCGGAGATCGATTAGATGATATGATTCGTGATCTAGGACATGAGTATTTTCAGGAAGCACATGCCCCTATGTATGATACATTGGAAAGTGATTCGAAGAAGCTGTTGTACCCGGGGTGCAAAGAGTCATTGACACTGTTGTTAGTAGTGTTAAATCTGGTTAATGTCAAGGCCAGATATGGGTGGAGTGACAAAAGCTTCAGTTCACTACTTCAGGTAGTTCATGAAATGCTTTCAGATGAAAACACGTTGCCAACAAGCTACTATCAGGCGAAGAAGATACTTTATCCGATAAGTATGGAGTATAAGAAAATTCATGCATGTTCTAATGACTACATATTGTATAGAAATGAATTTGAAGAAATGCATAAAAGCCCCAGGTGTGAGGTATCACGGTACAAAGTGAAGGATGATGATGACTGTAGCAGTGATGAGAGAACAAAGAAAGGCCCCCCCGCGAAGGTGTTGTGGTATCTTCCGATCATTCCAAGGTTTAAGCGTCTGTTTGCTAATGAAGATGACGCAAAAGACCTTACATGGCATGTAGATGGGAGAAACTATGATGGAATGCTCCGTAATCCGATAGATTCCTCCTAGTGGAAGAAGATTGACCGTTTGTATCTGGAATTCGGGGAAGACCCAAGAAATCTCAAGCTTGCACTTGCCAGTGATGGAATGAATCCCTACGGTAGTTTAAGTACTCAGCAAAGTTCGTGGCCTGTTTTGCTAGTCATTTACAACCTGCCTCCTTGGTTGTGCATGAAGCAAAAATACATGATGTTGTCTATGATGATATTAGGCCCAAGACAGCCAAGAAATGACATTGATGTTTATCTTAGTCCCTTGATTGAAGACTTGACAAACTTGTGGGACGAGGGGGTTGCCGTGTTTGATGGGTATCGAAAGGAGACATTCAAGTTGTGTGCAATGCTATTTTGTATCATTAATGATTTTCCAGCGTACGGGAATTTGAGTGGATACAGTGTTAAGGGCCATCGTGCATGCCCTATCTGTGAGCAAGACATGAGCTACGTACAACTTAAACATGGTAGAAAAATAGTTTACACTCGCCATCAATGTTTTGTGAAACCTTATCACCCTTATCGGTGATTGAAATAAACATTTAATGAAAGTCTAGAACATTAAGTTGCGCCAATTCCGTTAACCGGTGAAACAGGTTCTTAAGCAGGTTGAGCACATCCATATTGTATTTGGGAAGACCCAAAAGAAGCTGAAAGGTAATACTTGCATATGGAAGAAGAGGTCAACATTGTTTGATCTTCCATACTAGTCTGATTTAGATGTTAGACATTGTATCGATGTTATGCATGTGGAGAAAAATTATGTGACAGTGTCATCGGCATGTTGCTTAACATTCAAGGAAAGACAAAGGATGCTTTGAACACTCGTCAATATCTTACTGAGATGGGTATACGTGAGCAGTTACATCCTAGGTTTGATGGTAAGAAAATATACTTGCCTCCAGCATGTCACACTTTTTCAAGAAAGGAGAAGATAAGTTTCTGTCAGTGTCTGTGCCGAGTGAAAGTGTCACAGGGATACTCTTCAAATATTAAGAGCCTTGTGTAGATCAAATATCTAAAACTAGTTGGCTTAAAATCTCATGATTGCCACGTGTTGATGCAACAATTGTTAGCCGTGGCGATTCGAGACATTTTGCCTAACAAAGTGAGGCATGCTATAACTCGTTGTGCTTTTTCTTCAATGCCATTTGTACAAAAGTCGTGGACCCTGTAAAGTTAGATGACTTGGAAGAAGAGGCATCAATTATCTTGTGTCAGTTGGAGATGTATTTTCCTCCTTTATTTTTTGACATAATGGTTCACTTACTTGTTCATCTGGTCAGGGAAATTAAAATGTGTGGTCCCATTTATTTACGGTGGATGTACCCGATCGAGCAATACATGAAGATCTTGAAAGGGTATACGAAGAATCTTCATCGTCCTGAAGCATCCATAGTTGAAAGTATATTGCAGAAGAAACTGTAGAATTTTGTTCAGAGTACCTTGAAAAGGCAAAACCTATTGGGCTTCCCGAGGCTCGGCATGACGACAGGGTCGCAGGTAAGGGTTCACGAGGGCTGTAAGTTATAACGCCGGGTTTACACGAATTAGAACAAGCTCATTTGTATGTCCTAAATAACAGTAATGAAGTCCTGCCATACATAGTTCATCATGAAGCCTTAGTCAAGGAAAGTAATCCAAGAATGACGAAGAATAGGTTGTTGAAAGAGTATAACAAGACTTTCCTTAATGGGTTTAAAGATATAATATTTAGTGATGAATCTTCATCGGAAACAATAAGGAAGTTAGCAAATGGGCCTAAAAGAAATGTTAGAAGTTGGCAGGGGTACGATATCAACAAGTACTCGTTTTACACCAAACAACAAGATGACAAGAGCACAATGTAAAACAGTGGGGTTAGCCTTAGGGATGAGATGTAGCACTTCGCTACTGTGCATGACCACAATCCACGTTTGGCGTGCATGCCATACTTTGGAGTCATTCATGACATCTGGGAGCTTAATTATGTTACATTCACTATGTGTATTTTCAAGTGTAAGTGGGTTGATATCAATAGTGGTGTGCAGACCAAGGACTTGGGATTTACTTTGGTAGATCTTAACAAGCTAGTTTATCAAGATGAACCTTTCATCAAGGCAGAACAAGCTAAACTGGTGTTTTATGTTCAAGATCCATGTGATGAAAGGTGGTCAGTGGTACTACATGAAAAAACCACTGGTATTAATCTTGACGATGATGATTCAACCATTGATACTGGTGTCACTCAATTCTCGACACAAATTCCTGACGTCAATAGAGAAGATGAAGTTAACGATGTTCATGCAAATCGTAATGATCATGATGAAGGAGAATTAATTAACATCATTTAACTTTACTTATCTTTGTTTTTGATTTTAACAGGATCATGACTACACCACCGAGCTCCCCTCCTCGTCTTGAGTTAGTACCTTCTCTTCCTCAGTCAGCACCTCCATGTCCTGAGTCAACTCCTTCACCGTCTACGACGAAGAAGACTGGGAAAGCGACACGGCTGAGGTCACTGGCTACCAGACCTGCTGGTGCTGACAGACCAGTGGTTCATGTGGATCCTGCCACTGGGAAGGTTGATGGTCCTCAGGCAAAGAAATTGAGGACGTATCTAGGGATCATGGCTAGAGACAAGGTGGATGTGACCATTGCTAACTGGAAGGAAGTTCCTACAGCGCAGAAAGAGTTTATTTGGGAGGACATTCAGGTATTGCAATTGAATGTCCAATGTGATTGCTTGTACTAATACAATTTAAATGTTATTATAACTGTTAAACCTTCTTGATTGTAACGCAGACTGAATTTGATATACCTGAAGCGTCTGACCAACGGACCAAGAAGAAAATTCTGCAGATAGTAGGAGAGCGATGAAGGCAGTTTAAGTCAGACTTGACCTCTGAATGGGCTCTGACACAAGGCAAGGACGACGATGCCGACATTGTCTATGAGAAATACGACATCAGTAAGGAAAAGTGGCACCAATTCTATGAGACACGTAGAGCCGCTTCCTGGGAGGCTAGCTGAGTTACATTGTTTTACAATTTCGCAATTATGAAGTCAAACAAGCGCATTTTTTTAACCCTATATGTGTAATTCTTACAGGATGTTAGAAAGAAGGCCCAGGCCATCCAGAAGCTGAACACTGCCCATCACGTGTTGTCTCGCAGGGGTTACGACTTGTTAGAGAAGAGATTGATGGAGGAAAAACAAAAGAAACAATTGGAGGAAGTAGCCCGTGATGATAGCATGAAGACCATCGTTCATCCTCCGTCCCTTGTGAAACGACACATGAAGTGGAAGCTGGCTCGCACCAAAAAAACCGGGCAAATGACTTCTGAGGCGGCATGTGAGATTGTAGAGAGGATTGTAAGTCAAACAACAAGCTCATACACCTTTAATGAATTTTTGCCTCACAAATTACAAAACTAATATTCTACTTATTTTGATTGCAAGATTCCCTGGATGAGTAATCCACACAGGGTAGCTTTGTTGCCAGTAGACGTCAGGATATCCTGACTGCTGCCATTGGATGACCAAAGCACCCTGGCTATGTCCGTGGTGCTGGAGCCGATGTGACCATCACACAGTACTTCAGATTGACTCCATCAACCTCTCATAAGTCGACATCAATGGCACCTAAAGACTTGGATCGATTGAAAGACAACATTAGAGTAGAGCTAGAGTAGTTGATCACTGCAAGAGTCACGTAGTTGATCACTGAACGAGTTACGCAGCAAATAATGATGTCCTTCAGCCACCTCTAGTCCCACATGTAGTCTCAGGGTGCCATGCCATCGCCAAAGCTTCAGTCATGTCCTTATGGTGCCCGTGTCAGCACCAAGGGAAGCTGTGTTGATCCCTCGGGGAATGACCCAGACACTAGTGCATTTGACAGGCGTGTGTTGTATGTCGATGGCAATCCTCCCCGCCTGTTTGTCCTTGGAAGAGTTTATGAGGGGTTGACAACCATGCACAGTGTCCTTCTTGCCCATGATCATGTCAAGGTGGGTGTTGAGGAAGTTCGATATGCTGAGGCTCGCATCCCTGTACCCACTGAAGAGGTTCAGTTAGTTGGGCAGGCCCTTAACACCTTCCTTGCTTGATCGACACATCTTGTACAGGCTATTTTGAACAAGGTATTTCATTTTGGCTTGTTTCTTCTCATTTAAAAATGATTTGTCTCATATAAAGTCAAGATGGTCATTCACTTATGTTTCTTAACTGTGTAGGATAAACAGGTCGCATTGAACCATCCCTGATCTTTTCCTCAGATCCATGCAGGTGCAATGGGACCTACTATGTTAATTGTACAATATGCATGCATGTTTCTCTTAAGCAGTGCTTTGAAGGGACTCTATGACACTCAAGGAAATAAATCAAAGGCCACTACTAAATGGATTGCACTTAAAGTAAGTCTTTTAATAAATCATGGTTTATGTATTCAAAATAACTTTTATTACCATTTACACTAATTTCCGTTTAACTTTGACCATGTTATTGAATTTAGTGTAATAAGCAAAAAGGAAGCACTGAGTGTGGCTATTATGTCATGCATTGAATGTCCACGATAGTCCAAGGAGGCTTCAGGGATAACTGGGACATGGTAATTGTCTAATTCAAAACTAATTTTAATTTTTTTACTTGTTTTTATTTATACTTATTAAATTATGTTTTAATATGTCATGCAGTATTTCACTGATGAAAGACCACTGCAAGCTGAGAGATTAAAGACTATTAGGGTTCAGTGGGCTACATTTTATCTTAAAGTTGGAGATGAAATATTAGATTAGGTGGTTAAGGGATTTTTAAACAATTGTATATAAACATTTGGTTAGGAAATCCTTTTTATGTACATTTACACTATTGAATTTTATTTGTTATTGAAATATTATTTTAATGTATTGTATTCTAAAATTGGCTGGATGTCTAGTATTTCATTTATAGGTTGAAGGACTGGTAAAAAAAAAGACAATATTTAAAAAAACAAAAAAAAAACATTGGTTTTCATAAGAAAATCGATGTTAACCGATGTTGAAGTTCCAGCTTTTACATTTTTTTACGTTTTATTTATTAGATAGCGACATTGATTTTTACTAGAAACCAATGTTGTATACTTTCGCTAACATCAGTTTTGAAAACTGATGTTAACTTCCACACTTTCAATGTCACCTGATTCAACATCGGTTCAAAACCAATGTGGAATGTAAAAAATAACCGATGTTGAATGCTATTTTTTTAGTAGTGTGATTTCCCACATGTTCTTTAGCTTCAGTTAAAACGGTTTGAGTACGATTTTACGCGAGACACTATGGTAAAGGTTAGTATTAAATTCAAGAACCAATAAAATATCCTTTGCATTGTGAACTTCTCTTACATTTAAACTTGTTTTCCACCGCATTATTATTATATTCTATTCAGATCAGGAAGGAAGGATGTTTTTTTTGCTGGTTGCAGTTATCCTTTTTTCCTCTATGCAGTTAAAGACATTTTGCTTATTATTAAACATATGATGCACTATATTTACTGCTAATTTTTTAAATTTCTGAGAGTAAATGTCCGTTTTGGGGTTGTCTTTGATTTTTATCAAGTAATCTTTGTTTCTCCCAAGATTTCTATTCTTATTTTGGGGGTTGTCTATTGCTCTGATCTAGGAACTTTTATCCTATATTGTTGAAATAGGAGCATTTAGTGTTTCCAAGTAGTTCAATTAGTGTTTAGCTTAATTCAATGTACCTCAGGAAGTTGTGTCATTTTAATTGTTCTCTTGGAAATATTAGTAGTTATTAATTATCTTTTTAACCATTCTTATTATAAATAAATCAATCTGCTGAGTGGAGAATACACTCAAGCACATTCAAAAAATTTTATCTCTCATTTTCTCACATATATCCTATTGTGTACTTTGTTTAGAACTTAAAGCGAAGTCATTATTACAATTACTTGAAATTTGAAACATACAATATAGTTGTTTTCTATCTTAGTATATGTGTATTTATTTTTTGTCTTGCCTTGATTATCTTTTTGCCATTAGATACTTTCATGATAATTTTTTTCTTGGTTTATTATTCCATTTGTAATATTTTCTTTTACTTTATGACACCTCCTTTTTGGCTTGGCCATTAATTTGATTGGCATCAAATCAATGACCGCTATGAGTTCCCCTTGCAGCTAGATCTTGATATGGATAATGGCAAATATCTATCTCCTGAGGCAGATAGAAGTATTCGCAATTTTTATACACTTCACATGTATCTTAAATAATGTATCTACTGTCACCAATCTTTTCTAGGCAATGCCTGATTTGGAAGTGCATGCTATGCTGCATCATTGAAAACTATAGTTATGCTTCTGCTTGAATTGGTGAAAATAGGAAAGTAGAAGCTTTGAAAAGAAAATCCGCTTCATACTCCCATAAAAATTTAGATGTTTAAAAGTGGATAACAACTCATTTTCACTCTACTCCACAAGATTTTACCAATCCTAAACATGACAGTGTAGCAATGTCTTAATGAGTGAAAATCAAAACCTTTTTGTCCTATATTTTCATTCTGCTTATTTTCCAACAATTTAAGCAAGTATAGCCTAAATCAAATAATTCATTTTTTTATTAGCATAAATAATTATACATATAAAAATATAGTAATAGCAGTATAAGTAGTACTGCTATGAATACACCCTAGCAAGAACAAAACAGAGTAGAGGTGGCTTAATGCATAAATGCAAAAGACACCAGAGTTCTGACTTTCTGCTAGGTCCTAAACCTTCCCAAAATTATAGAATTATACAAATTAAACCCTTCCCTGAACATCAAAACTATCCCTCATATTACTAGACCAGTAGTGAAAAGGGATGTCAAAGCCTAGCTCCATATTTTTGAGCCATGACCAGAAAAAAAAAATATAGTGTCCTCCATCAACTTCTGACCATTAAAATCTTCATTATGGTAGATAATCCTATTCCTATGGTACCAAATGCACCATGTCAAAGCGACCCACCAAATCTGCCACCTCTGTAACCTGAATCCATTTATATGGCAGAAAGAGTGTTAGCGAAAATGTTCCTTTGGGACTACAGAAGAAACCCTAACTATGTTTACCCATGACCTTGATTCCCACCACAGCAGCATACTTCTATCGTAGTTGAAGAATAAATGAGACGCATTTTCCTCATGATTTCTACAAAAAGGGCAAGTAGCATCAATGATTTCTACATTTCTTCTTAAATTAGTCTTTGTAGGCAATCTGTCCCTCAACAATCTCCATGTAAAGCATGCAGCTTTGCAAGGGATTTTTAACTTCCATAGTTCCTTGAAAACTTCATCTTGAGTTTGAATTATATCTTCCCTATTAAGTATTATGTAAGCGCTCTCCACTGTATATATCCCACTTGAGGCTCCATCTCATAGCCAAGAATCTAGTTGCTGCAATTGTATCCCAAACTCCTATATTTCCTCCAAAAATTTTACTGCCACTTCTATTTCACCCTCCAAGAGATGCCTTCTCCAACTGAACTGCCACTCCTAACCATCCTGTACTGATGTCCCCATTTGTTGGATGCAATGCTGCTACTGTTGTGAATTTTGATACAATCTAGGGTATTTCTCCATCAATGGCACCCTATACTCATTCCATCCATCTTCCCAAAACAACACTTTGGATCCACAACCCACCTTCCATCTTAACCCTCTAATAAACCATCTCCCCTCAGTGTTTGAATACATACCAAACTTAAGTCTCTCCACCATATAGATTCTCTAGTTGACCTCCTTGATTCATCCAAGTTCCTTCATCCTCCATACTTTGACTCCAATACTTGTGCCCACAGCTCATCCGGATGGTGAAACAAATTCCAATGCCATCTCCCCAGCAGTGCCTGATTGAACTTTACTAGGTCCTTAATTTCCAAACCCCTTTTTACCTTCGCAAAACAAACTGAATCCCAGCTAACCCAAGGGATCTTCTTCTGGTCATTGCTACCTCCCCACAAGAACCTCCTCTGAATCCTCTCCAATCTATTAACAACTTTCATCGGCACCTTGAAAAAAGAAAAGAAAAATATAGGGATCGAATTGTGGACCGGTTTTATCAAGGTCACCCTTCCCCCGAAGGATAGATATTTCTGTTTCCAAATTGACAATTTTCTCTCACATCTTTTAATTATTGTATCCCAAGTCTCACATTGCCTTGAATTTGCCCCAATTGGAACGCCTAAATAAGGAAAAGGTACAAACAACACCCTGTAGTTTAAATAGCTGGCAACTAAGTTTATCCATTGCTCATTCTTCCCAAATGCTTCGAATCTGCACTTATTACAATTTATCTTTAGTCTCGATACCAGCTCAAAACTCCTCAACATTACCTTGATAGCTGTAACATTTTCCATGGATGTTGTCCCAAAGAAAATTGTATCATCAGCATACTGCAGTATGCTAATATCTACTTGATTTCTGCCCACCTTGAAGCTGTCATACAAATTCTTCATTTGAGCTTCTCTAATCGGACTAGTTAGACCTTCCACTACAATATTGAACAAGAAAGGAGCAAGGGGGTCCCTTTGTCTAAGGTCTCTATGGGGATAGAACTCAACTGTTGGGCTTCCACTTACCAGAATGGAAATAGAGGCAGCTTTTAGGCATCCTTCAATCCACGATATCCATTTAGAACAAAACCCCATCCACTTCATCATATACGTCAGAAATTCCCAATTTACCGAGTCGTAAGCCTTTACATAGTCCACTTTGAAGACCAAACAACTCTTATTACATCTTTTTGCTTCCTCAACTACCTCATTTGCGACCAGCACACTTTGTAGTAAGTGTCGCCCTTCTATAAAAGCATACTGATGTCGTCAATAATGATTGGTAGCACCTTCTTCAATCTTGTAGCCAGCACCTTCGCCACAATCTTATATATGCAGCCTATTAGTGAAATAGGTCTATATTCTTTTAGGCTCTGTGGATCTTGTACCTTAGGAATCAATGCTATGAATGATGCGTTCCCATCCTTAGGAAAAATTTCATTTGTATAGAATTCGTCCATGAAGTGGAGCAGATCAAGTTTAATAACATCCCAGAATTCCTTTATAAATTTGAAATTTAACCCATCAGGACCAGGGCTCTTGTCACTGGAACAACTCTATACTGCATCTCTCACTTCAATCTCTTGAAATCACGCCACTAGAAGGTTATTATGGTGCTGTTCAAGAGCCCTAAATTTTACCCCATCTAATTTAGGTCTGTTCAGATCAGATTTACTCTTAAAAAAGAGTCTAATTTCCACCTTGACCCTACTTGGCTCCTCTATCCAACACCCCTCTACAAGCACACCATTCGCCATATTTTTCATGCGTTTCTAGTTGACTGTTAAGTGGAAGAATCGGGAATTACAATCCCCTTCTCTAAATCCATCTGGATCTCGCTTTATGTCTCAGTAATGAGGCATTTAACTTTGTTGCAACCCACCAGTCCTCCTGTAGTTGTTTCCTTTTTTTATTTCATCCTTAGTCAAATTTGTGTCATCTGCTTCTACTTCTAACTTACTTATCTCCGCTTCTATATTTCTTATTCTCTGCTGAATGTCACCAAACTGGGCTTTATTCCATGCTTTTAGCTTCTGTTTAAGGCTCTTTATCTTTTCTTTTAGCATATATCCCCTCCATCCAAAGCCTAAATTTGCAATCCAAGCCTATCTAACAACCTTCTTAAAAGATTTATCATCAAATCAGCAATCTAGAACCCGGAATGGTTTCGGGCCCTAATCAGCAGATGAGGATTTGAGCAGAATTGGGCAATGATCTGAGAAATTGCGATCCATTGTAAACTAGGTGCTTCCCTATCATAATGTCAGCCACTCTACAGATACAAGAGCTCTATCCAATCTACTTTTAGCCATCCCATTTGGTCTGTACCAAGTGAATTTTCTCCCAGCTCGGGGCACCTCCTCAACTTCTAAGTCCGCAATCCATTCATTAAATTCCTTTCCAATACCTTCATCCAACATTCTGTGACTAATGCCCAATCTTTCAGATGGTCTTCTAATGTTGTTAAAGTCACCAATTATACACCACACCTCCCCAAATTATTGCTTCTTAATTGTCTAATTTCTTCCCAGAAAACTCTTTTCAAAGTTGTCTCATAAGGTGAGTATACATTGACTATAGTGACTTTCCTGTTTTCTGCCACCCATAACCCTTCCAAATAAATAAACCCACTGCCTGTCAGTTTTTTCTCTACTTTATAAATGTCCTCATTCCAGATACATAGAAGGCCACCAGCTTTATTACATGCTGGCAGGTATTCCCATGCTGCACTGGAATCCCCCCACAGAGCTTGGCATATCACCTTGTCTATAACTTCTTTTTTTGTTTATTGTAGGCATAACATATCTATTTTTTCTTTACACACCATCTTTCTTATTAACTTCCACTTTACACCCCTCCCCAGACCCTTTATGTTGTAAGAGATGATCTTCATTAATCAACTACAGTATTTCCCAGCCTCTGAGTCTCTCCCTTATCCCTTTCTTCCATGAGAATCAATTTATTAACCACTTCATCTGGGTTACAGCAAGTTACACCTAGCATCTTTGCCATAGCCCAATTACCTGCAACTTGTTTTGCACTTGTTGAAGAATTCAAAGCTAACTTCATGCCCATAATGTTATTCTCGTTGTAGTCTTCCCCCAATTCTGCAATTTCTTTTAACCCACTGCCCCCTAGCCTTTTTGGAGATGTCAAAGGATTAATTTGGGAATTAACAACCTCCTTTCCTTTATCTTGACTTAGCTTTTTTTAGTTCGTGTTGTTGACCATGACTTCCAATTACCCCTGTTTCCTTTTTACACCCCCTTCTTCGTGAATAAACTTTCCATTAAGAGTCATGCCCAATAATCATTGGGCCTAATGGTGTGTTTCTATCTTATAGTACTTCAGCCATGTCATCAATTGTGGGTCCCTTGCGTACACCAGCAGCTTCTGTCTGCTCTGCATCTTCACATGACTTCTTCCCTTCCAAATCAAAAAATTGTGGTAGTTGTGGGCCCCTTTGCTCCCCAGCTTTTATCTGATTATTACCTTTTTCTGTGTTTGCCTCCCTCCACTTTTCTTTGTTGACCATCCTCACATCCACTCTCCCATGTTGGTTTGCCTCTTGCCTTGTAATCCATGTATTTGTGTCGTCCTTTTCATCTCGATGCCTGAATTGGTTAGATGTCCAGATTCCACCGAAAGTGGTTTCTGTTTCGTCTCTGTTGTTGCTCCTTGTATCAGGAACAAAGGTATTGTCCTCTGGTTCTTGGCTAGTTCCAGGACCATCGTGTAATAGCTTCATCTCCCTTGAACTGCTACACTCGTTGACACCTCGTTTCGCCACTGTAACTGTCGTCGAGGACTCATCGGCACATGGTAATCTCTCCAACGACTCGCTCCATCCTGTGGTGCTCTCGTCAGATGAGATTTCATTTAAGGACCCACTGAGTCTCCCCTTGTAGCACGTATACCTCCCATGGCCGTCACTTGTCTCTTCAATGATGTTGATCGTAAAGTCAACCTTGTTTATGCACGCCACCTATGAAGCACTGATACTGACATGGGATTTTTGATACGTTCCCGATACGGGACGTCGATACATGACTTCAAAAATACTAATATTTCGATACGTTGTATTCAACATCCCCTCCCGTTAACCTCATTGTCGGTCGTTAACTTTCGCGCCCCTCTTTTACTTCCTACACTCCCTGTGGTAATTCGAGTGGACAGAATTGTCCCTCATAGCTTATGTCTGACCACCCTTTCCTTAATCCTAGCTAGCGCCCTCACTCGTGCGGCGCAACAGAACTCGTTGAAGGATTGAAGCCACCCCGACACTGTCGAAGGTAAGTTACCTTTTTTATTATTTTCCAAATGTTTTTCTGAAGCCTTCTAATACTGGTAGAAGAGATAAAAACAAGTGTTATGCGTTTGCATTGCTTAAACCTTAGAAAGATTTTGATTTTGACATTCCCGACAGAGAGAAAGAGCAACAATGTCAAACAGAGAAGACAACGCCCTTGAGGAATTCACTACCGAATAGGTTACATTGCTTCACTTACAGAGTTACAGGGAGGAAGATCAAGGCAATGATGAAGGAGGAACAGAAGGATGACGATGAACCAAGAGGCGGTGGAGGAGGAACAATGACCGACAATAAAGGAGGAAGAAAGAACGACAGCGAACCAAGCGGCAGTGGAGGAGGAACAGCGACCGACAACAAAGGAAGAATAAAGAACGACAACAAATGACGGTGGAGGAGGAGCAGTGACGGTCGACAGCGACGGTGGAGGAGGAAGAACACCATTGCCTTGCGTTGTCGAAGTCGAAGAGGTGAACACAAAATGGAGGAAGAACAGACTGATACGTAAAAATTGAATATCCCAACGTATATGTATCGGACGTGTGTGTAGACGGTTGCCATTGAGTTTTAATGAGCACTCGTGCTTTGTCTAGACGTTGTAGTTCATCTGTATCATCGTCCACCTCCACCACTTCACCTACGCCCGACACGATCTTTGTGATATTGTCTGAATCCCATGTGTGTAGCAGGATTCCCCAGCAAAGCATCTAGACCAACCTAAAGCTAGACCTCATTGTTGGTTTCCATTTCTCCAGCATATGGAACATGGACAAGCCTGTATCACCTTCATCTCAACACATTTCCTCTGCTTTTGAATCACTCAAGCCCATAAGCAGCACCATATCATCACCGATGTAATTTGGCTTAATTTCCTCTCCTCCATCCCAAATAAATTCTTCTTCCAGTTTATCAAACATATACAACTTCCTAAGTCTTCCTACCCATGCATTGGTGAGCCACTGCTTGTTATCCATGGGGATGGATAGTCGGATCAACGAGAAGGAAGATTTAGACGCCTCTATTGTGTATTTTGGAACGGCTGGTTGTCGCGACAACTTTTGCGTGAGTCTTTGTGAGTATTTTGTGGAGGGAGATTATTCCACTTCTTTCCTCCTCTTTCTGTCTGTGTTAACCACACCCTGTCCAAGTCCTTTCCTTTCTCCACCATCTTTCCTCCTTGTGCCCCTTTCCTATACTGCTCCTTCTTGTTACTAGTCTCTACAATTCTCCCTACCCTTTCACGTCTTGGAATGTTCGTGTGCAACTTTAGACCAACTATAATTAGATTATCTAACTACCTCTCCAGTTTGAAAACATCTTGTACACCTTTGAAGCGCACGAATCCATATCTTCTACCACTTTTGTTCGTGTTCTTTGCAATGAATACTTCCCTGACGTCCCCCATTTCTTAAATTCAAACCATAAGTCATTTTCCCCCATGTCGTCAGGGAACTAGGTGAAGTAAAAGAAAGATACATCTACAGCGTCCCTCCAATTATTTTGCCTCCCTTCCCTTCGTCGTGCCACTATCGGCACTGCATAGTGTTGGTCGTACCTTTTCCCGCCGACATACACTCTCATAACGCCTCTTCTGGTTTCGCTCTCGCACCCACCCACAGTTTCTCTCTCTAACACTCTCTCTCATGTTTTTTATGGTCAATATCTAGGATTAAATCAAAATCAAATAATTCATTAGTTGCAGAGTTTTGTTTTAGGCTTAAAAAGACTGCAGCTATTATGTGTTGTTGAAGGGAGAGTGAAAGAAAATGTGTTGAAATGATATATTTATCTATCAACCTACCTACCAACAAAAGGATGTAAATTCATTTAACATTATACATTTTATTTCCTCTCATTTTTCTTCCCAACCAAAAAAAAAGAAAAGTAATCACTACCTCTCTTTTTTCTGTTCTCCCAAGCAAAAGAAGAGGAAATAATTTTTTCTTTATCTTTTCTTATACTTTCTTCACATCCAATCAAGCATAAGTGTGTACTTAGCAGTGTTAAGGAAAAAAAGGTTGGGAGAATTAAATTTAAAGATGCATGCAATCTTGTGTTGCTGAAGTGGGGTGTTTTGTGGTATTTTTCTCCCTCTTTAGTATTGAGGATTTTTATTAATATTTTTGATTATTTGCTCAAATTGTTGTCATATTCCTCATTAGCCATAATTTCATTGAGAAATTTTGGTTCTTGTGTATTAAATACCCAGACTAAATTTATAAATTGATCTATTTGCATAAGATTGAAAATTTGAAATTGAATTTACTTGTTATATTATATTAATAATTGCATTATTTCATGAGGTAGGGTAGCCATGAACTGTGCAGCAGTTTGTTGTTACTAATAGTTTTGCCTCAAATTGTTAATATCCATGTTCACCTTTGTGTTCACAAAATTTGTTTGCAGTGTTTTGGTTCATAGTAGTGGGGTGCATGGTGAACACTACCATGCTTACATTAGGCCAACACTATCAAATTAGTGGTACACTCTTTTTAAACATTCCAGTAATGTTCATCTCACTATTCATTGTACACTTGTTTATTTGTCATGAAACAATTAATGTGATGAAATTGATTATTGAGGACAATATTGGCCACTATGAAACAGTAAAAAAATTAGAGTAATATCTATTGATGTGCTACAGAGCTAGTGAACAGAAAACATCACTAGGTAATCACTCAAACTCAATTAATTTCATTGCTATCAAATTTATTCTATTGTAATTTTATCATGTTTATTATATTCAATAGATAGAAGGTTCGGAAGTACAGAGGATAAGGCTTGGATATTGATAAAAAATCTATTTCCGGAGATATAAAGGTTTCTTTTTAGACAGAATAGAAGGAAGAGAAAAGAGAAACAGAAAGTAGTTCTGAATATTATTCTTCAATGATAAAAGTTAATTGAAGTTAGTACAAGAGAGGTATTTAATATGATACTAATAGATTATCAACTAACTAACAGATTAACCACTAACTGAAAATAACAGAAAACTGACAGTTGTACAGTGAGAGGTACAGTTAGCAAATTACTAATTGCAGCTTAATACAAAGAGGTGTTGTTAGCAAAAGCTAACAGCACTTACATATTCTAATATCCCCGCTCAAACTCAAGGGGAAAAGTTTTCAGAAGAAATACTTTTCACATTGAGTTTGTTCTTGAGAAAATCAAATCTGGCAGTAGAAAGTGGCTTGGTCGAAACATCAGCCCATTGGTCTAGGGTAAGATTATGCCCAATGGACAGCTGCTTGGCCAGAATTTTCTCTCTAACAAAGAAAACATCTATTTCCATATGCTTAGTGCGGCTATGGAACACAAGATTGTGAGCAATAGAAACAAAACTCTGATTATCACAAAATATAGTAGGAGTGGTGAAGGAAACTTGTAATTCAATTAGAAGAGCATGAATCCAGGTTAGTTCAGTGTAAGTTTGAGCTAAACTTCTGTATTCAGCTTTAGTGTTGGACCTAGCTGTAACTTTCTGCTTGCGAGACCTACAAGAGATCAAATTGGAGACAAGAAAAATAGTAGAACCAAATGTAGACCTTCTGTCATCAGCATCAGATGCCCAGTCAGCATCACAAAAGGCATAAAGAACTAGTGGCTGATTGATATTAGCAGACCTGAACAAAAGCCCATGACACACAGTTCCTTTAAGATATCTTAAAATCCTCTTAACTACTGTCCAGTGAGAGTCAAGAGGAGTAGCCATAAACTGGAAAACCTTATTAACAAAAAACTGATTTCTAGCCTAGTGAGAGTAGCATATTGTAAGGCACCCACCATTGACTTGAATAAAGTAGGATCATGAAATATATCAGCACCATGTTTAGACAACTTACAGTTAGAAACCATGGGGGAATAAATGGAGTGAGCTTCTGCCATGTTGGTTTTATGCAGCAAATTTCGAATGTACTTGCTTTGGGTCATGAGAATGAAGCTGTTGGACATATGCTTAATCTCAATACCCAACAAATAATCCAAATGCCCAAGCTGCTTGAGTGAAAAAACATGATTAAGTCTAGTTGTGAGCTTCTAGTAATTATAATATCATCTACATAAACCAGTAAATAAGCAGTGTGTGACTGATGTGTGTAAATAAAAAGGGAAGAGTCACATTTGCTCCCTATAAACCCAAACTAAAGAAGTGTGGACTTTAATATGTCAAACCACTGCCTTAGAGCTTGCTTTAGTCTATAAAGAGCTTTGTTAAGCTTGCAGACCAAGGATTTATCTGTATTTTCAAAACCTGGTGGTTGTGTCATGTACACAGATTCTTCAAGTAACCCATTAAGGAAAGCATTGTTCACATCAAGTTGAACAGGAATGAACATGTAAGAAACAAACAAGAAGCAGAAACCGCAAGCAAGAACGATATACTCAATAACAAAAGCTTGCCAAGATGCACTGCGAACAGGAACGAACATCCAAGAAATGAACAAGAAGCAGAAACCGCAAGCAAGAACGATACCCACTAACAAAAGCTTGCCAAGATGCACTATTAGTGCAAAAAAAAATGGCTTTTGATACCATTTTAGACAAAATAGAAGGAAGAGAAAAGAGAAACAGAAAGTAATTCTGAATATTATTCTTCAATGATAAAAGTTAATTGAAGTCAGTACAAGAGAGGGATTTATAACCTCTTAATCTGATACTAACAGATTATCAACTAACCAAGAGATTAACCACTAACTGAAAATAACAGAAAATTGACAACTGTACAGTGAGGGGTACAGTTAGCAAATTACTATATACTTGTCTATGTACGTGAAAGTGACAAGGATAAAATAATTTGTAATGTGGACGAGAAGAACATTGCTGAACACCTTAGAGTAAGATGTTTGAATCATTGATGTCATATTCTTTTTTGGCTTAATTGAATTTTGTTCCCTTAATATTGTCATTTGGTAAATTCTCCCCCCCCCCCCCTTTTCCTGTCCCTTTTCTTTTTTTTTTTTTGGTTAGTTTAACCGCTTACTATTTTAATTTGACATCCAATATTTAATAGAAATGTTGAGGTGAAGTTGTAGTAATAGTGTTATGTAAGCATTTTTTGTTAAATATTGGGTGTCATGTTAACGGATGAATCCAAATTGCACTATTATAGTGGGAGAATAAAATTTGCAAAAAAAGAGAATGGAGGGACCAAATTTGTGAAATGACAATAGTAGAGGAACTCGAGTGCAATTAAGCCTATTTTTTTAAAACATATTTTGAATGTAAAAATCCTTTCCTTTAAAGTTTCAACTGTATATTTCAGATGAGATTAAAGAAAGAACAAGACGAAAAAGACCTGAAGAGGAAGGAGAAGGCTGAGGCTCACTTGTACACCACCATAAAGGTTGTAACTCTATCTTTCTTTTACTTTGACCCCTTTAAATGCTTTGTATGATATTGGTATGAATAACCAATAAGTTGAGATTCAATATTAAGTAATTGATTCATTGGTCCCAGGTTGCTTGTGATGAAGATCTACATGAACAGATTGGAAATAATATACTCTTTGATCTTGTGGATTATGATAAAGTACGAAGTTTTCGTGTTCAAATAGACATGCCTTTTATTGTTTTCAAGGTACGAGCTTTGGTTTTATCAAGTAGTAACCAATTGGTACTATCTTTAATTTGTTTGACTATATACTGTGGAATATTCTAGAGTATTAGAATTAGTTGTGAAATATTCTAGAGTATTAGAATTAGTTGTATATAATAAACCCTTTGGGTTTCAATCTGAATGAATGAAAAAGAGTATTCATATTTCAATATGGTATCAAGAGCAGGTTTCCCTATTATTGTTCTGCAACTCTGAAATCCATTTTTTTGAAAAACCTTAAGTCATCTCTCTCTGTCATTTCCTAGAAACACTATCTAGTCACCTCCAATCGCATTTGTTCCTCTCCTTCACAGTAACTTATGGACTCTTCTTCATCCGGCATTTCTTCTGGTGCCTCTCCCCTTCAATATTCGTCACCTTCTGGAGACAATCCTACTATGCAGATTACCAATCACCATTTAAATGGTAAAATTTTTGTGCAATGGTGTCAATCTGTTAAGTTGTTTATCCAAGCAAAGGGAAAGATGGGGTATCTTGATGGAAGAAAGGAAAAACCCATTGAGGGTGAACCTGGTTATGATGATTGGGTGGCTGAAAATGATGACTACCAAGACATGAATGCTTGGTTTGGATCGTTTCCGGAATTGCAAGCTTCAAGACTCCATAAATGGTGCTTTAAAACTCAAATAGAAAAATGGAGAAGATTAAGGAATGACTAAGAATGACGCCACGATCCACAAATGGAACGATAAGTCGGAGGAGGATTCGCCATAAAGGAAAGCTTCCTTGATAAGAATCAATTTGATTTCAATCAAGAACCAACAAGAGGCTAAGCTCTCAATTCAAGCAAATGCTTAATTTCTATTAATCAAAGTGTCTTAGAAATATCAATATTTGAGTACTTATAGATTTAAGCCTAAAAATGCATACTTTGGGCCTATTTTAAGTCCACATTGAGACCCATTACACAAATAAGAAATTACTAAATTACGACATTACAAAAATTACGAAAACTACGAAATTATGAAAGCTACGAAAGGAATTCTGAAGCAAGCTCTCCTACAATACTCAAGGTGCTCCAATTCATCTCCTTGTGTATCCCTCCATCCTTGTCCTTGTTAAATAGTCCAACCATGATTCTCTTGGTCATCTCTTCCTGTAGAAGCTTGGTTTTAGACCTTGTCATGGGTCCTTCAAATCTCACCAAAGGAAGTGCTTCAAGCTCTCCTTCTAGACCTTTGGCTTGGAATGGACCTCCATCATCATGATCCTTAGATAGTCCTCTATCAGAAAATGCCTTGGTCATGACATGGTTGAATAATTCCATGGCAAACCACCAAACTGGAAACAAAAGGGGCAGAACAAGAGTCGTGCTTATCAAGTCTCTTCTAATAATACGAGTGAGGAGCTTCATGCCTCTCCTAATTATGATGGTGTTTTCATCTCTAAGACTAAGTATGAGAAATTTCAGAAGGTGATGCCTCAATCTGTTGAAGCAACTAGTCATGTTGCTCAACAAGGTACGACATTCCATGCTGATCGTAGTAATCGTTGGATTCTTGATTCAGGGGTTTCTAATCATATGACAGGTAATGCAACCTTGTTTTTTTCTTATACCCCTTACTATCAACTGTCACGAATAAGAATAGCCGATGGCAGCTTCTCTACTATTGCTGGAAAGGGATCCATTCAACTTTCTGAACACATTACTTTGAACTCAATCCTTCATGTTCCCTCTCTTACTTGTAACCTCATCTCTATAAGCAAACTTACATCTGAGTTAAATTGCATGTTAAGTTCTCTGTTTATGCTTGTGTTTTTCATGAACAGGACTTGGGGCTGAAGATTGATAGTGCTAGAGAGGAAGAAGGGCTTTACTATTTTGAAAGGGATCCTAATGAGACAAATTTTTGCACATCACTCATTATCTTTGTTTGATGATTGTAATGATATTTTGTTGTAGCATCGTCGGTTAGGACACCCAAATTTCTTTTATCTTCATATGTTGTTCCCAAACTTATTTATCAATAAAAAAACCAGTTCTTTTTCTTCTGATATTTGTTAGTTTGCAAATCATTCTCGTGTTTCTTATCCTCCTAGAGTTCATCATGATTTTTCTCCATTTACCTTGATTCATAGTGATATATGGGGCCTAGCCCGTGAGAAAAATATCTCCGATGCTCGTTGGTTTATTACTTTTATTGATGATCATTCTAGGGTATGTTGGGTATATCTTTTAAAGGATAAGTCTGATGCTGCATCCACCTTTAAAAACTTTCATCCTATGATTCAAACTCAGTTCCAGACCTCTATCAAAATTCTTCGAACTGACAATGGTACTGAATATTTTAATTCTATTCTTGGAGACTGTCTCACCCAACATAGTATTCTCCATCAAAGTTTTTGTCCTAACACCCCTCAACAAAATGGGGTGGCTGAAAGAAAAAATAGACATATTCTTGAAGTTGCTCGAGCTCTTTTGTTTACGATGCATGTCCCTAAATATCTATGGGGGGAAGTTTTCTTGCATGCATCATATCTCATCAACCGGATGCCTTCTCGTGTCCTAAATTTTCATTCCCCTTTATCTTGTCTTACCAACACCTTTTCTTTTTTTCGGGCTCATTCTTCCTTTCCTCTCAAGTTGTTTGGCTATATGGCTTTTGTACACGTTTCTCCCCATCAAAGGTCCAAGCTCGATCCTAAGTCTATTCGATGTGTCTTCATAGGATATCCTCCTAACCAAAAGGGTTACAAATGTTACTCACCTTCTCTCCATAAGGTCTTTGTTTCTATGGATGTCACATTTTATGTGACACAATCCTTTTTTCCTTCAACTTCTCTTCAAGGGGAGTCTATTGGGGTAGATGAAGATAAGTCTTGGAAACCAAATGAGTCTATTGTTCTACCTTTGCCTTTGGAGATAGGGGGAGTTATTGTGTGCAGGAGATAGGGCGAGCTACTATGCTAGTGACTGGAGATCCTCCTGGTAAATGGGGAAAATTTTAAAGCATGCGAAAAACACTTCAGGAGCCTCTAGACTGCCAAGATTCTGACTCGAGTCCTAGTTCCAGCAACCCAATACCTGAATGTACTGATGCAGTCGACCTAAATTTGCCTATGGCTCTTCGAAAAGGTACCAGATCTTGTACTGCTCACCCTATTTCTCATCATATCTCGTATGAAAAGTAATCCACAGGTTTTTGTGCTTTCAACACTATTTTAGGCAGTACAAAAATACCAAAAAACGTCCAAGAAGTACTTGATGACCCAAAATGGAGGAATGCAGTCTTTGAAGAAATGGATGCACTTAAAAAAATGGAACTTGGGAATCTGTAGCATTACCGAGAGGAAAGAAAACAATAGGTTGCAAGTGGGTGTTCACTATAAAATTTAATGCAGATAATAGCATCAACAAGTATAAGGCGAGATTGGTTGCTAAGGGATTCACTCAGACTCATGGGATAGACTATCAAGAGACATTTGCCCCAGTTGCCAAACTTAACACTATCCGAGTTCTACTATAATTTCTGCCAAACTTGATTGGCCCTTGCAACAATTAGATGTAAAGAATGTCTTCTTGAATGGAGATTTACATGAAGAAGTTTGTATGGATCCACCATCTGGTTTTTGAAAATGGAGACAAATTAGTATGCAAGTTGAAGAAGTCTCTCTATGAGCTTAAACAATCCCCTAGAGAGTGGTTTGAGAAGTTTACTCAAGTTGTGAAGGGAAGAGGATTCCTCCAAGCTCAGACTGATCACACTCTATTTTATAAACACTCTGATGGTGGCAAAATTGCTATTCTCATTGTTTATGTTGATGACATAATTAATTATATTACTCTTTGTATGGAACAGTGTGATGAGAGAGAGGGAGGGTGGATGGGTCAGAGTAGGAAACAAAAATAGCAAAAAGGAACGGTTTCGAACTAACGGGTACTATCAGCAAGATAGGAAGGTAGTGGCAACATGGCCAGAAGCAGGACGGAAATTAAGTTGGAGGAAGGCTTCTGATGTAGCCTCTTTCTACTTTACTCGTTTTCTGGACGATTTTGGAGAAAAGGATTTATGGGTAGAATTCAAAAAATGGGGGGATGTAAGGGAGGTCTTCATTGCCAAATATAGAAATTGGAGTGGAAGGCAGTTTGGTTTTGTTAGGTTCAAAGGCGTTACTGATACTAGATGTCTAAAGGCGTTACTGATACTAGATGTCTAGAATGGCAACTCGATAACGTGGTTATTGGTGGCCTTAAACTTCAGGTCAACCTACCCAAACAAGGCAGACAACGATCGGAGACATTGACCAACAAGGCGAAGAGGCTTACCTTAGATAAAGCAATGGTTTCCAAGGAACCCCTGAAGGTTGGTCCCTATCACGAATACCACGCCCAGTATCAGAACCAGAAACTATCGTATGCACACGTGGTAGCAGTGGCCGATGACAAACCAAAAGGTGACGACCAAGCCCTCTGTTTCGTTTGTCCAGCTAAATATTTTGTTGGAGGATGTGTGGTGTAGAGATGCTTGGGTAGGCAGACTGAGATGCTTGGCAGAGCTCGATGACCTGGAGGCCAATTTTCTTTGGGACGAAGGTGAGGATGTCATACCCAAGTACTTGGGTGATGACATGGTTCTTCTTCTGGGCCTCAAAGATGAGAAAGCGAAGGAATTGTGTGGGAATGCAGAACATACTAGTCTATCAATGTTCTACTCACTCGAGAAATAGACCCCTTCGTTGCGACCTGGGTGTCGCTTAGAATGGGTGCTGTGTTGGGGGGTACCTTTGCATGCCTGGGACAAGGAGAATATTAACAAGATTGTGGCCGACGTTGGCAAGATGGTGGATATGGATGTTAATGTAGCGGAAACTCAACGTATGGACAGGGTTCGTGTCCTCCTCAAAACCTCGTGGCACCCTACGATCAATCACGATGTGGTGGTCTCCATTAATGATGATGAGTTCATCGTTCACATCGTGGAGGAGTCGTGCTGGTACTCCCATCAGGGATGGTGGTGTAGAGGTGGTTCTGACATGTCTTTTGATGAGATAGAGTATGATGGTAGCTTCTTGGAGTTGCGTGAAGCTATGGAGGAGGATGTAGGTCACGAGAAGGCTTCGGTGGTAGCGGTGGCAGACGATGTGAACAGGTGCGTGGTGGTCAACGGAGACAGGCGACATTAACGTGGAAGAAGTGGGGACCATGGGTCTTTGACTGATCGACAATAGTTGAGAGAAGGCATGCTGGGTATGAACCAGTAATCTGAAAAAAGCCCAAATACATAAAGTATAGCAGATGGGGATAAAGAGGACTGCCATGCACCTACTTCCACCCGGATATCCTCTGAGTATCTGGCAGAGGGAGTGGTTTGCTTGGAGAAAGGGGATTTGGAACGGGAGGCTACTGACTTAGTCACAAATATTGACCCATGCACTAGATTAGCAAATAGAAGCTTTGTTGATGGGTGCTGGCAGCGACGGGACCCACATAGCTGTGAATTAATGGAAGTGGAAACAAGGACAGTCATGTTGGGAAAAGAGGCAGTCAACGTAGACTTGGACTCTCCAAGTACTAGCCTTTTTCAAACTCCAGCTAATAAAGGCAGTTTGGGCCAAAATAAACATGGGCCTTACATACACTAGAAGGTGTATTCTAGAAATAGGTGGTGTAAAAAGTAGCTTCAGCCTATTGAAATGCAAGGCCAAGATTATAGGTTGAACACACCATTGAATAAGTCCAAGGGAAAGGAGATCTCAATTGACAGCTGGGAATCCTCACCAGTTAGGGGAGATAGTGGGCTGAAGGAAGTGGTTGTCTGGGAGGATAGGCCCACGTTTAAATATCAAACAGATGGAGCCTCAACAAGCAAAACAATAGGCGATTGGATATGTGAACCTTCAAATGATTGGGACTTGGCGGAGCTGTTGGGTATCAGGTGCAGTAACCAAGAGGAAATGATGGAGAATATGCTGGAGATGGAGGTGAGATATGAAAAGGAGATTGCAAGGTTGGGTTATAATGAGGTTGATTGATGAATATCCTTTCTTATAATATAAGAGGTTTGGGGAAGGAAGTTAAATGGGCTTTTATTAGGAAGTTAATTAATAATGAAGAGGTGGATATGTTGTGTATTCAAGAAACAAAGAAGGAAGTTATGGATAAAAAAAACTATGTCAAGCATTATGGGGTGACTGTAAAGACAACTGGGAATTTAAGTCATCTTGTAACCGAGCGGGTGGCCTTTTGTGCATTTGGAATAAGGATAAATTCATAATTGAGAAAAAGGTGGTAGAAAATGGGTTTATTTATTAGGAGGGTACCTGGGTTAAAGATAATAAAAGGTCTATGGGAAATGTATACTCACCATGTGAGACAACACTGAAAAAATGTCTATGGGAAGAGATTAAGCAACTTAGATCTGTAGGTAGTAGGGGTCCTTGGTGCATTATAGGTGATTTTAATAACGTGAGGAGGCAGTCGGAAAGAGTTGGTAATTGTCAGCATAGTCAAGATGAAGGTATCATCAAGGACTTTAATGATTGGATGGCTGATTTGGAGGTTGAAGATATGCCTTGCATTGGGCGTAAGTTTACCTGGTTTAGACCTAATGGATCTGCAAAAAGCAGATTAGATAGGGCCCTTGTTTCTATAGAGTGGACTGTTAAATGGCAAGGTACCTCTCAAATGATTTTCGATCACAACTTTTCTAATCATTGCCCTTTATTACTTAAAGCTTCTACTACTGATTGGGGCCCGAAGCCATGTAACGACCCGCCTCGTCGCTACTCTATCATTAACTTTTACTGTACAAAATTTAATTTTTAATTAAAAACTTCATTAATTTGATTATGAAAATGATGGAAATTGTTCGCTAGAATACAATTATCATACACATATTACAATTACATATTTAAACACATATGTACATATATATAAAATCAGTACATGTCATCCACATGTTAGAACTTCCTTTAGCTTTACATGTATATACACCTGAAATTACATATCTAACAAAAAGACAAAGAATTAACTAAGAAAGAGTTGATTAACAAAACACAACTCTTTCTCCAAAAAGAAATCCAACGTCATCACGTCGTCTTGGCAGCTCCAACCAAAAAGAAGATCTCCCTCCAAGGTCACCTACTGCTGCTCATCTGCTCACATGAACAAAAGTTCACGATCATCACAGGTACCAACCACACAGTACAACAAATGCAAGTGTGAGTTTATTATATAAAACCAACAAACATCAGATAGTAGCAATTAGGAAGAAAACAACATTACCCACCACGATCATTAACAAAAATCCATGATATCAATACACACTTAATAAATCAATTATTCAATGCATTTCACAACTCAAACAATCACGTATAGAATGATACATGCACCTGACTCATCTATCAGCATGCAATGTGGTATCATATCTCAGAAATAGCCTCTCACAGGAAAAATGATTCACCGCCTATCAGGACCACCTTGTTGTGCACTAGCCATTCCCCCACCCGGTGATCAGCCAACGTCGCAAGGGAATTCCAAACCTAACGACCCCTTAGTACCTGCGTTTTCAGCCCACTGAAACTCACAGGTACGTGCGTGCCTTCATTCTATTTCCACACATACAAATGAAGTATGAAACATGGGCATCATATTGCATGACCCCGCTAGGAACAAATCCTTCCTCGCAAGGGTAACCTGTCATACACCCCCATGGGTATCCATGTATATCCACACAAAATGACATTGTTCACATCAACATTATCTCTCATCAATGTCATTATCAACCTCAACATCATATCATCTCAATATCATCATCATGCATATCAATATCATCTCATTTGAACATCATCAATTACATCAACATTATCTCATTTAAACATCATCAACTACATCAATGGCATCTCAATTTCAATATCATCAACGACATCACAAGCAATCACATTTCACATCCATACATAATACATATGTCTGAGATGCACATTCCCCAGGTCTTCAGACAACCCAAATTTCATACATTCACAATTCGTCATATCAGAAGACTGATATTTTTAGGAAAATCCTAAATTAAAGAGGAGGACTACAATATATAAAACACACTTTTATGCCCATTTAAAAAAATTTAATAAGAAATTAAATAGGAAAACATATTATAAAATTTTGGGCAGAGTCTCCTCTGTAATTAAGACTTTTCCCAAAAATCCAATCATTACAACAACAATATCATTAACCCAATAAACATATATCTCATTTGAACATTATTTCATTCAGACATCACCAATCACATAAGCATCACCTCATCTAAATCATCACAAATCATGTAAACATCATCAATCATTTCCATGGTATCTCAATTTCACTGTCATCTATAACATTAGTAATAAATACACCGCATCCCATTAGTTAAAAACATCATTTGTCTTGAAAACAAGCACACACACAGGGACAAACACACATCAATCATAAATACATCGCATCCCATTAGTTAAAAACATAGTTTTTCTTGAAAACTAGCACACAACAGGGACAGACAGATATCCTCATAGTTGGACTCCCTGGCCCCCAACTATGGTATCTAAACTATAACTAAATAATAAACTCCCCTTACCTATCTATGTCTTTCTATTAGCTCCTTGAAACGTTGTTTTGGGATCTCTCAAGTTCACATGCTTTGACCCAAACGCAAAGCTCTATATACAAAATCAAAGACAATTTAGTATAGATTTCCAAGGTAAGAGTAATATTAACATTTGGGGTCAAGTACCCACTCAAATTAAAAAGGGGCTAAAAGGGTGTTTTGGGAGTTTACATCAAAAGACATCATTTTGAAATTTCGATCACACCAATGTGATCGGGGTTCAACAAGGATCACAAAAATGACATCAATTTCATAAAAAGGAGACTTTTACAACATCTCATTTTCAAAGGGTTTTTCAAAGGAAGTGTAACACTCCCAACAACGGTACCCAAAACACAAGAGACACTAAGAGGAGCTTAACTAGCTAGAAGAAGACAAAGGAAACCAAGGTTACCTCGAGAAAACCAAGAATGAAGGATAGAGAGTTCCATTATCTACCAAAACTTCAAGAGGAGTTTCGAAGATTCCGCTTCGATTAAAGGGTTCCTCTCTGTGCAGTGATATCGTGGCAAGCAACGGCGGTCCGTGGTGGTCAGCGATGGTGGAGGATGGAGGTGGGAGGTTGGAGGAAGGTTTGGGTAAGGAAGAAAGCTTCATTTTCGTGATTATGGCTTCTGGTATGTATTTATCATTGCCTTAACTCGCCCAGGCGAGCAAAAATGCCTGCAAAATTCGCCTGGGCGAGCTGACCCAATTCTAGAATTTTTTGCTTCAGTGAAAAATTAATTTTTCACGTTCCAGACATTATGTTAACAATCCCAACGGTCACAAGTTACATATATGGGTTATGAACCTCTCTTTAAATTTTGAAGATGATCTAACGGTTAACCAATCTAGAATGATGATTTTAAGTTACCAAAATTTCAGGATGTTACAGTTTCGGGTTTTGGATTGCTGGTTTGGTGACTGACTTTCAAAAAAGTAGTCCAAGACAACTGGAATTCAACAACAATGCTGTGTTGGGGTGGCTATGCATTGAAATTTAAATCTTTAAAGCAGAACCTCAAAGTTTGGAACAAGTAGCACTTTGGTGTCATCCAACAAAACATCAAAAGAATTGAGGCCGAGATGAATCATCTGGAGAAGGATAGTGAAGAGAGGCAGCTGATTGATGAAGAGCTGAAAAGGAGGAAACAATTACAGGAGGAGTTGTGGGTCGCATCATAGTCTTATGCATCGATTCTTAGGCAAAAGGCTAGAACGAGATGGGTTAAGGAAGGCGATTGTAACTCCAAATTTTTTCACAGAATTGTCAATTGGAAGCGGAGGACTAATATGATCAAGGGTGTCTTGGATGACGGTTGCTGGTTGGATGAACCCAACAGTGTTAAAGAGGCAATCAGAGTCTCGTTCAAAAAGAGATTTGAAGAACCTGTGCGAGAGAGGCCTAATTTAGACGGGGTCAAATTCAAAACTTTAGATCAGTAACAAAACAACTTATTGGTGGCACGTTTTGAGGCAAAGGAAGAAGGAGATGCTGTTTGGGAGTGTGGGAGTGAGAAGAGCCCTGGTCCGGATGGCTTTAATTTTAAATTCATCAAAGAATTTTGGGAGATCATTAAACCTGATTTCTTGAGATTTTTTGATGAGTTTTATAATAATGGGATTTTCCCTAGGGGTGGCAATGCCTCGTTCCTAGCTCTGATTCCTAAAGTTCATGATCCGCAGGGCCTTAATGACTATAGACCTATCTCTCTTACTGGGTGTGTGTATAAGATTGTTGTTAAGGTGTTATCTTCTAGGCTGAAGAAGGTGCCGCCATCTGTCATAGATAGTTGCCAATCGGCCTTCATTGAAGGGAGACACATGCTGCAGAGTGTGCTTGTGGCAAATGAAGTGGTTGATGAAGCAAAAAGATGTGATAATAGTTGTTTCGTGTTCAAGGTTGACTACGATAAAGCATATGATTCAGTGAGTTGGGATTTCCTAAGAAGGTGACGGACCGATTGGTGAGGCTACAACGATGTTTTCTATTGGGAGGGTAATGACGATCATGCCAAGATTGTGTGGGTTAGTTGGAATGTGGTGTGTCAGGTAAAAGTGAATGGAGGTCTGGGAATTCGAAACCTGCAGAGTTTCAACATCGCATTACTTGGGAAATGGCGGTGGAACTTGTTCCATTGCCAAGGGGAATTGTGGTTAGAAGTTTTGGAGTCAAAGTATGGTGGTTGGAGGAATCTTGATGCTACGAGAAAGACTACTAGTGATTCTATTTGGTGGCGGGACCTGTGTAGTGTATGCCAACCTAGTGAAGTGGAGGGGTGGTTTAATAAGGGAATTAATTGAAGGGTTGGTTGTGGTTCAAAGGTATTATTTTGGGAAGATGGGTGGAAGGCGGATGGCGTACCTCTGAGGACGAAATTCCCAAGAATGTATCACATCTCCCAACAGCAACAACAATTCATTCAGCAAATGGGATCTCTGTGACATGATGGGTGGGAATGGGAACTTAATTGGAGAAGGTGTTTTAGGGAGGGGGAAGTTGAAATAGCAATTAAATTCCTAGAGGAAATTCAGGGTTTGGTCATAGATCCTGACCAGCAGGATAGTTGGAGGTGGGAGGGTACCTCGAATGGTAGATACACGGTGGGAAGTGCTTACAGGGCTTTAAAGAGGGTGGTGGAGACCTAGGTTCAGAAGAAGGTATACCCAGACCTTTGGAAATTGCGTATTCCAAACAAAGCCACTTGTTTTGCGTGGAGATTACTGAGAGATCGATTTCCCACTAAGAGGAACTTGGTTCGTAGAAACATAAATATTGGTGATCATAGTTGTCCTTTCTGTGGTAACTGTGTAGATGAGGCATCACATGTGTTTTTTAGTTGTCACAAGATTATGCCATTGTGGTGGGAATCTTTGGGCTAGATCAATGTGGTAGGGGCATCCTCGGTTACCCCCATTGATCACTTCCTTCAACACTGTTACTGTAATGTTAGTGGCCTTAAAATCTAGAGGTGGTATGTTTGGTGGATAGCTTTGACATGGAGCATTTGGTTTCACCGTAACAGGATTGTTTTCCATAACGAAAACTTCAATGGATCTAAGCTGTTGAAGGATGCTTTATTTTTTTGCTGGTCTTGATTAGCTAATTTGGAGAAAGGATTTAATATCCCCTTCTATCATTGGTCTAGTCATATGAGAGATGGATTTTTTAGAAGGTTTTTCCATGCGGTTCCTTTTTGTTTTTCTAGTCTCTTGTGAGATTCCCTTAGGTTGACCTTTGGCACCTTAATTCGGGTTGTCACCATGTATTAGGTTGCCAAAGTTCTGGTAGGCTCCCTGCGGGTGTTTTTCTTTTTTCAATACTACTTGTACTCGTCTTTATCATATGTATTATATTATCTTTGCTGATAAAAAAAATGTTGATGACATAATTGTCACAGGAAATGATTGTGAGGAGATAAGCTCTTTGAAGTAGTGCTTAGCTGACCAGTTTGAATTGAAAGATCTTGGAGTTCTCAAATATTTCCTTGGCATGGAGGTTGCTCGTAGTAAGGCAAGAATTTCTTTAACTCAGAAGAAATATATTCTAGACCTGTTGCAAGAAACAAGAATGTTTGGGTGCAAGCCAGCAAAGACTCCAATTGATCCTAATATTAAATTGGGAATTGAAGATGGGAAAAAAGTTGACAAAGAGCAGTACCAGAGGTTGGTGGGGAAGTTGATCTACTTATCTCACATTCAGCCTGATATTGCATTTGCGGTTAGCATGGTTAGTCAATTCATGCATTCTCCTAAGGAAAAACACCTTAGTGCAGTTTACAGAATCCTCAAGTACCTCAAAAACACCCCTGGTCGAGGAATGTTCTTTCAAAGGGGACACAAGAGGATGATTGAAATCTATACAGATGCAGATTGGGTTGGCTCGGCAATGGACCGAAGATCCACTTCAGGGTATTGTACCTATGTCTAGGGAGATCTTGTGATCTGGAGAAGTAAGAAACAAACAGTTGTTGCCAGAAGCAATACAAAAGCAAAATTTCGGGCTCTAGCCCATGGTATTTGTGAAGGAATCTGGTTATAAAGACTTCTTGAGGAATTGAAGATATCTTATTATCTACCTGTCAGATTGTATTGTGATAATAAGGCTGCTGTCAGTATTGCTCAAAATCTAGTTCACCATGACAGAACCAAACATGTGGAGGTTGATCGTCATTTTATCAAAGAAAAATTGGATGATGGTAGTGTATGTCTGTCATATATACCTACCAAAGAGCAGACATCGAATATTCTTACCAAAGGATTATACAAGCCCACCTTTGAGGATTTCATTAGCACGTTGGGAATGATTAATATATATCTCCCAACTTGAGGGGGAGTGTGGAATATTCTAGAATATTAGAATTAGTTGTGGAATATTCTAGAGTATTAAAATAAGTTGTGGAATATTCTAGAGTATTAGAATAAATTGTATATAATGAACCCTTTGAGTTTCAATCTGAATGAATGAAAAAGAGTATTCATATTTCAATATATACGTTTCAATTCTTTTCATTTGGCACTCTTGTTTTGCATTAAGGTAATGATATAATAAAACTGGACCAGAATATGAGAAGATTGAATAATCATTATTGCAAGCTATCAATCCATGTCCTATTGTTAGGATATAACAGTGAGACTTGAAACAGAATTTTTATTTCTGAATGATCTCTGAAATAGGGGAGGGTTTCCTCAGCAAGAAACAGACCCAACACTACTGTGACTGAAAAATATAGATGGGAAATGGAGCACTGCTCCTTAAGACATGGGAAATTAGAAAATAAGAAAACATGACCATGAACTGTGAGACTATCCCTCTGCTTGATCTTCAACCGGAAGCTTTTTCCTAAATTGAGGACAGCTACAATCTTCACCCACTAGATACTGCATTCTTATTGCTGATAATCTGATTTCCTAGCAAAACAAGTTGTTGCAAGTGCTGAAATAGAACATTGAGTCATGGCCCCTAGCCACTTGTAAACTAATTTGGTTCAAATAGTTGTTCATGCTCAAAGAACTAAGGTTTAGGGAAGTTGCATAGATGACACCCATCTGTTACAAATTTTGAAGCCTTCCATATTCCCTCTATTCAAATGATCAACTGGTGGATGTCCTCAATTTTTTTTAACGTATGACAAGCTTGAGGAATGTGATTTATATGCTCTAGTTTGAGGGAGAGTGTTAGAAATTACATAAATATTGTAAGTAATGATTTTATGAGTTGTATGTAATTATGTAATTTAGGGTATGTTATTTATTGTATTTATGACTCATTAAAAGTAAGAGCTTCAACTGGGTAAATTACACATGGATTTCATCACATGTCTCTCATTTTCTCTTACATTTTCGTTTCCTTTTCTGCTCAGCTAACCATGTGACTGTCACCCATTTGATAGGTATATGTTACCGCATTTGACAATAGTTTAGGAGTGACATACATAATCATTGAATGTGTTCTATAATGTTGACTCCACACTTGATTCTTAAATATTTCTCTTCTATGTTCATTGTATACTTTCTCATCTAAGTGATATTGTTGATTGACCTATTTAGCTTCTGGTACGCTATAAACCTATTTTGAATTACCTCTTATTTTTCTTACAAAATCTTTTATCAGGAAGAAGTTGCCAAAGAGTTTGGCATACCCATCCAGTATCAACGTTTTTGGTTGTGGGCAAAGCGCCAAAACAACACATATAGGCCAAATAGAACACTGACACCTCAGGAAGAAGCACAATCAGTAAGTACATGAAAGAACTTCCAATGCACCGTCCTTCATAAATAGCAGGGGTTCTTAATAAGCTTGATAATAAGTATAATAACTTCATTAACCTTAATTATTTGTGATTTTGAAGACCGATGTGTCTGTTTTATTTGATGTTGTGGTTGCTCGTTTTGCATATTTTAATGAACACGTGTCCCCATCATGCCTTGTGTTCGCAAAAAAGAAATGTAGATATTTTTTCTGATTTCTGATAATAGAATAGGATAGTCTCGTTATCAATAAATAGTGTGCTAAAGTTGTGGAGTGACCTTACATTGCTGCAGGACTTCTGTTTGTCAGCTGTGGCAGTAGCAACAGTTATCTTGGCAAATTTTCAATATCACAGCTGTTACCTTAATCCGAAAATCCCATCTTTACCCACCTGTTTGTTTTTCTTTTTGATGATTTGTGATTTGCCTTGTTTTTGCATCAGAAACTTTTATGGTTTGAGTTATGACGCAAAACATGCCAGGAGACCTCTATTTCGTTTTCGGCTATTGACCCAGCTTCCTGTGTCATTGTTGGGCCAACCCTGGCATTTTCCTACACACCCACCGCTCTCTGCCTCTCTGGCATTCAAATCTCAGTTCTCCTGTTGGTCTCTGTTCATGCATCATAGCACACTTAATTTGGTCTCTGTCCATGCATCGTAACACATTTCATTTGGTTTCTGACTCTGTTTGCATCCATTGCTTGCAAGTCTCTATTTTATTCATTTTTTATTGTGTCCTTGATGTTTTACTGTTCATAATTTTTGTATTTTCTTAACTTTTCCCAGTTTTTGCTTTGGTCTTTGTTAAGTGTTAACATATGTAACGTGGTCTACTTATCAAAAGAAATATCTAATGTTCTTTTTTATCTATTAATTCCATATTTTTCAATTTCGTTCCTGTGTTCTTATTCTATTAATTATGATTATGATTGTGATAATGTCGTTTATTTTTTAGCATTTATATGTATGCATAGTATAAATTGGTTATCTCGTATCTACAATCTTCAGTGTAAAAACTATAGACTGCTCTGTGGGGTTGAAAAACTATTCATTGTTATTATGTTTTGACGTAATTTGTAGTTTAGTACATTTTTTTTATAAATATGATGGAGCTTTGGACTATGTAGTATTATGAATGTAAACAACTTATCATATAAGACAGATGCTTTTCTATCTTTTTTTGAAGTTCCAACCAATTGTATTCTTTCTTTCAAAATTTTATTTGAATATGAAGTGATAATTGTGTTCAATAACAGTAGATAATAAAACTGATGTCTACTAATAAAAAATGCACGAAAGATAGTGAGAGTGGAAGTTTCATTTTTTAAAGTGCTTTCTCCTATATCCAGTATATCTTATGATTATTTTTCTAATAATGATTTGTGATATGTTTGTGCTGTGGCAATTGTAGGTTGGACTGCTAAGAGAAGTTTCCACTAAAGCAAATAATGCAGAGCTGAAGTTATTTTTGGAACTAGAAATGGGGCAGGTAATAATTTTCTTAGTAATTTAATCTTTCTGGATAGTATTGTTGTGACCATTAAAACGTATACACTCTTCCCTCCCCTTCTAAGTGAGTCACAACTGACATGGAATTGTTACTTATACCTTGCTCAACGAATCAGGATTTGCGGCCGATTCCTCCTCCTGAGAAGTCAAAAGAGAATCTCTTGCTTTTCCTTAAACTTTATGAACCTTCAAATGAAAAGCTTCGGTACTTGCTCTGCCTATCAGAGGTGAATCTGCATTTTATTAACAAAATGTATTTTCCTCTGTTTTCTCAGGTATGTTGGGTGGGCGGCTTTTTGTGAATAGTAGTGGGAAGCCAGAAGATATATTGGTAAAACTAAATGAAATGGCTGGATATGCTCCTGATCAAGATATAGACATTTTTGAGGTTAGTCCATCTGCATCTCATGTACAATTATGTTCCATGGTTGCAATATCAATAAAGTGCAATAATGCTTACATTCTGTTATGCACACTCAGGAGATAAAGTCTGTGCCTAATGTCATGTGTGAACGGGTTGACAAGAAATCCACATTCCGTGGGAGTCAGGTATACATTATGAGTGACTATAATTATGTTGGTTTTCCATTGCTATCAAGTATTTTTTTGTACTTTATATTTCTTATTCCGACTTCTGGCACTTATTACATTGTTTTAAGTTTATAATAATAATAAATATTCCCACCTATGGTTGTGACTTTGTACTGTTGTAATTTGAGCAGTTTGAGGATGGTGATATTATTTGCTTCCAAAAGTCCCCCCCACCCCACCCCAAACTGGAAGTGGAGAGCAATATCGCTATCCAGATGTTCCTTCTTTCTTGGAATTTGTGCAAAACCGTTTGGTATGAACTGTTTAAATTTTCTTATAATTTCTAGTTGGGTGTTGACTGCTATGTAAATTTAAACTGTTGTGTCCTTAATTTCAATATCTCCTGCTATAAGAAGGAATCACACTGCATCAATTATGAAAGTTATCCTTGGGTTCTCCTGATGTGTTAATTTGCCTTGAAAAGTTAGTTTCTCATCTAAGTGATCAGAATGTTATTAATCCCCTTTGCATATATAATTTAATCATCACTACTATAAAAATAGCTTTTAACATCGCTACATTAACATCGGTTTTCTATAAAACCGATGTTAACGAAAACGCGGTGGCAATTTTGTAATTAAAAGAACATGTTTAACATCGATTTTGTTAAAATCCTGGAAAACCGATGTTAACTAAGTACCTTAACATCGGTTTCCTTAAGCCAACCGATGTTAACAGTAACACATTAACATCGGTTTTCCAGGTTCTTAAGAAAACCGATGTTAATGTATTCATTTAACATAATTTAACATTGGTTTTCCAGGTTTTTATCAAAACCGATGTTAACAGAATATATTTAACATCGGTTTTTCAATGAAAACCGATGTTGTTGTTTTTATAAAACCTGTCCCCCAAATTAATTAAAACCCTTCTCGCGCCTTTCTCTCACTCTTGCCTTCACCTTCACTGCTCGTTCTCAGCCTCCGCCTCCACTGTCAGCCTCCATTGTCAGTGCTTCCACAGAGGTTGTGATTCTTAGCCATTATCGGTCGGTCACGGTGGTTCTCGGTTCAACGGTGGTTCGAGCTTGCATTCCTCCTCTCGCGTCCCACAAGGTTAGTCCGACATGGTGATTCTGGTTGTGGTTCTCAGAGGAACATTGATGGTCATATATAGATGTACACTAGCTGCTAGCACACACACGTATGGGTACACTTGAAATTTTGAATTGCATTGGGCATTGGCTACTTTCTTAGTTTGTATATACTGTATTTTTTTTGCAGTGTGTGAAAAGAAAAGGCCAAGGGAACAGGTCATAGGTCATAACACAGAGTAGGGAGTGTGTATATGGCCACAACACACACATCAATTCTGGAAACGGGTATGAAAGTGATGAGTGGATTTCCTTTTGTTTGTTTTCATGATTTGGGCATACAGATTTTATTCTTCATAACTTGAATTTTGGAGCACCCACTTTTGGTTTTCCATGTTTACCTATTTTAATTATTGTGAGTGCTTTATTTTAAAATATGAACATCACTACGTGGGAATTCAACATGGAGGCAAAGAAAGAATATTCAAATAGTATATAGTATATTCAAGTTCTTTTAGCGTTGTATGGTTTGGTCCAGTTGAATTTTTTGCAATGGAAAACTTATTATGTTACTAAGATGTGAAAACAAAACAATTTTCCTCTCATTGTTCAACAAATATTGGTCCAGCAGTTTGGTACATTAGATGCATTGTTGAGAAACTATTTACTAACTTCTGTCTTAAAGATTAAATTAGGTTCAACATGAACTAAATTAGATGTTTATTAGTCAGACTATATATATGCGTTCTTAACTACATGAATCTCTAAAAATGACAATACGTGTCATAAGAAAAGAAAAATATCTTGTGTTTCCTTTTGGAAAATAAACAATATTCTTTTGCATGTGGATAGCTAGAAATAATGAAAGGAATACCTAGAAAGGAGAAAAACTGAGACGATTTTTCCTCCTAATACTTTACTCTATTTCTTTTTATTGCTTCAAATTGTAAAAACCCTTTTAAGTTTTCATAGGAAATTTCCTTACCTGTCTCACCAAGTCTAGACAATTGTATAACGTACTTCATGTCTCTTGTTAATCCCTATTGAAAAATTTCTTAGGAAATTTCCAAATGCTAAGTTACAAGGTCTGATCCCTGCAGCTCCCACAATTAGAAGTCCAAATCCAGCAAGCAGAAATGTCATTTGCCCTGTGGTTGGGCCTGTGCATGTGATGCTCTCACTTGCACAGTGAGGTGGATGCATTTTCTTTGTTTTAACTTTAATGAACTGTCCAGCAAGCAAAAATAATCTGTCGTGGCCTCGTTCATCTAAACCAAATACTAGGGGAATAAGAATATTCTAAGTTTTAACTTTCATGAACTATCTTGCTTCTTTAATGCTGGTGTGCTATTTCATTGTTATCGTGGAGCTTCAGTGCATTTGGAAGATTTGACAATTATGTAGGATCCTTTAATTAATCCGTTTATGACATTGTAAACAAACAAGATGATTACCATGAAAATGCTGTTATGTAGCTTATAATGGAACTGTGCATGCTAGCTCTGCTTGCTTTAGGCCAATCATGTACTCGATTATTACAGTAATTATTTTCTTCCGAGAACTTGTCCTAGTCCTTGATTTTTTATTATTAGTCAAACCCACTGACACTAGAGTGCACTTTTACTTTGTCTTCATTCAAACCAACTTGTTGTAATCTGACACCACATGTATGATTTGTATGCAGTTGTCATTTGCCTCTTTGCGTCGTCATCACCAGATTGCATAGACCAGTATTTTGTCATTCACCATCCTCTCAGGTACTTAAATGTAAACAAATTGTTTATAGAATGCAAGTAATAGTCATTGATTGTGACTTATTGATTATGAGAATGTTAGAGAGTATAGAATGCAAGTGATAGTCATTGATTGTGACTTATTCATTACAAGAATGTTAGAGAGTATAGAATGCAAGTGATAGTCATTGATTGTTTTGTCCACATCCCTTTTAACCGTTGCTTTATGTAAATGACTTGCATTCCATCAACATGATCGGATAATATTATATGTTCATTGTAGGTTGTAGGAGATCAAACTTTTTTCCCGTTTGCGTCGTCATCACGAGCTTCATAGAGTCACATTTCAGACAGATCATCATTACGTACAGGTGTGAATGTGTTTCATATTCTCGCATACAATTTGTCTTATGACTATTTTTAAAATATTTTGTATGTCAACTATGCATGTTGCTTTTTCTATACAATTAATGTTCATTATGAGTGAACCTTAGTTTCCCGTTTGAGATTCATTACACTGATTCTTCCGGATAGTTTGGATTAATCATTGTATTGATTCTTGAATTGTTCGTTTAGATAGTTTGGGATGACTCAATTTTTTATAGTATATTCATATGTATAGGTTGCATTTATTTTCTTAAATTTGATGAAAATTCGGTACAATGCATTTCACTTTGTTCTCCGGGTGCATACTTGACTGTGGTGGAACTCATGTCACCGCTTTCATGTCGTGTACTCGAAGACCAAAGCGAAATGCTGCCGAAATTTTGTCATATTTAAGATAAGAAACGAAACCTATACATATGAATATAGTATAAAAATATGTCTTCCTGAATGGGATAGGGTCACACCTTGAATGAAAAAAGAGAGGTTTTCATGCATGGAATAACTTTGTGAGAATCACAGAGTTAATAGTTACATGGATCGAAGTTGGATGAATGCAAGTCGCATCACGGTTGAGTATGAGCAAGGCGTTGAACATTTCTTGCAATTTGCATCCGAAAGAAGTCGACCGGATGGGAATGGAAAATATTTATGTCCCTGTATCAATTGTTTGAATGGTAGAGGCCAATCACTGGACGACATACGGGAGCATCTTCTGTGCGATGGGATTAAGAAGACTTATACGACATGGATATGGCATGGTGAATTGACTGACACGCAGAGGGTCTCGCAAACTGAATCGCTTGATGTTGACATCAGAGATCGATTAGATGATATGATTCGTGATCTGGGACATGAGTCATTTAAGCAAGCACACGCCCCAATGTATGATACATTGGAGAGTGATTCGAAGAAGCCGTTGTATCCAGGGTGCGAAGAGTCATTGACATTGTTGTCCGCGGTGTTAAATCTGGTTAATGTCAAGGCTAGATATGGGTGGAGTGACAAAAGCTTCAGTTCACTACTTGAAGTAGTTAAGGACATGCTTCTAGAGGAAAACACGTTGCCAAGCAGTTACTATTTGGCGAAGAAGATACTTTGTCCGATGGGTATGGAGTATAAGAAAATTCATGCCTGTCCTAATGACTGCATATTGTACAGAAATGAATTTGAACAAATGGATAAATGCCCCATGTGTGGGGTATCACGGTACAAAGTGAAGGACGATGATGACTGTGGCAGTGATCAGAGTTCAAAGAAAGGCCCTCCCGCGAAGATGTTGTGGTATCTTCCGATCATTCCAAGGTTTAAGCGTCTTTTTGCTAACGAAGATGACGCAAAAGACCTTACATGGCATGCAGAGGGAAGACACTGTGATGGAATGCTCCGACATCCGGCAGATTCAATTCAGTGGAAGAAGATTGACCGTTTGAATCCAGAATTCGTCAAAGACCCAAGAAATCTCAGGCTTGCACTTGCCAGTGATGGAATGAATCCCTACGGCAGTTTAAGTACTCAGCACAGTTCGTGGCCTGTTTTGCTAGTCATCTACAACCTGCCTCCTTGGTTGTGCACGAAGCGAAAATACATGATGTTGTCTATGATGATATCGGGCCCAAGACAGCCAGGAAATGACATTGATGTTTATCTTAGTCCCTTAATTGATGACTTGACAAAGTTGTGGGATGAGGGGGTGGCCGTGTTTGATGGGTATCGAAAGGAGACATTCAAGTTACATGCAATGCTATTTTGTACCATTAATGATTTTCTAGCGTATGGGAATTTGAGTGGATACAGTGTAAAGGGTCATCGTGCATGCCCTATCTGTGAGCAAGACACGAGTTTCGTGCAACTTAAACATGGAAGAAAAACAGTTTACACATGACATCGACGTTTTTTGAAACCTTATCACCCATATCGACGATTGAAAAAAGCATTTAATGGAAGTCAAGAGCATGAAATTGCACCGATTCCGCTAACCAGTGACCAGGTTCTTGAGCGGGTTGAGGGCATCCGTACTATATTTGGAAAGACTCAAAAGAAGCAGAAAGGTCATATTTCCATATGGAAGAAGAGGTCGATACTGTTTGATCTTCCAGACTGGTTTGATCTAGATATTAGACATTGTATCGATGTTGTGCATGTGGAGAAAAATATGTGCGACAGTGTCATTGGCACGTTGCTTAACATTCAAGGCAAGACAAAGGATGGTTTGAACACTCATCAAGATCTTGCTGAGATGGGTATACGTGAGCAGTTACATCCTAGGTCCGATGGTAAGAAAATTTACTTGCCTCCAGCATGCCACACTTTGTCAAGAAAGGAAAAGATCAGTTTCTGTCAGTGTCTGCGCCGAGTGAAAGTGCCACAAGGATACTCTTCAAATATTAAGAGCCTTGTACAGATGAAAGATCTGAAACTAGTCGGCTTAAAGTCTCATGATTGCCACGTGTTGATGCAGCAGTTGTTAGCTGTGGCGATTCGAGACATTTTACCTGACAAAGTCAGGCATGCTATAAGTCGACTGTGCTTTTTCTTCAGTGCCATTTGTTCAAAAGTCGTGGATCTGATAAAGTTAGATGAATTGGAAGAAGAGGCGGCAATTATCTTGTGTCAGTTGGAGATGTATTTTCCTCCTTCGTTTTTCGACATAATGGTTCACTTACTTGTTCATCTGGTAAGAGAAATTAAATTATGTGGTCCGATTTATTTACGGTGGATGTACTCGGTCGAGCGATACATGAAGATCTTGAAAGGGTATACAAAAAACCTACATCGTCCTGAAGCATCGATAGTTGAAAGGTACATTGCAGAAGAAGCTGTAGAGTTTTGTTCTGAGTACCTTGAAAAGGCAAAACCTGTTGGGCTTCCGGAGTCGCGGCATGAGGACAGAGTGGGAGGAAAGGGTACACGAGGGCTGCATGTTATAACGCCCGCTTTGTATGAATTGCAACAAGCTCATTTGTATGTCCTGAATAACAGTCATGAAGTCCTGCCATACATGGTTCGTCATCAAGCATTAGTCAAGGAAACTAATCCACGAATGACGAAGAATAGGTTGTTGAAAGAGCATAACAAGACTTTTCTGAATTGGTTTAAAGATACAATCTTTAGTGATGAATCTTCATCTGAAACAATGAGGAAGTTAGCAGATGGGCCTAAAAGAAATGTTAGAAGTTGGCAAGGGTACGATATCAACAAGTACTTGTTCTACACCAAACAACAAGATGACAAGAGCACAATGCAAAACAGTGGGGTCAGCCTAAGGGCTGAGTCCCAACACTTCGCTTCTGTGCATGACCACAATCCATGGTTGGCGTGCTTGCCTTACTTTGGAGTCATTAATGACATCTGGGAGCTTAATTATGTTACTTTCGCTGTGTGTGTTTTCAAATGCAAGTGGGTTGATATCAACAGTGGTGTGCGAACCGAGGACTTGGGATTTACTTTGGTAGATCTGAACAAGCTAGCTTATCAAGATGAACCTTTCGTCATGGCAGAACAAGCTAAACAAGTGTTTTATGTTCAAGATCCTTGTGACGAAAGGTGGTCAGTGGTACTACAAGGAAAAACCATTGGCATTAATGTTGACGATGATGACTCAACTGCCGATACAAGTGTCACTCAATTCCCTACACCAATCCCTAACGTTATAAGAGAAGACGAGGTGGACGACGTTCATGCGAATCGTAATGATCATGATGAAGGAGAATTAATTAACATCACTTAATGTAAATTTTTTTTAAGCTCATTTGACTTGTACAATTTCATGATTATGCATATTGTGACTTAACTTTACTTATCTGTGTTTTTTGTTTTTTATAGGATCATGACTACACCACCCAGCTCCCCTCCTCGTGCTGAGGCACCCCATCCTCCTCCTGAGTCAGGAGTGGCTCATCCTGAGTCAGCACCTCCGCTTGAGTCAGGACCTTTGCCGTCTACGGCGAAGAAGACGAGGAAGGCAACACGGCTGAGGTCACTTGCCACTCGAGCTCCTGGTGCTGACAGACTGGTGGTCCATGTGGATCATGTCACAGGGAAGGCTGACGGTCCTCAAGCAAAGAAATTGAGGACATATCTAGGTATTGTGGCTAGGGACAAGGTGGACGTCACCCTTCCTAATTGGAAGGAAGTTCCTTCAGCGCAGAAGGACTTGATTTGGGAGGACATTCAGGTATATGTCATTTAAAGGACTGTTAGACATTGTTTTAATTATGCATTTAAAATGTTGTTGACGTTACTTTACGGCCCATGTTCCTTCTAATGCAGGCTGAGTTTGATATACCTGAGGCGTCTGACCATCGGACAAAGAAGAAGCTTCTGCAAACCGTGGGCGAGCGCTGGAGGCAGTTCAAATCAGATTTGACACGGAAATGGGTCCTCACCGAAGGGAACGACGACGATGCTGATGCTGTATGCGAAAAATACGACATTAGTAAGGAACAGTGGACCCAATTCTGTGCTTCTCGACGAGCAGCTTCCTGGGAGGTTAGTTGTTTCACAAAACCTTACAATTTAACAATTATGTAGTCAAACAGGTAAAATATTTGTAAACCTATGTGTCAAATTGTAACAGGATGTTAGAAAGAAGGCCCAGGCGATCCAGAAGCTGAACACCGCCCCTCACGTGTTGTCCCGCGGGGATTACGAGTTGCTCGAGAAGAGATTGCTTGAGGAAAAAGCGAAGAAGCAATTGGAGGGAGCAACTCGTGATGACAGCACGGAGACCATCATTCATTCTCCGTCCCCCGTGAGACGACACGTCAAGTGGAAGCTCGCTCGCACGAAGAAGACCGGGGAGATGACTTCGGAGGCGGCACGCGAGATTGCTGAGAGGATTGTAAGTCAAACAACAATGTCATACACATTTAATGAATTTTTGGCATCACAAATGACAAAACTAACGTTAATTGTTTCTTGAATGCAGGATTCCCTGGATGAGCAAGCCTCACAGGGTTCTTTTGTCGCCAGTGGACGTCAGGATGTCCTGACTACTGCCATTGGATGACCAGAGCACCCCGACCGTGTCCGTGGTGCTGGAGCCGGTGTTACCATCACCTCATACTTCGGACCGGCTCCATCATCCTCTTGCAAGTCGAAGTCTGCATCCATGGCGCCTGAAGACTTGGATCACCTGAAAGACAACATCAGGGTAGAGCTGGAGCAGTCCATCACTGATCGACTTACACAGTCGATCACAGAAAGAGTTACGCAGCAAGTGATGTTGAGCTTCAGCCAGATGCAGTCTCAGGGTGCCATGCAGCCTCTGAAGGTTCAGTCATGTCGTCTTGGTGCCCGTGTCAGCACCAAGGGAAGCTGTGTCGATCCCTCAGGCAATGACCCTGACACGGGTGCATCTGACAGGCATGGGTTGTATGTGGATGACAATCCTCCCCGCTTTGTTGCCCTTGGCAAAGTTTATGAGGGATCGACGATCGTGCACAGCGTCCCTCTTGGCACTGAGTAGGTAAAGGTGAATGTTGAGGAAGTACGCGATGCTGATGCTCGCGTCCCTGTTCCCACTGACGAGGTTCAGTTAGTGGGGCAGGCACTTAACACTTTCCTTGCTTGGGCGACACACCTTGTACAGACAATTTTGCTCCAGGTTTATCATTTTTGCCTTATTTCTTGTCATTTACGAATGATTTGTCACATATTAAGTTAACCTGACTTTAATTATTTTGGTTGTTAACTGTATAGGATAAAGAACAACCCAAGGGACCGGCGAAACCTGTACATAAGTCGAAACATTTTTCTGATCCCTTGTACCAGTTAGCATTGACCATCCCCGATCTATTCCTCAAACCCTTCCAGGTGCCATGGGACCCGGAGATGTTCGAGGTGCATAATGACAACTTCCCCTTGTACATCAAGCATGAGGATATTTCGGAGATCATCCATGGTGGTCAATGTCTCAACATATTTGTTATACAATTGTGGATTCTGTAAGTTACTTTCAATTGATTAGCATTAATTACTTGTTGAATTGTTTTATGTTGATCCATAATTGACTTTATTTTCACGGTACAATAGGCATATGAATGAATTAAGCCTGCAATCGGATCATGCCCATGTGTATGGATTCCTCGAGCCACAGTCCATACAGAGATCTGGCCAATCTCAATTTCACATCGAGGACTATATGAAGAAATGGATGCAGAGTTCACAGAAAGATGTCTACCTTGCACCGTATTTGAATGGGTAAGTATCAATTTATATCACTATTTAATTAATGTATGCAGTATAATAACTTGTTTTTGGACAATGCAGTGCACATTGGCAACTAGTGGTTATTTGTCCTAAGGCCAATGTAGTGGTCTGGTTCTGTTCGTTGCATAATAGGCCTGATAACTACCTTGAAGGCATTATTAACAGGTAGGTTGTAATTTGTAACACATTTATCTTATTTCTATGGCATGAATATGTTCATTTTACACTATGCATGCTTGTTTCTCTTAAGCAGTGCTTTGAAGGGAGTCCTTGACACTCCAAGAAATAAATCAAAGGCTACTACTAAATGGATTGCGCTTAAAGTAAGTCATCTAATAAATCATGGTTTATGTATTGAAAGATATTTTTATTACTATTTACACTAACAGCGCTGTTAACTTTGACTATGTTTTTCAATTTAGTGTAATAAGCAAAAAGGAAGCACTGAGTGTGGCTATTATGTCATGCACTGGATGTGGACAATAGTCCAAGGAGACTTCTCAGATAACTGGGACATGGTAATTAATTGTCTAATTCAAAACTGATTCTTTTTTACTTGTTTTTGTTGTGTACTTATTAAATTATGTTTTCTTATGTCATGCAGTATTTCACTGATGAAAGACCATTGGAAGCCGACACCTTGAAGGCTATTAGGGTTCAATGGGCGAAGTTTTTTCTTAAAATTAGAGATGACATTTTAGTAGACTAGGTGCTAGCTTATTGGATTTTCAAATTGTATAAACATTAGGTTAGATTATTCTTTTATGTACATTTACACTATTCAATTTTATTTGTTATTATTCAATAATTTATTTTAATGTATTCTGAAATTGGCTGGATCTGGATTTGGTTTTTAATTTACAGGTTGAAGAACTGCTAAAATTAAAAAAACAGACAGCATATTAAAAAAAAAATTAAAGAAACAACATCGATTTTCTTGAAAACCGATGTTAACTTAAACTACAACATCGGTTTTACATAAAAACCGATGTTGATTTGATGTAACAACATCGGTTTTCTTTCGAAAACCGATGTTGGTACACGAAAGCAACATCGATTTTCTTAGCAAAACAGATGTTGTTACATGAAATCAACATTGGTTTTTGATAAAAACCGATGTTGTCGTCTAAGTTAATGTCGGTTTTTACCAGAAAACCGATGTTAATATTCCATCATTATAAGACCTTAATGTTTAAATTTGTCATATATCCATATCGGTTATTTATGGAAAACCAATGTTGTGGAGTTTTGTTAACATCGGTTTTGAAAACTGATGTTAACTTCCAGACATTCAACGTCGCCTGATTCAACATCGGTTCAAAACCGATGTTGAATGTCTAAAATAACCGATGTTAAAACTGCTTTTTCTAGTAGTGCATCTGTAACTATAATATGTAACATAAAAATAAGTAATATGTACATAATAAAATATAATTGTATTAACTATTAATTAATAAATTATGAGATTGCATATTTTATCAGGTAAGATAAATTTATATTAAGTTTTAAATTGTAAAGACACATTTTTAATTAAATAATTTTTTTGATAAAATTATATTTATTAAATAAGTTAATATCTAATTGTAAATTATATTCATTAAAGTTTATTTTAATTTTGATTCGATGTATATATTTGTATATGTAATCATGTTAGTTTATGTAAATAGTAAAAAAAAGAAAAAGAGTTGTAATTTATTTGAATAGTAACAAGAGTAAAGGAATTTTAATGAAACGAAAAGAAACAGAAAAAATGTTAATGTAGATGGATGGGTAATATTCCCTAGGAGCTGACACGTGTCCATGAAAACCTTTTTTAGTTAGATAGATTAATTAATAGATGGCTTCATTCAACTTGTAAACCGGAGATTTGGCTTGTTTTTCAAAACTAGGAGTTTGATTCATGTAAACCTCTTTCTCAAGAAGTCAATTGAGGAAAGCATTGTTGACATCAAGATGGAGTGGTCACTTATAAGTGAGAGCAAGGGTCAAATGGCTTGATGACTGGAGAAAAGATCTTGGGGAAGTTATAGCCGAACTGTTGATTAAATGCTTTTGCCACAAGTTAGGCCTTGTACATATTTACTTTACCATCAGGGTTTTCTTTTATTCGAAAAATCAATTTATTGCCAATGAGCTGTCTGCCTGGAAGTAAGAGAACAAGGTGCTACATGTCACATAAGGTATGGAGAAGAATTTCTGGGCATTAAGGTTTATACCCAGGTCTGGATTCCATGTTGAATTTTAGAGGTATAGAGAGAGAATTGTAACTTAAACTAACAGAATATTAACTGAATTAATTATGAATTGATTGAATCATTATAGGAGGTTGAGTATATAAGATGAATAAACGATGTAGGACAGCTAACTAACTAGGCCCAAGGCTCAAACAGTTGATACTAGAACAATCAGTATTCAGTACAAAATAGAGAATGTACTTGTTATACAGCTAACTGTAATACTTTAGAATCATGTGTAGGAATTCTATTTAAATATTAAGCCATAAGATGAAGGCTCATGGTAGTTTTATATCTTCAACCCCATTGATAAGATGCTGTCTAGACTCCATACCAAAAAAGCCTTTTTGCTGTTCAAGTTGTAGTTTGCTTTCTCCTAATAAAATCACATGTTTTGTTGATATTCAGCTTGTGGTTTATTTGGGGAAGTCACTGATGGTTGTTTCTGTACACATTGGATGCTGTTGTGTTGAATTTTATATCGGGCTTGATATATTTTTCTTCAATTGCTATGTGTCAAATGGTTTGTTTTGATCAATGTTGTCAAGATCGCGAGTAGGATCGCATACTCGTACGATCTTGCGATTTTTAGAGGAGGAGCGAGCAAACTTGGAGGGAGGATCGCTGGGGGTGAGGATTGGTGCCGGATCGCGCGTTTGCACGCGATTTGGACGGATCATCGATCCATTTCGATCCCAGGTGGGGGAAAAAAGCCGCTTGGAACTCAGACGCTGTCCTTTGCCTCGTCGCCGCTGGTCGTTGTCGTCGCCGCCGCTGCTCGTTGCTGCTCGTTGCTGGTCATCACCGGTCATCACAGCTACTCATGGTGGTCATCTCCGCTGCTCGTCGACGTTCGGTCTTGGTGCCGAGGTCAGAGGCGGACCCACGTTGAAGAGAAGGGGGACAAGTGCCTACCCTTGAATCTCGTCGTCGACCGTCGTGTGAGCAGAGACAAAGGCAGTGGAGGACCGGGAGCCTGCAGTGAGAAGAGGAGGGGAAAACAGCTCATAAGAACAGCAATGGAAACTAGAAAGAAAAACGGCGCAGCGAAGAGGAGAAAAGAAGCTAGGTTACTGTTATTTGGGCTTAATTTGCTTTCTGTACCCACTTTTTTTCTTTCTACAGTTTCATATTACATTTTTGAAATAGGCTTTTAAGTGATTAAAAATTAAGTTTTCTTTTAAAATATTTTGAAGTAAAAAAATGATGGGAATGCTGTATTATTTTGAAGTAAAATATTTTAAAATATTTTGAAGTATTTTGAAGTATTTGGATCTTAATCTTTATGATTTATTATGAGTTATAAGTTGTTTTTCTTGTCTATGTTATTTTTTATGTATATGCATGTGTATAAATATAATTTTACATATACACGTAACTCTTACGATCCGAGTTACGATCCTCGTGTTACGCTCTTTTACCCCCCTTCCGATCCTTGTCCGATCCTCGAGTTTGACAACATTGGTTTTGATCTTTCCTTATTTTTTTTCCAATTATGAAAGACATAAAAAGCAAACAAATTCATAGTTTAATTGATTTCATTAGACTTGCACTTGTAAAAGTTAAAACATTCAACATAGTGTTGGGCTCAGTTGCGGCTAAAGAATCCTGCTATGTGGACATTATTTATGTACGGTAATGTATTTTGACCTATTCAATTAGTTATTTTGCTTTGATATGTAGGTTGTTCGCTATAGAACTTTGGAGAAACCAAAGGAGGATGAATTTAGTCTTGAGCTGTTAGTTTCTTTTAAATCTACTATTCTCTTTCTATTGTAAATGATTAAAGTATGTCTGGTAGTTCAATTTTTCTCTTTGATCATCTAGGTCAAAACTTGACACCTATGACAATGTTGTTGAAGAAGTTGCTCAACATATTGGTTTGAATGACCCTTCTAAAATCAAACTCACATCTCATGACTGTTACTCCCAGCAACCTAAAGTACAATCTATCAAGTACCGAGGAATGGAACATTTGACAGACATGATGATTCACTCTAATCAGGTCTGTTGTTTCGCGGTGCAAAATTTTTGCAATCGATGTTGTTACATTCTATTTGCATAATGTTGCATGGGCTTCAAGTTGTTTGGGTTCTTTTGCATAAGCTTCCAATATGCTAAACTTTTGTCTTTTGGTTTTGCTTCTAGACTTCTTATATTCTATACTATGAAGTATTGGATATCCCTCTGCCAGAATTGCAATGCCTAAAAACTCTTAAAATTGCTTTCCATCATGCTACTAAGGATGAAGTAAGCTCTGTCAGTCACCACTTTCATTTTTTACACAATAATTTTCCACTAGTGTTATACTTCTAACCGAGTTATCCTTGTGCAGGTTGCAATTCATACTATTAGATTACCGAGACATAGTACTGTGTCAGATGTAATTAATGATCTTAAATCAAAGTTACGATGGTAAACCCACACAATCAAAGTTGATAAATTCTGTTCTGCTTGCGAGAAACAGAATGTACCCAGCAAGGTTTGCTGGGACTTTGCTATGGGATCAGGCTCTCTCTCTCTGAAGATGCTTATGGAGATGAAGCACCTCCAGAAAGATGATAACTACAGGAAACAACACGAGTGGCATGTTGTGTGTGCAGTGTGAAAGGAAAAGAGCGAGTCAGAATTGTTGTGTACCTTTCACCATGAATGATGCTTTATTTATAAGATAATACCTGGATCCTGGGAGAATGATGGTTGAGGCCCATAATCTTTAGTCGATATATTTGATCATTTGAATATTTGTTCTATCTTTCTGTTGTAGTATTTGTTATATCTTTTATCTTCTGTTGGATAAGATATTGGGCTGTTGAGGATTTAAATATAAAGATAATTGGGCTTTATCCGTAACAGATGCCCCTCAGCCCGGTTATCTAGCATTCTGGATGATCGGGATGTATTGATGGATGTGCCCAAGTTATATTATATTCTATGCCGAGATGTCTTACTCTTGTTTGCTCAATACCGGGATAAGTAGCTTTTCTTCAAACGTCAGTATGGAACGATTTCCCAACTATAACCGAGCTATTTCTCGTTATTTTAATATAGGGAAGAATTCTTTGTCTTGTACAAATTCTATACCTGCCATCAATCCGAGCTCCATTAGGAGGCCGAGATACATATTCTTTCTTGCGATGAGAATTATGGTTAGAGACCTCGGCTTCAAATCTTCTAGTTTATTCTGAGGTTCCTGTTTGAAAAGACGAAGGGTTGTCTTTTCATTTCTTTCCTTGACGATGCTTCCTGCTCCCATCATTTAATGCGCTGCTTCTATTCCCCATGCCCTCATCATGAGCTTGAAATCTTATTCCTGTTTTGCCCCTTGTGTAGCTCAAAAAATGTCGTTTATACCCTTAGTATCTGATCATATCTTGGAGGTTACATTTTTGAAACGTTTCGCAAACAGTTTCAGGCGGTTATCGATATTTCAACTTCCTCATTCCCTTCATTTGCTTTCCTTCACTTCCATTTTGGCATCATTTGCATTTCTGTGTCCTCTTCTTTCTACCAATTCTTCGTCCTCAACACCCTTTGAAGTCTCAAATTCCTTGAAGCTCTCAGGTATTTACTGCCTTCCCACTCTTGATTACATTGTATTCATTTTCTCTTATTCAACTTTTATTCTTTCCTCTGCATTTCTTCGAATCTTATTTGAGTTTCTTCTTCCTTAGTTGTTCTCTTCCTAGACTAAGTATTTGTTCTGGGCTATCCCTTTTCCTTTCTCCTTTAAAATATTAAAATGAAACTTACTCCTGAAGAGGAAGCATTCGTTCCTAGGAACGTTCCTCCCAAATCTGCATTTTGGCTTTGGGGTCTTCCTCTTCCTGAGGAAGAAAAGAAAAGGGATTTACTAAGATCTTCCGGGGGTTCTGGGGTTCCCAAAAAGTCCCATTCTGGTCTTCCCCTTGCTCGTAGAGGCATTCGCTCAGGAATAGACAACAATAGTATGAATCCCCCAGCAATTTTGGCTGATATGGCTTTCGAACAAACTTCCTCTCATTCCCGAAAGGAGTTTCAGTCTTCTGATGATATAAGGTCTTCTGAGAATGTGTCTATAACCCTAAACCCCTCTTCTGCAACTGGCACCAATTCGCCTGACCTTGTTAGCCCAGAATCCCTGGAAACTGCTTATGAAATCCATTTTGAGCTGTGTTCAAAATGTATGGATACTTTTCATTACTATGCCCATATTGGACAATACGAAAGAACCGGTGAGATTCTCGAATCATGTCGCCACAATCCGGTCCGAAGGGCCATTCCTACAATTAGGGTCTCTAAATCAATTTTGCCGGATGCCAAGGCCAAAATGCCGACTCGTTCTTGCATCAGTTCGGCGTCGGCCATTTCTTTACCTCTTTGTCTTCCCACCATACTTCCAGGTATTTTTACTAATTCTTTCTTTTTTATTTATCGTAGGTCATTATGGATACCCCTTCAGTGGAAATAGTAGATGAATCTCATTCGGCAGGATCTCAGTCCGACATCCCTTCTTCCTTTTTAATTGCCAAATTTCCATGGGTCACATATGAAGTACTTCGTACTTCCTCTATTCTGACCCTGGGGAGCATATCGGCACTCCCTATAGGTAATCAGGACGGGTTTTCAATCCGCCCCCCTTCCCCAGATGAGCCCATTTGCTCATGTGCGGGTGAGAGGGAGCCCAACTATTTTTTCTTTTACAAGGACGTGGTTACACATCTCGGTATTCGATTTCCTTTATCGGATTTCAAAATGCAATTATTAGATTATCTTCACTTAGCCCCTTCCCAGTTACATCCCAACAGTTGGGCCTTCGTGAAATCCTTTGAGGATTTGTGTGTAGAATTACATATACCTTGCACCGTCTCTCTTTTCCTTTATTTCTTTACCGTTCATTCCAGCCACACTGGCCGAGAAGCTTCGACTCGAAAAGGGTGGACTTCACTTCGAAGCCGACCCGGTCGTTGTCTTTTCCCCATCTTCACTGATTCTTTCAAAAACTTTAAAAACAATTTCTTCAAAGTTGCAGCCGAACCCGGCAAGCAACCATTCTTTCTCCGGGGTCCAGAAGCACCTGGTGTTGAGTGAAGATTTTTGCTCTTCTGGACCCAAGATCATCACTCCAACCCCCCTTCATTTTATCGAGTCGAAGAGTCTAACCTTTCCGATACTGAGGCATCGGCTCTTATTCAAATTCAGATGTATCGGGAAGCTCAAGGTTAAATATAAAAACTTACTTAAAATCTTCATGCTTTAACTCTTTCTGGTTATTGACCTTATTTATTTTGCAGCTGCCGAGATGGAGGACCCTGTTGCTGATCTCCGACCTCGTCCTTCAAGAAAGGCAGTTAAGAAGGCGGCCCCCGCAACTGACCCCTGCCGCGGTTACATTGCCAAAATGCCGAGGAAAGCCAAGAGGCACCATGTTGAGACACCGGCCTCCGTTGGCCCCCAGCAGACAATCTCATTGGGATCGGCCGAGGATACTTCTGCGGCCAATCCCGAGGCTTCATCTTTGGCCGGGTAAGGTAACCAGGAAATCCCAGTTACCCTAACTCTTATTGTGGTTGAGGACGTAGCAGAAGATTCTCCTACCGGCGTTGCTTCTCCCGTCGCCTCCGTTGCCGCCCTCGAGGATTCTTCATTAACGCTGGGATGCCTTTGGGAAAAAGGGGTTGAAGATCTTTTCCCATACACTAAGGCTCCCAAGCGATTTTCTGATTCGACCCCTTTCTCGGATGACGACCTTCAAGAGCTCAACCAACTCCACCTTCAAGCTTTTCGGTGCGCTACTTTGGTACCGAGCTTAGTGTCTCTGAAAGCTCAGTATATCAAGATTAAAAATGATGGCCTCAAGCTCAAGGATGACAACCAACAATTGTCTGAAGAGAACAAGATGTTATCTGAAGAGAATCAAAAGCTGAAGGAGGAACTCACCACTTCTCATTGAGATTTGGCGGTTGTGAATGAGGGGGTCTCTTCTCTTCGAGTTGAGCTTCAGGCGGAAAATAGGAGCGTCGATTTCTTCAAAGCCTCCTCTGAAGCTGCCACGGTTGAAGCTAGCAAAGCTCAGGTGGAAGCTTCTTCCTTGGACCGAGACCTTGCTGATTTGAGGGTTCTCTATGAGAAATCTCAACAAGAGGCAATTCTCGCCAAGCAGGAAGCTGCCGAGTTTCAAGAAACACTGGGGATGGTTGCCGAGGATGCTTTTTCCAATGCCGTAGAGCAAATTCAGTTTTTGAACCCGGGAGTAGCTTTGAATCTAGAGGGGACTGATTGCCGGGCTTACATTGAGGATGGCAAATTCATCCCGTACGTCGCTCCCGAGTTGCATCCCCGGCTGAAGATCCTGAGGCAGTAATGGACGAGCAGGTTATATGAAGGGCCGGAATGCCGGTTTAACTTGTAATATTTTATTGCTTTGAACAATATTGCTTTCTTCTTTGGATTCAATACTTTGAACAGTTTATTCAATGCATCTTGCTTTCATCATATCCATTTTGCTTTATCGTTGCCGATTTGAATACATTTGCTTGCTCGAATATGACTTTGGCTCCAACGGTCAAGTATTTCATTTCAATCGAATCATTAGTTCGAATATTGTTTTCGAAACCGAGTTCCTGTCCTAGCAACTGTTAAATGCATTTCGTAACATTAGTCTATGGATGTAATTCTTTTGATATAACCGATGATTCATCCATGAGTAAATAATTACGCCGGCTTGATCAAGGCCGAACTAATACATAACAACGACTAGGCCCACATAACTTGTGCACACTGTATATATAATTTCCTTATAATAAGGATTTTATTATTCTTCAAAGATTATACAAATCCATGATCTCAATGAAAATTTATACCGAAGTTTCTCGGCTTACATAATCAATGAGAAACACATGAATACATAAGTCACGATCTCTATGAAATATTCGCCTGGATCCCGACTTATGAATCAATTAAAGAGAAACACGTGAAAGTATTATTTCGTGATCCCCATGAAAGACGAAGTCAATTAAGGGGAAACACACTAAAAATATTAATCCATGATCCCAATGACGGGCCCAAAGCCAACTAAAGGGAAACACATGATGAAAACATTAATCCATGATCCCAATGACGGGCTCGAAGCCAACTAAAGGGAAACACATGGATCTTCTCTCAGCTGTAGTATATCTTTAGCTTGTCGGCATTCCACGTGCGCTTGACATGTTTTCCTTCAAGAGTCTCTAGAATGTATGCTCCTTGTCCCAAATTTTGGGTAACCTGATGCGGTCCTTCCCAATTGGGTGCTAACTTCCCATCTCGGGCATTCTTATTTCTGATATCTGCTCGACGTAATACGAGATCGCCTTTTTTGAAGGACCTCAGCTTCACCTTTTTATTAAATCTCTGGGCCGAAATCTGCTTCATGCATAAGTCTCGGTGATGTGCCACAGTCCGGACTTCTTCTATCAAATCCAATTCGGCAGCTAAAGCTGTATTATTGCCTTCTCCACGAAGGCTGACCGATTTCCACATGTATCATGGCCTCACAACCGTACGTCATTTTGAACGGAGTCTCTTGGGTGGCTGTTTGGGCTGTGGTTCTATACACCCACAAAACGTAGTAAAGCTGTTCAACCCAGTTTGGGCCGGCTTCCTGCATTCATTTTTTCAACCCGTCCAAAATAACTTTGTTTGCTGCTTCTGCCTGACCATTAGACTGTGGATGTTCCACCGACGAAAAGTGATGTTTAATGTGGAGTCCAGCCATCATTTCTTGGAATTTCTTGTTCGTGAATTGTGTCCCATTATCGGTGACGACTTCTGCCGGAATTCCAAATCTCGCAATTATGCTACGCTCAAAGAATTTTTGAACGCGGGCCGAGGTGATGGTGGCTAAGGGCTCAGCCTCAATCCATTTGGTAAAGTAGTCCACAGCTACTATTAACCATTTCATTTGACCTTCTGTCGCCTTAAATGGTCCTAAAAGGTCCATTCCCCACTTGTAGAAAGGCCATGGTGCTGTGATTGAATTTACCTCGGATGGAGGGATCCACAATATCTTTGCATGCTTTTGACAGGTGTCACATTTTTTCACATGCTCTGTTGCATCTGCTTTCATCATCGGCCAAAAGTATCCGACACGAAGAGCTTTTAATGCTAAAGCCCTCGCACCCATATGTTGGCCGTTAATACCTTCATGTATCTCGATGAGCACGTAATCGGCTTGGTCCGAGCTTAAGCATAGTAACATTGGGGTGTGGAGGCCTCAGCAGTATAATTTGCGATCAATGATTGTGTACATAGAAGCATCTCGGATTAATCTTTTCGCCTCTACTCCTTCATCTGGTACCATCCCTTGTTCTAGATAATTGATGATCGGCCTTCTCCAGTCTTCAGCTACTAAGATCACCATAATACATGCTGGTTGGGCGAGTTCCTGCTGAATGACTGTTCTCTGGTTGCCCGTTCCTTTTGTACTCGCCAACTTTGATAATATGTCGGCTTGGGCGTTCTCTTCCCTTGGAATATGGGTGACGGTAACTTCATCGAAGTCGGCTATCATTTCCTTCACTTTAGCAAGATATTTTGCTAATAAAGGACCCTTGGTTTGATACCTCCCTTCGATTTGGGCTGAACAAGTTATGAATCAGTAAAGACATTGACTCTCAATGCTCCCTGCTCTCTGACCTGCTTTAACCCGGCAATCAAGGCTTCATATTCCGCTTGATTATTGGATGTCGAAAAATTAAGCTGCAATGATTGTTCGAGTGACACCTCATCGGGATTCTCAACAATAATCCCAGCTCCGCTTCCTTTGGAGTTAGATGATCCATCAACATATACTTTCCACACACTGTTTTTCGGCTAGGTGGAAGATGTCGGGGTCAATTCAACCATGAAATCGGCCAGAGCTTGAGACTTGATGGCGTGACAGGCTTCATACTTGATGTCGAACTTGGATAATTGAATGGCCCAATTCATCATTCTTCCCGCTAAATCTGGCTTGTGCAATACCTATCGGATGGGTTGATTTGTCCTTACGATGACGATATGGCTTTGGAAATACGGGCGAAGCCTTTTAGCCGTTGTGAGCAGAGCGAAAGCCACCTTCTCGAGCTTCTGGTATCGTAACTCCGAGTTCTTGAGAGCTCGGCTCACAAAATATATCGGCGACTGAGACTTGTCCACTTCTCTGATTAGAACAGCACTTATGGCTTCCTCTCCAACCGAGAGATACAAGATAAGTATTTCTCTAGGCTCTGGTTTTGAGAGTACTGGGGTGAAGCCAAACACTTTTTGATTTCCTGAAAAGCATCCTCACACGCTGGTTCCATCCTACATTGGCCTCCTTTTTTAATAACTTGAAGAAAGGAAGGGCCTTTTCTGCGGATTTTGGGAGGAACCGTGTTAAGGCCGCCATTCTTCCCATCAACTGTTGGACTTCGCATTTGTTAGCGGGAAATTGCATGTCGAGAACAGCCTTGCACTTGTCTAGGTTTGCTTCTATTCCCCGGTGAGTCAACATGAACCCTAAGAACTTCCCGGCCTTTACTCCGAAGGCATACTTCAACGGGTTCAATCGTATGTTGTGTTGCTTGAGTTTTCTGAACGTTTCTTCTAGATCTCGGATATGGTCTCCGCTTATATCTGTCTTGGCGATCATGTCGTCAATGTATACTTCAATATTGCGCCCGAGTTGATCGGCGAAAACCTTATTCATCATCCGTTGGTAAGTGGCCCCGACATTTTTCAATCCGAATGGCATGACGCACATAACAATAATTTGCTTCTACGCCCTAGAATGCCATTTTCCCCCGATCATCCGGGTACATGGGTATCTGGTTGTATCCGGAATAGGCGTCCATGAAAGATAACGATTGGAATCCAGCGGAATTATCCACTAGCTGATCGATACTCAGCATCGGGTACGAGTCCTTTGGACAAACCTTATTCAAGTCTGTGTAATCAACACAAACTCGCCATTTTCCATTGGACTTCTTCACCATCACCACATTGGAAAGCCAAGTGGTGTACTGTATCTCTCTTATGAACCCGGCCTCCAACAATTCTTTGATATGCTTCTCCAATGCTTACCTTCTGTCCGGGCCGAGCTTCTTATTCTTCTGTGCCACTGGCTTGGAATCGGGATACATGGCTAGCTTATGACAACAGAATGTAGGTTTGATCCTGGGAATCTCGGAAGCTTTCCAAGCAAACACATCTTGATTCTCCCTCAGGCACTGGATTAGCTTGCCTTTGGTTTCTGAATCAATCTGTTTGCCTATCTTCGTGATCTGTTCTGGGGAGCCTCCAATCTGAATGTCTTCAAGCTCGTCTATCGGTTCTGGCCTCCACTCTTCAATGTCTTGCATATCTAGCTCCACAAGATTGACCAGCTTTCGGGATGATTGTCTCTCGATTTGTTGTTCTGCCGGATCTCCTTGCCTTATCCGGGGTGGAGAGGATGGGCTGCCTTCAGTTTCCCGGATTGTATTAAAATAGCACTGTCTGGATTCCTTCTGATCATCGCAGATTATAATGACTCGGCCGAGGTGTCTGATCATCTTCATCTTCTGATGCTTGGTTGACATCAATATGTCCCATTTATGAAGCGTTGGCTTGCCCAATATGATATTATATGGTGAGGTGAACTTGGCAACAGTAAAGGTGACCCGATCTGTCTTAAAACCTTCCTTTGTTCCTAATGTAAGTTGAAGATCAATTACGCCTTTCAGGCCAGTGCCTCCACCATTAAAGCCTATCAACATAGTTTGGCATGGTTTCAAGTTGTCTTCTTTCAAGTTCATCTTCTTGAATGTACTCAGGTTGATGATGTCGGCCGAGCTACCATTATCAACGAATATTCTTTTGACTCGGAAGTTAGCCACGGTCCCTGTTATGACAAGACCGTCCTCGTGACCGGGCACCACACCTTTCATGTCTTCTTCGGTGAAATAAATTAGCGGGGGCGCGATTTTCTTCTTACTACTTTCCTTGAATCTCGGTTGATCTCTCACCGACATGACTTCTTTGAGGTATTTCTTTCGCTGATTAGCAGTGTCGCCTCCGCCTCCCATGCCCCCCGAAATTACGTTACATTTGAATTCGGGTTCTGGGAATTCGTCCTTTTTGCTTTTCTTCTCGTCTCGGTCTTTATTCTCTTGGTTCTTTCTTTTGCCTTGGTGCCCTTGGGTTCGGATGACGTATTGTCACAGCTTGCCTTCATGAACAAATTTCTCTATCACATCACGGAGCTCCCAGCATTGGTCAGTCATATGACTCGGTCCGTTATGAAAATCGCAATATCAGGAGTAGTCTAATCCTTCCTTTCTTAATATCGGAGGAGGACGATCTACCTTCCTCATCTCCGTAAAAGCAACTTCTTTCCAAATCTGACCTCGGGGAATAGTCAATGAAGCGTACTTGTCAAATTTCGATTCATACCTCCTATACCTGAAGCCGGGGTCAGGGGTATTTCGTGGATGTCGACCTGCGAGGACATTTGTCGGATGTCGGCTATTCATAGGATGTCGACTGGTATTTGCATTCTCTTGTCGTCGATTCTTTGGTGATGAGGGTTTTCTATTCTCCCTTGGAGCCGAATTGGCGATTTCTATTTGCTCCAACTCCAAATATTTCTTGGACCAGATCCTGAATTCATTTAAAGATTTCCCAGGATCTTTATATATCGATTTGGCAAGGCGGGAGGATCCATTGAGCCTGGCTGAGATAAGATGCACGTGGACCTTTTCTTCCAAGCCTTACACTTGTAGGGCGGCTTCTTTGAATCGATCCAAATAACTTTGCAAAGTTTCTCCAGGCTGCTGGCGTATTTTTCCTAAAGCAAACTCGGACTTGGGCTGTTTCTTGCTCGTCGCAAAATTCAGCAAGAACTTCTATCCAAAATCTTCGAAATTTTGAATGGAACGTGGCGGCAGAGTGTGAAACCAGGTTTGGGCGGCTCCAGTCAAAGTATTCACGAAAATTCATGAAATTATAGGCTCGTTAATACCTCGAACGAACATTTGCATGTCGAACTCGTCAATATGCACCTGAGGATCCTGGCTCCCATCATATTTGGATAAGAAAGAGCCATCAAAGTCCTCCAAGAATTGAGCATCCACTATCTCATCGATGAACGGGCTATTATTCTGTTGACCTCGGCGGTACTTCCTCCGATATGTCTCATCTTCTCGTCCAGGCTGACGTATGATTTCTCCTACTGGTCTGTTAACAACAGTACGTTCTGGGATTATGATTAAGGGAGTGAGCCGAGGCCCTTCGTTATGTGACTGAGAATGGGATATTCTGGCTTGCTCAGATTGACTGATCGGGCCCCTGTTGCCGGTCTCGGCAGTGGGTGCCAAGGTACCTGGTCCATGTCTTCTCGGTGTCGCATGCGGTTGCTCGATGTGTGTGGTTGCCGGATTTTCTAAATTGCGAATATGGTGTTCCATACGTTGGAAACAGTGATCTTCGTCCTGTCTACGTTTAGCACTGCGTTCGTCCAGCTGTATTAACAAGTTCTGGACATCCTCCTGTCGTTGGAGCTCGTAACGTTTCTCCAAATTCTCTATTCGAGATAAAAGTGAGTTCAAGGAATTCTGAATGAGACGTTGAGTGTGATCTGGCTCAGCCTCGGTTGCTGATGGTGGATTGACAAGAGGTTGCACTATTGGTCCAGCTGGAGATGAAGCAGTGTTAGAAACCACATCTTCTGCTACCACATTCTCCTGATTTGTATTTCTGGGTGGTTCGTCGTGCCCAGCAATCTGGTGACTTCTAGTGTTGACCATTGTGAGTTGGTGGGATTCGAAATTTATCGTCCCCACAGACGGCGCCACTGTTCTGCTTGCGAGAAACAAAATGTACCCAGCAAGGTTTGCTGGGACTTTGCTATGGGATCAGGCTCTCTCTCTGAAGATGCTTATGCAGATGAAGCACCTCCAGGAAGATGATCACTACAGGAAACAATACGAGTGGCGTGCTGTGTGTGCAGTGTGAAAGGAAAAGAGAGTCAGAATTGTTGTGTACCTTTCACCATGAATGATGCTTTATTTATAAGATAATACCTGGATCCTGGGAGAATGATGGTTAAGGCCCATAATCTTTAGCCGATATATTTGATCATTTGAATATTTGTTCTATCTTTCTGTTGTAGTATTTGTTATATCTTTTATCTTCTATTGGATAAGATATTGGGCTGTTGAGGATTTAAATATAAAGATAATTGGGCTTTATCTGTAACAAATTCTGTTGAGGCACATGGATCATAGACATTCTTTAGACACAATCAAAGTTTATAATTTTGTTGAGGCTTTTTGGCTTGCCTGCCTATTTATTTTTTATTATTTTGTATTAGAGAGTTTCTAAGACGAATAGTTAGTTACCATTGATAATTTGTATGAAAACAATTCAATTTTAGAACTTTTCATATGCTTATAGTGTTTGACTTTAGTGCAACACATGCCAAAAACTGGAAGTCTAATGCTATAAAGCTTTTACTATGTGAATGGTTTTGGGATGGATCAATACCAAGACTCCTCGTCTGCAACACACATAACACATTACTTAAATTTTGTATACAAAAACTCACTAATTTATAGGTTATCTCTTCCTCTCTCCATCCCATATGGAATAATGGAAGAACAAGAAAAGAATTGGAAATTGTTGAAATTTTGGAGTTACAAGCATTGATGGGTATAATGTGTGTATTAAACGTAGAGCACTAACCCGTATTTATTCTAATTATTGTGATCATATATTTCCTTAAGTCTTATCTAAATGGTTTACGGGTTCTCCTAACTAGTTAGAATTATGATTAGTATAAATAAGGCTTTGTGTTTTAGGTTTTATGAACATCATCAACCCATTGTAATAATTATATTATATTTATATATCAGTTCATATCAATTAGTGTTTCATTTTCTTTAATCCTTCCACCTCCCTATGCCTAAAATCACATACCTTCAGCATTGGCAACAAATTATTGCCATCTGCTACGACATGTCCCATAGTTTCTTTCAGCGTGTAGAAGTCCAAAAATAAGAGAAAATCTAATGGAAACTGAAATTTTCTTAGAATGAAGCATGTGTACACACATGTGTGTACAGTTAGTTAGTTAGAATCCTAACTAACATAAACACACTACTATAAACAACACTTTCTACATCGATTATTTGACACATTCTATGTCGGTTCTAGAACCGTTGTTGTATCCAGAGTTGTTGAAAGATAAGACATTCTACGACGGTTATTGAACCGTCTTAGAATGTCACATTCTAAGACGGTTGTTAGCCTAGAACCGTCTTAGAATTCGTCTTTAAATTTTTTTTTTTACATCATTCTAAGACAGTTATTAGAAAGAATCGTCTTAGAATGTGACATTCTAAGACAGTTATAAGCTACAACCTTCTTAGAATGGGACATTCAAAGACAGTTATTTGCTCATAACCATCTTAGAATGGGGCATTCGAAGAAGGTTATTTGCTCATAACAGTCTTAGAATGGGACATTCGAAGATGGTTCTTAGCCTATAACCGTCTTAGAATGTTTTTTTAAATAAAAAAAATTAATGATTCTAAGACGATTTTTGCAAAACAACCGTCTTAGAATATCTTTTAAAAAAATTTTAAAATCAGAAATTTAATATTTACAAATGCATCAATATATAGTGGCCTAATTAATATTTAAAAATGCATTATAGCTAGCCTAATATATGGATATTATATCTTAGCACAATTAAATGAATCTCCACTTTCATTACATAATTTAGTATTGATTTGGCCTACATTAGCAACAAGCAAAAGCAACCTATGTAAAGAACATCACCAAGTCCCCCGTTTATGCTTAACCTTTCTTCCAAATATGCAATATACCCCATCAATGTGTTGGATAACACTAAAATATTTAACATGAAACACTGAAGATTGGGTATAAAGCCCCTTCCAACAAAAATCGCACAGAATCATTTGAAGAACACAATGCACAAAAACAATAGCAATACCATTAAAAGAATAGATAATATATACAAATTTATCATGATGACTTGACAGCACATCAGCCAAGCAAGAAATGGGTCAAAAATCAAATATCAACACAAAAATCATAACAGTTATGCAATAACTCCATTGAACATGAATTCTAGCAACAAAGTCAAACCTGCTTTGTCCTCATGATGCTCTCTTGGAGATTCTACAAATCGTGAAGTCAATATAAAGAGTACCCTTAAAAGATGACTCCAAAATGTCTAGCACATTCGATATGCCCTTCAAGTATAATGAAAATTTCAGAAGTAAACTCAATCTCTCTTTCAAGCCTAAAATGTCCATATCATCTAGTGAAAATTGTCAGGGACCACAAACATAATGATGAAAAAAATGTCATACTAATAATGGATACTATCAAATTAAGTGTTCCAAGTTAGTGAATGCAAGTACTCAACATGGAATTTGAAGGAAGTGAGAGATATTACCTTGGCATGAAATTCAGTTCTGAGAGGCTGAGAACATATCAAAGAGTGAAGCATCACTGTACAAAAAAAATGAGCAAGGAGATATCATAGAGGTGAACAAAGAAAGCAAGTTATTAAATCAAAGCACAGTATGAAATTGAGCTCAATAGGACTTGACTATTTGTGCTTAAAAAATCTAGTATGACTTGTAACTTCAGAACTGAGGGGGAGCTTAGTTTCTCTTAAAGTTACTTACAACTCAGCACCTAATTTATCCTTAATGACAGTATATATATATATATATATATATATATATATAACTAATTAACATTAAAAAGTTGGACATATAAGGTCTTTAACCGTGAAAATATCTAGGAACACTCTATAGCACTACATAAAAATAAGCTAAGCAATTGACCACTTGAAGAGCTATGCATCCTTGAGAACTTACGTCATAAATGAGCAGCCTAGAATATATACCTCAGATATTATACCTCAGATATACATTAAACGTTCAAACTGTTTTAAGGCAATATTATATCTCAGATACACATTAAAAGTATTGATTAAAAGGAGAAGCCAAGAGGTTGGGTAACAGATTAATAAAATAAAATTGAGATTTCAATTTTAAATAAGATGAGTGAAAAAAAACACAAGACAACAATGAAATAACAACAGGTGGCCATAGAGAAATAACTAGCATCCCTTGATATGACATTTTCTTAGTGAATATTATGCAGGCCTAGATTTTTTGCCCAAGACATGGCATGATAAAGATTAAAAATAATTATATAACACCTTATCACCTATTTAGTTGTCATGAATTAATTTCCTTTAGGGAACTTTTCACTTTACTCTTTACATCAGTGAGTGGTGGGGAAGAAACCTGAGACTAGGAGAGTTTTGGCTGAACATCTTCAAGAATGACCTCACCTTCTGCTTTCAATGATTCCAAAAACTGGTTTGTCCTTTGAGATTTACCAAGCTTCATTCCACGACCTTTAGGTGGAGTAGTGGCTGATGAAGTTGGACTACCAAAGCAAGAGAATAATGGAGTACATAAATGAAAAGCCTAATCTTCATTTAGCAACATGTTATTTTGAATATAGAATAAACCAAAGACAAGATACAGCATGCTTCAATGCCCTTTTAAGTCATTACATATAGAAGCATTCTAGAAGAATGCATAACAATAAACAAATTATTTAGTGAAACAATTTTACTAAAAATATCTTTACTTTTAACTATGGGATAATAAATAGTAATGATTAATAATAATAATAAACTTAGTAGTAAAAAATCACAAAATCAATATAATTTATATAGTATAAAATTAGAAAAAAAAAAGTTAATATTTTGAATAGTACGTCAATAAGATCTATCTATCCATGAATAAAAAACAAAATTCAACTATGTTGTAATGATATTCTGAGTATAAAATTCCTGCATTTAAATGAAATTAGCAGTGAGTGGAACCTTTTCATTGACCACTGAATCTATAAAAGGGTACATCACAATTCTTGCCCTTTCATTTCTCCCAATAATATTTTAAATCCTATACAACCATTTTTACTTAAAAACCATGTAATTATCTTTGTAGGAATCTAGAGGATTACTCACGTGTAGACAAAGCCATTCTTATCCACAGCCACTAAAAATCCAAAACAAATTAGGCATGCCTATAATCATTGGTAGTTTTTTTTCTTCTTCAAATAAACAAATGTTAAGTAAATTTCTAATATGTAAAAGTTTATATGAAATACACATTCACTTTGCAAAAAGGAGAGTATTGGCTGCTGATCTAACTACAGAGAAGTTCCAGCTCCGGAATCGTGTTCATCGATCTGAAGAAATTTTTATTGTTAGTTAAAAATATAAGAAACGCATTATATGGAAAAAAGGCACAATATACACATATTACAGCACTATAGCTTCATACTTTAAAATTGGGAGATGTTTGAAATACAAGAGATATAGACACTAGACAGCACTAAAGTAATCCAAGTGAGTAAAATTCTTCATGACATTTAATATCAAAAAAGAAAAAAGCCAACACACATAATATAACAAGAACTAGTACAAACCCATTCTTTGAGCGGTCGCATTGTGCTTTCTACTTTCACACTATATCTCCATTTTCTGGCTTTGGAACCTGCATGTCTTTCCCATTCAGTAAGTGTATGCGTCCTTGAACCACACAAGCAACACTTACACATAATCCTGGAAGAAAATTTAATAAAAAGAAGCTGTATGAAATTTATCTACAATGATATAATATGTTTAATCACCAAAAGTTATTAACTGGTTCCCATATCGAACATTGTTTTGCTTGTGAACCTATCCAGGTAGGTTAACAAATCTAGAATCTACATTGAGGGTAGTTTCATCCCATAATATAAAAAAAGTCTTGAAGGCTTACATATGATCCTTTGGAACATAGATTCCTTTCATGCCATTGCATGCAACCACTACATTTTCAGGTAATGCAGGTTTTTTTCCCTTTCTCCATTGATCTATCTCAAAAAATATCACATTATAAGATTCAAAGAAAAAAGTCAAAATGCTCAATGCCCCTAAAAGAATGAGAAAAGAAAGCAATAGATAATTTCTACATACATATTTTTTGACTTGTATGTTTGGGAAGTTGATGATTCATAATTGAATTTTCCCTTGCAATCGGGGCAATAGTAATCTGCATTTTCCAGATCCTACATTAAGACACTAATTATTTCTTAACAGTTGCCGTAATGTATATACTAAACTTTGAATAAGAATTATGCTTTGAAACAGTGACATAATGATAAAACATTATGAGTATGTCACTATGTCAAAGGCATGTCTCTGAAGTCTATGAGAAATTTGAACAAATTAAAAACTATATGTGTGATACTCATCAATTTGGGACCCAAAATCAATGCTTAATTATTTTCTAATATGAAACCAAACATGTAAAAAATTATCTAATATCAATTCTGAACTCAGAATCAATTCTCTAACGTGAAACCAAACACACACTAAATGAAGCTTATAGATGCTCTTGTTATCAGTATCAACCATGATTATAAGAAACACAAGTGAAAGATATAAAATCACCTGGTCTTGATCAGCACATTCCTGGTTAACACAGGAATCCACACCCTCCATATTTTCCTCAGCTCCCAAGTGTACCTCCAAAATGCCATTTTCCACCAAGTATGCCTCATCCATTGCTGCGTGGAAGTCACTTGCTTTACCTCTGTATAGTTGGGTCTGCCAGGGGAATCTGAACAAAGACTTTTAATAAGTAAATACCAAACAGTAAACATTCTTGCAGAAACAACTGCTGCCGATACACACCTGTCAATGAATTCCAAGAACGGAAATACCATCCCCTGCTTCACCCACGCATAGTCCTGCCCATCATCATTTTTTAAGAAATATTTAAGAACTAAAAAACTAAAGTCTATGAACACACACAGGTAAGAAATTTAGTAATGTTTGATACTCTTGTCATTTTTTAGTTTTTACAACTGTTTTATAAAACAATTCTACTTTACTCAAGCAAAATTTATTAGGTTTTGAAAATTGTTTTCAAAGTATGAGTTTTAAAAAACCAAAAAGTAGAAACAGCCCAAAGATATTTCCTTGAATTGTCTGGGCAACATTGTTTAGTTGTGTTTTGAAAACTAAAATCAATTTTCAAAAAATAGAAATTAAACAAACTCTTACCCTTTGCTTTCCATTTTTGGAATAGCCGAGAAACATAACGCAAAGTGCACCAGGAACACAACAGCTTAAGATGGATTTGGGAGCTTGCAAGAGGGGATCAATGACGGATTTGGGAGCACTCATTCTCACGATAGAGAGCATCAAGACTTGAGAGATTCAAAAATCAAAGTGCAATACACTGAGTGTGCTCACAGTCACAACAAGTCTGAGTGCACAGCAAAAAACAAATTCAGAAATCAGAACCAAGGGATTGAGAGAGACAAGAGGGAGAAATAATGATTTATTCAAAGAGGCAGATAGAATGGGGTGGGCTGCGTGAGAATGGGGGAGAATACACCGATTTAGGGGAAAACGAACCTCTAAAATGCATTTAGGGCAGACCAGATCACACAAAGCAACTTGGAAAACCCAGTCTACAAGATAAAAAAAACCCCAAATGCAACAAAAACCCAAAACCCTAACCCAAAACAAGCTAATTAACAATGGAATACACTTACCTAACGGGAAATTGAATGCCAGACCAGACACGACGGAACAAGCTCCACTCACGAACCCCTTTTTAGAAGAGCACGGATACGCACTAATTGAAACCCAACACCCTCAAAATATCTCCAATTGAAACCAGCGATTCACCAAATCAATGAAGAGGAGAATGAAAAGAAGACTCACCTGTGGTCGTGACGGAGGTTGGCCTGCTTGACGAACGATACTCACTGCGAGTCACTCTTTGACAACGAGAACACCTGTTTTATGACTTAGGAGGTTAGGGTTCAACTGAGATAGTTGTCATAAAAGAAGATTTCTGACGGGCTCAACCTCCATGGGAACATGCCGTCGGAAATAACCTCTTAAATCAGACAGAAGGACTGCGGTCGGAAAGAGGTTGTCAGAAATTGGGGTTTTTTTTGTAATGGATGGTGTCGGGGGGGGGTTAGCCAATAACCGTCTTTGGAAAGTGCAGATTATTACAAAAATGCCACCGCCTACTCAACAACGATTGTTATCGCATGACTGATGTAGAACGCATGTCGTTAAAGGTTGTTTTTGTAGTAGTGACAAATCATTATCTGTCATGCCAATCTAGCATGACAGAGACACTTGCTGCTATTACAAACACAAACTCTTATTACAACTTATACTCTAATACAGGGGATTAGTATTTTGGACATGCAATGAGATTAGAGAGCTCTTTTACTCTGATTACTGATTACTTTTATAGCACTGTTGTTGCTATTGTATTTGTTGTTTTTTTTTTGGTCTGTGGATTCCTTAATCATTAACCTCTACCTTTTCTTTCAAATTCTAATTGGACTTTTATGTGTGAAAAATTATATATGGTTTTGGGTCACATTTTGGTAGTAATGCATGCTATACAGTTGTGATTTTTGCTTTATGGTTATTAGAGTTGTATTTAGCAATGTAAATATTGTAAGTGCTGGTTAGCTTTTGCTAACAGCACCTATCTTTCTGTACATGTATAGTTTCTGCTATCTACACCTTTGTACATTCTGTTATTAGTTATATCAATTAGGAAGTTAGTTAATTCAGTTGTACAGGTAGGTAGTTCTGTTTAGAGGTTATATATGTTGGTAAAGTCACTTGAAGAATGGACAAGAGATCAAGCTTGGTTTTGAACTTTCAACATGCCTTGAAGACTTGAAGATTAATTTGTGATTAATTGTAAAAGGAAGAAGCATTTCTACTATTTTATTTGATTAAAAGTTTGATTTGAAACAAAGGTTTTTGGAAAAATACAAGTTTCTACTATTTTAATCGATTACCTAAGCATATAATCGATTACTTTGTTCTTAGCTCTTTCTGGAAAACTCTTCAAGAACAATGTAATCGATTACGTATCAGATTAATCAATTATTTTACCTTAATCTACATATAAACTGCCTTGATAAACATTTTAATCGATTACCAATAGACTGTAATCAATTACAAAGGCGTGATAGAAAACCATAACTCACTGCCTTAATCGATTACCAATACTTGTAATCGATTACATTATAAACTTCTGCTTAACTATTTGTTATACATTAATCCATTACCAAAATTTGTAATCGATTACATAGTTCATTTAGCTGTTCCTAGTTTCATAAAGCTGTCTGTCTTAATCGATTACAAAAAACGGTAATCGATTACACAGTGCATTTTAAGTTACACTCTGAACTTCAAGTTTTTCTAAATCTCACTGTGTTAATCAATTACAAGACAGAATAATCGATTAATTGGTTCGTTGCCCATACCCAGATGTCTGTAGAACACATTAATCGATTACCTGGTTTGTTTAATCGATTACATATGATAAATAATCGATTATTAGGCGCGTTTAATCGATTACTGACAGTTGCAAATGTTTGTTATAAATAGAACCCTTGCTGTGCTGGATCAGTAACTTGATAATTTCGTATTCTGAGCACACACAAAGCTTGCTAAACACTTTCTTGGTGGTTTCTGGGTTTTGGGAATTCATGCTTTCATTAAAACACCTATGGGTTATTGATTAATTCTTGAAGCAAGAAGTTTCTTTTCAAAGCTTAAGGAATGAGCTGTTCTGAGTGTTGTGTTAATCTTTAAACCTGATTCATTCATTCATATGCATCATCATTCACTGGATCATCAGGTGATTTCTTTCCTTAGCTTTGTGTTTGTAACTCTGTTTTGACTTGAACTTGAATTTCTATTGTATTTGGGTTTCTTGCATGTAATCTAGAGTTAGGGTTTCTCTAGGGGAGAGCTGAGTGGATTCTCAGTGGGTTGGTCTCTAAGAACCTAATAGTGTTTTAGGTTTCTGAACTTTATCTAGGGTTGATAAAAGGAGACTTTGTAATTACTTGTAAGACTGAAGATTGCAATAGTGGAACTCCATTCTAGTGTTGAGTGGAAGAAAATTGGATGTAGCTTCATAGTGTTTGAAGTGAACCAGTATAAATCTCTTGAGTCTTGTGTTTAAATTCGTGCTTGCTTATTTTTCCATATATATTGATTGTCTTGTCTTGCTTATCAATTTAATCTTGAACAATTGCATACCTTGGGCTGAGCATTTGATTGAATAAATATTCTTGGTTTCAAAAGTGATAAAGATCCTAAGGGAAACTCTGATTTTGTTAAAAGAATTTTTAATTTACCAAGCCTAACCAATTCACCCCCCCTCTTGGTTAAGTGTGAAGTGTTCATATCTTTTACAATATAAACCTCTCTTGTACCTCTCTTGTTGTAATGGAACATCAAGGTAATTCCCTATCACGGTAGGTGTTCACCAAGGTTCAACTCTTAGTCCTTATCTCTTTGCCTTAGTGATGGATGAACTAACGAAATATATTCAAGAGGAAGTGTCGTGGTGTATGGTTTTTGCAGATGATATCGTGCTTATTGATGAGACCAAAGATGGTGTTAATAGAAAATTGGAATTATGGAGAAACACCTTGAAGTCTAAAGGATTCACGATAAGCAAGAGCAAGACGGAGTATATGAAGTGTGAGTTTTCGTGGGTAAGAGGTGGTGATCAAGACACAGTGCATCTACTTGGTCAAGAGGTACCCAAGAAAGATGTTGTTAGATACTTGGGATTAATGTTGCAAAAAGGTGGTGAGATTGAAGAGGATGTAAATCATAGAATTAGAGTAGGGTGGGTGAAATAGCAGAGTGCGTTGGGGTTTTTGTGTGATCACAAAATTCCCCTTAAGCTAAAAGGAAAATTCTATAGAACAACTATAAGACCGACAATGCTATATGGAGCGAAATGCTGGCCAGCACATAGGCAACATTAGCATAAAATAGGGGTAGCAGAAATGAGGATGTTAAGGTGGATGTGTGGATATACGAAGATGGATAAGATAAGGAATGAAGATATTCGATGAAAGGTATCAGTAGTACCGGTATGTGAAAAGATGAGGGAGCATAGATTGAGGTGGTTTGGGCACGTTATGAGATGGCCACTGCATGCTCCCATAAGAACAAGAGTTTGTTACCAAGAGCTCGACACAAAGAGAGGTAGAGGTTGATCGAAACTTACCTGGGGAAAGGTAGTTAAACAAGACCTAATGGAGTGGGATATAGATTGGTGGACGATATGTCTTAGGACGGAGTGGAGAAAAGTTATAAGCTTGGTGGAGGGTTAAACCCATTAGTAGTTCTATGTTCTAGTCGTTCCCTTGTTCTAGTTTTTTTCCTCTTCTTTTCTCGCTTCTTCTTTTGTTCATTCTTCTTTTTACCCTTCTTTTATTTTAGCTTATTATTTCTCTCTTTTGTCTTATTTCCATTTTTTTCTTCCCCTCTCTCTTTCTCTTTCTTTGTCTCATTTTTGATTTATCATTGGGTTCATCTACCACCGACCCCAATTAACTTGGATTAAAGGTGTTGTTGACGTTGATTAATAGCAGAAGTTCAGTTCTTTCATTTCACTTCTCTGTTATCTCTTATCTTTCTCTAAAATGGTATCTAAAGCAAAAAATTTGCACTGATCGTGCATCTTCACTCTTGTTCTTGATTCTGTCTTGCTCGTGATTTCTACATCTTGCTCTTGTTTCATTTCTGATTCAAGATCCAGTTCGTGACTCCGTTCCTACTTGCGTTTCTGTTATCGTTCTTGGTTCACAAGAAGTCTTGTTCACGTTGATTCAAGTGAAGTTATTGCTCATGGCTACTTGCGGGTTCTGGTTGGTTCTCACGAGTTAGGTCTCGTCGGCCTATTCTTGATTCTAGCTTGTTCGTGGTTGTTCCTTTCTCCGTTCTATGATTGTTCTTGTTCGTACCTGCGTTTGTCGTGTTCTGGCTATTAACGCTGATTTGAGGTTATTTTGGTATGTTTGGTGTTTGCAATCACATTCTGGTGCTGCTATTTGGCTTGTTTGGTTCAGTTTGTTCACAATTGACTTCTGGTTAGCTTTTGCTTTTGTTCTCAGTTGGGTAAGGTTTAGTTCGTTGTTCTCTATTCAGTTTATTGGTTTATCCATGGCTTTCGCTCCTGTGCATTTTGTTTCGCATACATTTCCCAATTTAGTTGCTAAGAAATTGGATGATTCTAACTACTTACACTGGCGTCAACATGTTAAGCCAGTTATTAAGTCACATAAGCTGCATAGGTTTGTTGTTAATCTTGTCATTCTGCCTTGATATCTCACAGAAAGTGATCAAGTGGCTGATAGAGTTAATCCAGAATTTGAAGCCTGGGAGGTTCAGGATCAAACTCTCCTTGTTTGGCTTCAGTCCACTCTTTCTAAATCTTTTTTATCTCCTGTTCTTGGTTTTGAACACTCTTACCAAGTTTGGGACAAAATTCATGAACACTTCAGTCTACACACTAAATCCCGAGCTCGTCAACTACGCACTGCAATGAGAGAAAAATCTCTTGATGGCAAGTCCATTGATGATTACTTGAGGAAAATTAAATGTTGATGGGTTAGCTATAGTTGGAGTACCGGTGAGGCATGAAGAATATGTGGATGCTTTGCTAGAAGGACTTACCTCTAATTATGCATCAGTAATCTCAGGCATTGAAGGAAAGAAGACAACACCCCCTATTGCTGAAATAGAGGCACTTCTATATGGACATGAGACTCGCCTTAATAGATATAACAACAAAGTTCAGGTATTGAGCTCTCCCTCTTTAAACTACACTCAAGGATACATAAATTCCAAAAGTCCCTATGGCTGGAATAGTGGTGGTCGTAGTGGTTTTTCTGACAATGCACTGGTCACAACAATCGAGGATCTGGCAGGGGTGGTAGGGGTGGCAGATTTGCCAACTTCCAATGTCAGATTTGTCTAAAGTTTGGACACACTGCAAATGTGTGTCATTTTAGGTCAGATATAACTTTCAATCCTCATGAATCTCTTGTTTTCTTTGTTCTTACCACCAGTCAGTCAATTCCATACTCAGTGGGATCTACTAGGTCACCTAATACCTGGACTAATCCTAACTACAAGCATGCAGCTCTATCTGGGAATCAACCTAGTGCTATGCTTACTAATTCTGGTGGTGATCTAACTAGCTCCACTTGGATTCCAGATTCTGGAGCTATTTTTCATGTGATTGGTGAGTCACAACACATCAAGCATTTCAACCATTTTGATGGTTCGCATCAGATCGTTATTGGTAATGGTGAAGGTTTGGGTATCAGTGGTGCTAGTTCTTCATGTTTTATTTCTCCCAATGATAATCATTTTTCACTTTTAAACTAAACATATTGTTGCATGTTCCCTCCATTTCAAAAAAAATTGTTAAGTGTCAGCCAATTTGCCAAAGATAATTCTGTTTTCTTTGAGTTCCATTCTAATTTCTGTCTTGTGAAATCCCAGGAGACAAATAAAGTCCTACTTCAAGGATGTGTTGGAGTTGATGGCATGTACTATTTTCAAAATATCCAGCTCCAGCACACCTCTCCTCAGTTGTTGTCCACTACAGCTTTTTCTTCAGCAAACACTTTGTCGCAACAATCTGCTATTTTTAATAATAGCTCTATTGTTTCTTCTGATTTTGTTTCTTCTTTTCCTAGTACTACTCATGTTTGGCATGCTAGATTAGGACATCCAAATCACCATGTAATGAGACTTATCCTAAGCAATTGTAATGTTTCTCAGTTGAATAAAATTGTTCCAAATTTTTGTCCATCTTGTTGTATGGGAAAGTCACATAGGTTGCCATCATTCAAGTCTAATACTGTTTATTCTCCTTTAGAACTGGTTCTTACAGATTTATGGGGACCCTCTCACATAACATCCTATGCTGGTTTCAAATATTATGTGTCTTTCATTGATGCTTTCTCTCGGTATACTTGGATTTTCCTATTAAGTCCAAAGCTAAAACAGTTTCTATTTTCTAGACCTTTAAATCTCTTGTTGAACTACAGCTTAACACCAAAACAAAAAGTGTTCAATCTGATTGGGGAGGAGAGTATTGACCTTTTTCCACTCTTTTAAACTCTTTTGGTATTTCTCATAGGCTTATTTGTCCTCACACTCATCATCAAAATGGAGTGGTTGAGAGAAAACACAGGCATATAGTGGACTTAGGTCTTACTTTGTTGCATCATGCTTCTTTACCTCTGAATTTTTGGGATTATGCCTTTACCACTGTTGTTTATCTCATTAATAGACTTCCTACTGCTTCTCTTAATTTTTCCATTCCTCTCACCACCCTTTTTCAAAAAGACCCTGATTTTAAGTTTCTGAAAACCTTTGGTTGTGCCTATTTTCCTCTCTTAAAACCTTACCACTCACAAGCTTAATTTCAGGTCTCAAGAATGCTTATTTTTTGTCTAATTCTCACAAGGGTTACAAATGTCAGTCACCTTCTGGTAGAATATATATCTCTAAAGATGTTTTGTTCAATGAGCAAAAGTTTCCTTATTCTAATCTGGTCCCTTCATGCCCAAATACATTTTGTGATTTAAATACATAGTTTAGTCTTAATCCCAATTTGTCTCCTCCTCCTGTGCTGTTAGAACTTTCCCTTACACAGTCTTCCCTTTCTACACCACAATCTATACCTTCTATACCACCTGGTTTCTCTCCTATAACCAGTTAGCATACTATTGTTCCTTCTCCTTTGTCACAACCAGCTATTGTTTTAATTTCTAACCCTATGATGGAGTGCTTTTAGTTAAATATTTTTCTATCATTCTTAGCTTATTTGACTTCTCTGGGACTTTTAATTTCCCATTCTAATTCAGTTTTTGTCTTAGGCAAGTTAGTGGGCTTAATTGCTAATTGTTGCGTATTTTTCGGATTTTATGCTCACTTGACGTATCTGCCTTGTACAGGACCTACAGAGCTCTACGGAACTCCAAATTAAGCGTTCTTGTAGTCTTTGGAAAGATAACGAAAAGATCTACAAGTTTTCCAGAAATAAGCTGAGACCAATTATTCCATTTGGAGGGTCATTTTAGGCTTTGATGTCAGAACCACTGCACTTGTATTTTGGGCTGCGAGTTGGATTTTTATTGGTGTAAATAGCATAAAGAATTAGAATTGATGGGTTGTTCATGGCCCATTCTTTTCTTCAGACTTAGTCACTATATATTAGTGACATTAGGAGGAATTAATACTTTACATTTCATTTTGCAAAAAAACAGTTTTACATTTCTCTTTTTAAGTTTTTAGAATCAAAACCATTTCTCTTATTTTCTCTCAACTGTTCTTCCTTGTTCTTCATTGTTCTTCATTTTTGTTTTCCCTTCTTCCATTTTCGTGCACTTATTTCATGGGGCTTTCATTGACGATTATCATAGAAGGCTAAATAATTAATCAATCCAAGGATCCAACCCAAGCAAGAGAAGAATTTGAGTTCTGGTTTGGTATTTCGAATTCTGTGTGAATGTTCACTTTCTTCTTCAATTCCTATTTTGCTTTCATGATTATGAATGCGTTTAGGATTGAAAGCGGATTAGGTTATGGATTCATTTCCTAATTTTGAATATAAATCACAGATTAATTGGATGATATTTCAATTAGGGTTGTGGTTTCAATTAATTTAGGGGTTAATTCGATTGAACTGCTTCTATGAAATTGAATGAACTTTCACAATAGGATAAATGTCTGAGAACGATGATGATTCGAATAGCTTGGTTTGGTGAATTGGATTGATGCTCTTTAATCTATTTTACATTACTTGTTATCAATTCTATTAGTTTCTACATTGATCTTTAATCGTAGTTTGTGTTTTTGCAATTTTTACTTCGCGCCTGCAAACTGTTCGACATAAATCCCTTTTACTGTTAGTAGTGAATTGAAGATAGAACCATATTGATAGTGTCTTTGAGTCGACCTAGGTTAATCCTGTGCTACAAAATTAGCGTAGTTTAATTGTTTTGAAGCGACACGACAAATGCTTATCACCCTATTTCACATGTCTCTTTAGAGACTGCCACTGTCTCTGCACCCTTCTTTGCACCCCCTGATGTTTCTACCCCTCACTTCATTTCCAATAACATTCATCCAATGCAAATTAGGTCTAAACCTAGTATTCATAATCCTAGATTACATCCCTCCTTGTTTCTTGTTCATTCTGAGCCAAAAACTGTAAAACAGGCCCTTGCTAACTCAAATTGGCATGCTACCATGCAACTTGAGTATGATGCCTTAATGAGAAATAAAACTTGAGATTTGGTTTCTTTACCTTCTCATAGACAAGCTATTGGTTGCAAATGGGTGTTTAGCATGAAAGAAAATGTTGATGGGACAATCAACAAATACAAAGCCAGGTTAGTAGCAAAGGGGTTCACTCAAGTTCAAGGTTTTGACTTTCGTGAGACCTTTTCTCCTGCTATTAAGCCTGTCACTATTAAAATGATCATCTCCATTGCTCTCTCACATTGCTGGAAGTTATCTCAGCTTGATGTGAATAATGCTTTTCTTAATGGGCTCCTTAAAGAATCTGTTTATATCAGTCAACCTACTAGTTTTGAAGCTGCTGATAAGTCATTAGTCTGCAGACTTAACAAGGCATTGTATGGTTTAAAGCAAGCTCCTAGGCAGTGGTTTGATAGGCTAAGGACCACTTTAATTAAGTTTTTTTTTTTGAAGCAAGTAAGTGTGATTCCTCTTTATTCATATACAAACATCAAATGCAAGTTAAATATCTTTTGGTTTATGTGGATCACATAATTATTACTGGCAGCTCTAATATTCTAATTCAGCAGCTTACTTCTAAGTTAAACAGTTTTTTTTCTCTAAAGCAACTTGGTCAACTAGATTATTTCTTAGGGCTTGAGGTTAAGTATTTGTCCAACAATTCTATTATCATGACTCAAAGAAAGTATATCAGAGATTTGTTACACAAAACTAATATGGCTGAAGCTCACTCCATCTCTTTTCCCATGGTGTCTAATAGCAAGCTGTCTAAGCATGGAGCTGACCTTTTTCATGATCCTACTTTATTCAGATTAGTTGTGGGTGCACTTCAGTATGCCACTCTTACTAGACCAGAGATTAGCTTTGCTGTCAACAAATTTGTCAGTTTCTGGCTGCTCCTCTTAATTCTCATTGGGCTGTGGTTAAGAGAATCTTAAGGTACCTTAAGGGTACTATTTTTCATGGACTTTTGTTTCAGTCTACTTGCATCACTCAGCCATTGTCTCTTCATGCTTTCTGTGATGCCGATTAGGCATCATATGTGTATGATAGGCGATCTACCTCTGGTTCTGCTATATTTCTTGGTCCAAATTTGGTTTCTTGGTGGTCCTGCAAGCAGAAGGTTACAACTAGATCCAGTACTAAGGTTGAATCGAAGCTTAGCTCAAACCTCTACAGAACTCACTTGGATTCATGCTCTTCTGTATGAATTACATGTTTCTTTCACAACTCTTGCTATGTTCTGTGACAACTAGAGTGTTGTATCCATAGCTCATAACCCAGTTTTCCATAGTCGCATAAAGCATATGGAAATTGATGTTTTCTTTGTTAGGGAGAAAGTTCTAGCTAAACAGCTGTCAATTGTGCACATTCCAGCTCTAGATCAGTGGGCTGATGTGCTAACCAGGCCCTTGTCATCAGCAAGATATGAGTTTCTTAAGAGCAAACTCAATGTAAAGAGTGTATCTTCTGAAAACTCTTCCCCTTGAGTTTGAGGGGGATATTAGAGTTGTATTTAGCAATGTAAATATTGTAAGTGTTGGTTAGCTTTGGCTAACAGCACCTCTCGTTCTGTACATGTATAGTTTCTGCTATCTACACCTCTGTACATTCTGTTATTAGTTTTATTAGTTAGGAAGTTAGTTAATCCAGTTTTACAGTTAGGTAGTTCTGTTCAGAGGTTATATAAACCTCTATTGTACCTAACATAAAATAACTTTTCAATGCTGAAATAATAGCAGAAGTTCAGTTCTTTCATTTTTCTTCTCCTTTATCTCTTATCTTTCTCTAAAAATGGTAAATTTATTAACTAACGTTTTTTTTTAGACAGGTAGATCTATCACATCCTGATGCAAAACTTAGATTGCTTGAAGTTTTCTATCACAAGATCTATAAGGTGTGGGGAATTTAGTTTTTTAAACTCACTTTCAGATACTGGTATTATCCTATTAGTAGTGAAAATGATTTCCCTTGCTCTTCATGAGGTGAAAAGTGAATTCATATGGTATTCTTGAAAATGTGATCAGGTGCTGAGGTCTTTCAAGTTTATCATTGAAGCAATACAGCTAGTTCATTAAAGAAAATTGCAAACTTAATTCAAATAACACAAACATGGTTTTAAAAGTAATGCCAATATTTTGTATAAAAAAAGTGCCAATATTTTAAAAATGATAGAAAGAGAGCATACAGAATGATTAAAAATGTGAGTGAATAACTCTGAATAACTGTATCCATTGGTTTGTTAGGTGTACTTTTCAGTCAGTTATAACTGTCATTGTCAGACACTATAATTGTCACATCAGTTAAACTTCTGTAGTATATATTTGGGGTGTTTAGAACCGAACCCAACTAACCCAAAAAACCGCAAACTGCAGAAAAACTGAAGGGCATCAGTTTGGTTTGGTTTGGTTTTTGTTTTTCCCAAACCGAGTGGTTTGGTTCGATTTTCGGTAGCTTAATTATCATAGGACTCATATACGTGTATGACATGTTTAAGTTTAAGCTTTTGTGAAAAGACACTTACATACAATCATACACTAAGACTAAAACGCTAAACTTTACACTTAACAGTCAGTCTCTCACTCTCTCCTCTAATGCCTAAAGCTAACGCCTAAAATCACTCTCCATGTGGCCCTCTCTGCATTTTTGATGCCACTCTCTCTGTCGTGGGCCTCTCGGCGTTTGCAGTGGCATCTCTCTTCCACTCATGTCTCAACTCTCTGTTATACTATTTTTTTTAAAGTTTAGTCGTTGCAACTTGGACTAGTTATTATTCAAGTTTTGTCCAATTATAACAAACTTTGTCATACCCTAATTTTGTCCGAGTAAAACTAAAAAAAATGAAATGAATGAAAAAAAAATGAAAAAGAAAAGGAAAGAAAACATAAATGAAAGAATACAAAAGGAAGAACAAACAAAATATATAAATAAAAGATATAAGAGTATTAAAAAAAGAGAAGAAAATTATTATCATGATTATTATTGTTGTTATTATTATTATTATTATAAATGAAAAAAAATAGTAAAAAAAAAGAGAAGCAAAAAAAAAAGAGGAATAAAAGAAAAAATAATAAAAGTATATAACAGTTTAAAAAAATAAAAAATAAAAAATAAAAAAATAAATAATGATAGTAAAAAAAAAAGAAAGAAAGAGAAGATAACAAAAAGCAAAAATAATGCAGCAGATAGTAAAACGGAAGGAAAAAAGGGCCACAAGGCCCATTAGGTCAAAAACAACAGCATTATACGAGGCACAAAGGAGGCAACAGTAAAAAAATTTAATTGCACAGTCGCCGCACGGATCTCGAAGAAGAAAAATCGAACCAATCATAGGTCAACATTTGGCGCCTCCGTGAGAGAAAGGCAGAGGGGTCTCCTGAGGTACCTCTCATTCTCCCTTTCCACATCCTTCTTCTTTTTTTTTCGATACTTCTTCTTACCCTTTTTTCTTCTTTTTTTCGTTTTCACTCTTTCTTTGTGGGTTGTTGATTATTTCGTTTAGAGGAAGAAAATGCTTGTGGTTTGCTGTAGATAACTTCATCGATTTTGTTATGTTTGCGTTTTTTTCTTCTTTTTTTTTCTCTTCTATTTCTTTCTTTCTCTTTTCCGTTTTGAGTTTTCCGGCCACCTCCACGGCTGCCACCGCGGCCAACCACCGCCCCTTCACCGCTGGCCACACCGTGGTGGCCATCCCACCACCAGCCCCCATCATAGTGGCCTAGGAAGTTGCAAAACCACCATGGAAGGGAGTTTCAAGCTTTTTGCGCAGCTTTTCCATGGCTGCTCTGCCCAGCACATAAAATACGGGTTGGGCCGGGTCGTCCTGACCCGGTTCAACACCTTTAAAAAAAAATTTTGAAAATTACTTTTTGCATCTCATGTTTAATAAGTTCACCCCCTTTACTAATTGGGCCTGACCCATTCAGAAAAAGAATTTGTAATGCTTTTTACATCATTCTTTTCATAACTGCACACCCCTCTACAGTTGGGTCTAGCCCACATTGAAACAAAAAATATATTACTGTTTGCACACATCTTTTCATAATTGCACACTCTTTAGTAGTTGGACTTGGCCCACTTTTGGAATAATGCATGTAATGCTATTTACACCCCCCTATTCATAATTGCACCTCTTATCTATTGGGCCTGACCCACTTTGGAATTAAATAAGTTCTACTGATTGCACCCCTATCCTTACTGTATGCACCCCTAATTACTAAGTGTACACCCTACTTCTATTCTATCCCTTTCTATTTCCATTTTGATTTATTTGATTACATAATGTTATGTCAATTATTCATTAGTATTTTTAGTACGCCCGTATGTTTCGTGCACTCCATGCTGGGTCTCCGACTTGCTTGGTGGTGTTTTAATAAAACGTGGATAGATTTTGTGAATATCATGCTGGGTCCTCGACTTGCTTGATTTCATATGGTTTACCGCAAATCAATAATCTTTTCTAAAAAAAAACAAAAAATACTCAAACAAAGGATCACTCAATTCTTTTTTTTTCGAAATTGCATATTACTTGAGATTGCTTCAAGGTCCAATGCCCTAAGCGATTCTCTCCGCTTTTTCTTCAAATTCAAAGTTGTTTCAAGGTTCAATGCCTTAACGACCCTTCTTCACGCAATTAAAACAAATCTTTCAAA
>CM023950.1:21163843-21187947 GCA_013407115.1 Glycine latifolia
GACTAAGCCTTATCTTTTTGGTTTTTCTGACGTTTTCCTTAAATAAACGTTGGTGGCGACTCCATCTCAAGTTTTCCCTTTTTTGGGAATCCTTTATTATCTTTTTTTTTCATCGCCGTCCCCGTCGTGGCTGGATAGGTTGCAACAGATGGCGACTCCACTGGGGACTGGTTAGAGAGTTAAGCCATTTGATCGAGTGTGTAATTTTATCGTGACTTTTGCTTTATTTATTTTCCCTTTTTTTCTTTTTGTTGTTCTTCTGTTTTGTTATCGTTTCACTCCGCTATCGCTCTTTTTGTGCTTTTGCTTCGATAACGTTTTTTATTCTTTGTCTTGCTCATGCTTGTATATATTCTTTGCTACGTTGTTACTCCTTTTTTCGGTAGAAAAAAATTATGCCATTGAATGCTAGGGTAGATGACATATGCTATACTTGTTGTATCTGCCTGGGAATTTTCTGATTGTTTGCAGGTGGGGTTGGGTAATTTTTAGGTTTCTCCGTTTACACATGACTCCTACACTTTTTGCACACACTTTGAGATATTGGGCCCTATACCCGGGTCTGTGTGAGCCATAGGGAGTGGAGGTCGATCTGTGGTCATGCTGGGTCTCCGACTCGCTTGATGACAGTGAAGCCTCATCTAGAGTTTTCCTCTTTTTGTGATACATTGCCGCTGGTAGTCCCTATCGCCGCATTGTCATTACATAAGAGGATGATATCTCTAGAGGCCAGTGAGATTACATGAAACTACCCTTGAAAGTTGTCACTAAATAGTGGACTTTTAGACCCTTTCTGATAGGTTCCTAAATTAAGGACACGGAGCATACTCACCCCACCTTGTTTCCTTGATCACACCATGTCTCTCTTCATAGCATCACAATGGATATATCATTTTCGCATTCAACATTTATCACATTCATGCATTGCATTTGCATAAGTCATTGCATTTTCATACATATATGTGTAGCATTTTTTGTTCTAGCCCAAAAATCGCAATAAAGCACGAAAGCTTACCCTGTATTCTTGGTTACGTGTGTTGAGTACCATGGTCATATCCATAAACAAACCATGTCGGGGTTATACACTCCTTTTTCCTGAAAATGATCAAAGATCACATGAACATGGTACCCAATGTGTTTGACAGCAAGAAAGGGTGGTCTTTTGAGCGTCTTGCTTGGATCTCATAAATGCATCTCCCATGCATAGCACAAGTATGTCATGTTCATTCATCAATTTTCTCTATGATAGGTTGTTGAAGTATTAACGATCAAATTTCCATTCCTTGGAACATGGGGTCAAACCAAGCGCATTTTTTTAAGAAAAAGTTTTATCAAGTCAAGGTAAAATTTTTGGAAGTAGCCAGTTTGTGAAAGCTGGGGCAGTGGATGGATCAGGTTTTGATAGCTTCTTTGATTATTGCCAACACATGATTGAGCTAACGACTTACAGAATCAGGAACCGCTAATGTACCCGTGTTTTATTTCCAATTGTACTTTGACTCTGATAAGATGTAATGAACAATTTTGTTTTCATGAAAATTAGAGTTGATTTGACCTTATGTTATATTGAGCATTCTGTATATAATTCACAATACTTCAGCAAGTTATCATTTGCATGCATCCATGTTTATTTGTTTTGCCACATTGTTAAGCTTGGCTCATTACATTCTTTCCTTGAAATCAGAAAAAAGTAACTATTGTGCTAAGAAAGAAAGACTGTGCTTTATGGCACCCATACCAAACGCGTGCCAAGACTAAGATAATGAGCGACATAGAAGAAGCACAGGAGCAAATGAAGGCCGATATAGAGGCTATGAAGAAGCAAATGACAACTATGATGGAAGCGATATTGAGCATGAAGAAGACAATGGAGTTCAACGTTGCCACCACTGCTGCTGCTAGTACTGCCGCTGAGAAGGGCCCGATTCACCCGCCCGTTTCCAATCGAGAGAGTCATCTAGTAGTAGGTCAAGGAGGCGAGGCGACAAAAAATGTACATGGGCCTCATTATGTTTCATCCCAAAGCAATATTCCTTTTCCACCATATGGGCTGCCTCCCAATTATACACCACCTTTTGTTGTACCCATTCCTGATGAGGATATTAGTAACTCTGCACCAGTACTTATTGAGAACCAACAACCCCAACCTGATCATACTCATGCCTATGTTCCTCTAGTCATGGAGGAAACGCATGCAACTCCCCAAGACCACACTCAGACTGGTTTTGGCGTTTATCCAAGATATACTAGTGAAGGGTTTGCGATTTCTGGTGTCCCCGTGCAAAATGCTTTGGGGGTCTCTCAGTTTCGACCACCATCACAACCCTTACATTTGGTGATGGGAGAAGGGCCTCCTGCTGTAGTTGAAAAGGAAAAATTTGATCATATAGAGGAGAGACTGAGGGCCATTGAAGGAGGAGGAAATTATGATTTTGTTGATATGTCAGAATTGTGTTTGGTATCCGATGTGGTCATTCCTCCAAAGTTCAAGGTGGCAGACTTTGATAAATACAAGGGGACCACTTGCCCGAGGAACCACTTAAAGATGTATTGTAGGAAGATGGGGGCATATGCGAAAGATGAAAAGCTGCTGATGCATTTCTTTCAGGAAAGCTTGACTGGGGCAGCTGTTATTTGGTATGCTAACCTGAAATCCTCTCTGGTCCACTCCTGGAAGGATCTAATGGATGCCTTCATTAGGCAGTATCAATACAATTCTTACATGGCTCCAGATAGAATGCAGCTACAAAGCATGTGCAAGAGAGATAATGAATCATTCAAAGAATACGCTCAGAGGTGGAGAGACCTAGCAGCTCAAGTAGTACCCCCCATGGCGGAGAGAGAGATGATAACCATGATAATGGACACATTGCCAGTGTTCTATTACGAGAATATGGTAGGTTACATGCCTTTATAATCCCATGTACCAACATCCTCCTCAGCAATATCACTACTCTACCAATATCAGCTCTGCCCACTATCCACCACCATATCAACCAAGAATGCCCAATCAACCACAAAATCCACCTGTTGCACTGCCAAGGAAGGAATTTCCCAAAAATAAGGATGTAGAATTCACCCCAATCCTGATACTATACGCTGAATTACTCCCATATCTGCTCAACAATGCAATGGTGGCAACAATCCCAGCAAAGATTCCTCAACCTCCATTCCCCCGAGGATACAACCCGAATGTGACATGTGCTTATCATGGTGGAGTCCCAGGGCATTCCACTGAGCACTGTATGTCTCTGAAACATACGGTGCAAAGTTTGATTGATGCAGGTTGGTTGAAATTTCAGGAAGACAATCCCAATGTGCAAGCTAACCCACTCGCAAACCATGGGAGCTCTTCTGTGAGTGCTATAGAGGATCAATAAACATAGGAATTGAAAAGAAATGAATGACCTTTTGTGGTGAAGAAGGCTTTCTCAGTTGGAGCACTGATGCTGACAAACATTGATGGTGAAGAGTTGCCTTCGCCTGTGAATTCTGATGTAATTAAGCGATACTATCTGTGATGCTTGGGGCAATTTGAAGGTTTTCTTTTGGACGTTTCCAGGGACTTATTAGGATTTTCATGTTTATTCTATTATTGTAAACAACAATTGCAACATTAATAGTATGGATGAATTTGATGTCATCATCTCTTATTTTCCTCATGATTATATCTTTGCATACTTATTCAACTTTCACTGAAATATGGATATATGCCGCTGGTTTGTTTGCTCATGTGACCTGTGCTTCAGAATTGATCTCCAAGTCTGTCCAATCAAAAATTTGTGCGTTTTACAAGTTTGGTAGGGGTGCCGTAAGCAATGAGCAAAATTGAATAAACATTTGATTGACTGTGTTTCAAATCAAATAATAAATACAGGCATGCATGCGACCTCATCTTGTCTTTCTTAAAAGTTTTGTGAACAGTGAGAGCCATTTGACTTAATCTGTCAATTGAAAATCTTTTAAATATTTATCGCCCTTGAAAATTCTTTTTCGAGAACCTGCATAACTTCTTTCATTTCTTCTTTTCATTCATTTCTTCCTTTCTTTTCATTTCATCTTGCTACAAAGGCATGACATACGACAACAACAAATACCTCCAAACCCTATACCGGGGCAATGACAGACACCACGCACAGGCTCCAAGTGAACCTAGGGGCAAATAAGAAGTTCATACTCGGTAGGTTGAAAACCCGAAAGGGCGGCCTAGGCAAAAGTTAGGGTATATGTGTAAAAAATGAAAAAAAAAGAGAAAAAAAATTAAATAAAACAATCAGGAGAGTGTTTATCAGAGGTTTTATCCCAAGATCCAAACTGTAAAAGTCTCTAGTCAAGATTTGAAATGACACATGGCCATGTTTCTTGATCCCAAAAACTAATTTATCCTTTGCTACCCACTCCGAGCCAGAGTATAATTATTTTCCCAAAAAAAAAAAATCATTGAGTAGGAACCACTACCAAACTGGCAGGAAGAGCAATACAAGCAACATATGCTAGAGGTTTACTAAGCTATAGGTTGGGCCCAAATGATGTTAAAGAAAGCAAATCCGTCAAAGGCGAGCAAAGCAAAAGAGACAAAAGTTCTCCAAATTTCACAAGGAAAGTACAAAAGTGTAATGAATAAAAGTACAAGCAAAACGCTCAAGGTTCTTACTCTATATAACCCTTAAACACTCTTTGAGCCTTTTAACCTTTCTTTCATAGCCCTCTTAACCCCTGGCCACGTTACAAGCCCAATAAAGCCCATGTGGATCAAGGAAGGACTAATTCCACTTTTCAGTTTGGATTCTGGAATGGAACATACACACACTTGTGATTGAAAAAAAAAAAAAAGAGCAAAAACCATAGAATCTCTAGGTTCGCACTTACACATTTGAGAAACTTATTCTATAGGAAGCTCGTGAAAATGCCCGAAGGCAATAGTGGGGTCCATTCAATGTCAGTCACTCATGCAGAGTCCCGAGGGTTCCTTTCGAATCCAAGGGTAGTCTTTGTTGCTTAAATCCTTTCGGGATCAGCCCATATCATCAAGTTTTAATGGGATCGATGGACTCATGGCATCCCTCTATGATCTTAAATAAGGAAAGTTTCACTTGGTCATATACGAAAGTGTAACAATCCATCGCCATCCTTCAATGGTTCATGCGGTCAATCCCAAAGCCTTTTTATATTTCCTTGTTGTGCAGAGCAATCAAAGTAAAAAAGAGGGAGGAACTTTGGAATCAATATTTCAGTTGATTGATTGAACGTCAAATGGCTCCAATGCTATCTTCCAAAATTTCCAAGCAATTGGACCAAACAAAACACGCACTTTGAGGAAATCTCCGAAGAGATCTGCAAAAGTCAAGATGAGGTTGCATGAATCATCGTATCTTTTGGAAAGAAACAGTCAATCTATGTTTAAAAAAAAACTAGCAAGGTATAACAAGAAAGAAAGAATGTTATGAGCATTGCACAATTTAAGTCTCATCTCATCCCAGAATGTTGAAGTTCAACATATCTCATTTTCATAACTCACAAATAGTCGCATTCCATTTCTGGGTACAAAGCCCACATTCACATTTCAGGGCAAAGCTCACATTTTCTTTTCATTCATCAATATGCATTCCAAAACTCATATGCTTTATATCAGACTTTAAGATCCAGTTTGAAATAAATGACTCTTTCAGAGAGTCAACCTCTCACTTTCTTGCAGATTGGAGCCTCTGGGTATCACTACCTGTTGGCAATTTTCATAGGACTCAATATCCTCATCATTTTACATTTCATAGGACATAACGTCCTCAGCTTTTACATTTCATAAGACTCAACGTCCTCAGCATTTACATTTCAAAGGACTCAACGTCCTCAGTCATTTACATTTCATAGGACTCAATATCCTCAGTCATTTATATTTCAAAGGACTCAACGTCCTCAGTCATTTACATTTCATAGGACTCAATGTCCTCAGTCATTTATATTTCAAAGGACTCAATGTCCTCAGTCATTTACATTTCATAGGACTCAATGTCTTCATTTACATTTCATAGGACTCAATGTCCTTAGTTATTTACATTTCAAAGGACTCAATGTCCTTAGTCATTTACATTTCATAAGACTCAATGTCCTCAGTCATTTACATTTCATAGGACTCAATGTCCTCAGTCATTTACATTTCATAGGACTCAATGTCCTAAGTTATTTACATTTCAAAGGACTCAATGTCCTCAGTCATTTACATTTCATAGGACTCAATGTCCTCAGTCATTTACATTTCGAAGGACTCAATGTCCTCAGTCATTTACATTTCATAGGACTCAATGTCCTTAGTCATTTACATTTCACAGGACTCAACGTCCTAAGTCTTTTACATTTCAAAGGACTCAACATCCTTAGTCATTTATATTTCATAGGGCTCAGTGCCCTCTGCTTTTGCTTTTGATAGGGCTCAGTGCCCTCCTCTTTTGCTTTTGATAGGGCTCAGTGCCCTCCGCTTTTGTTTTGATAGGGCTCAGTGCCCTCCTCTTTTGCTTTTGATAGGACTCAGCGTCCTCCTCTTTTGCTTTTGATAGGGCTTAGTGCCCTCCACTTTTGTTTTGATAGGGCTGAGTGCCCTCCTCTTTTGTTTTGATAGGGCTCAGTGCCCTCCGCTTTTGTTTTGATAGGACTCAGCGTCCTCCTCTTTTGCTTTTGATAGGACTCAGCGTCATCCTCTTTTGCTTTTGATAGGGCTCAGTGCCCTCCGCTTTTGTTTTGATAGGACTCAGCGTCCTCTACTTTTGTTTTTGAAGGGGCTCAGTGCCCTCCGCTTTTGCTTTTGATAGGGCTCAGTGCCCTCCTCTTTTGTTTTTGAAAGGGCTCAGTGCCCTCCGCTTTTGTTTTTGAAAGGGCTCAGTGCCCTCCGCTTTTATTTTGCTTTTGATAGGGCTCAGTGCCCTCCTCTTTTACTTTTGATAGGACTCAGCGTCCTCCACTTTTGTTTTTGATAGGGCTCAGTGCCCTCCTCTTTCTGCTTTTGATAGGACTCAGCGTCCTCCTCTTTTGCCTTTGATAGGACTCGGCGTCCTCTGCTTTCATATTTCATGAGATTTAGGCATTTTGTTTCACAAGATTCATTTTTATACTCTATCGAACTGAATTCGAAGTTCTTTATTTTGTTGATACACAGACCATGTTTCTTCATTCTCGTGGTGCGTTTTTTTCCAACGATCACCCAACAGAATTAGTGTCTTTATCTTTACTTATCTTTTATTTTCAATAAAAGATAAGTAAAGAGGGGCAGCTGTCATACCCTAATTCTGTCCGGGTAAAACTAAAAAAAATGAAATGAATGAAAAAAAAATGAAAAAGAAAAGGAAAGAAAAAACATAAATGAAAGAATAAAAAAGGAAGAACAAAAAAAATATATAAATAAAAGATATAAGAGTATTAAAAAAAAAGAGAAGAAAATTATTATCATGATTATTGTTATTATTATTATTATTATTATTATTATTATAAATGAAAAAAAATCGTAAAAAAAAGAGAAGCAAAAAAAAAGAGGAATAAAAGAAAAAATAATAAAAGTATATAACAGTTTAAAAAGATAAAAAATAAAAAAATAAATAATGATAGTAAAAAAAAAGAGAAGATAACAAAAAGCAAAAATAATGCAGCAGATAGTAAAAAGGAACCACAAGGCCCATTAGGTCAAAAACAACAGCATTATAAGAGGCACAAAGGAGGCAACAGTAAAAAAATTTAATTGCACAGTCGCCACACGGATCCCGGAGAAGAAAATCGAACCAATCATAGGTCAACATTTGGCGCCTCCGTGAGAGAAAGGGGGAGGGGTCTCCTGAGGTACCTCTCATTCTCCCTTCCCACATCCTTCTTCTTTTTTTTTCGATACTTCTTCTTACCCTTTTTTCTTCTTTTTTTCGTTTTCACTCTTTCTTTGTGGGCTGTTGATTATTTTGTTCAGAGGAAGAAAATGCTTGTTATGTTTGTGTTTTTTTCTTCTTTTTTTTTTCTCTTCTATTTCTTTCTTTCTCTTTTCCGTTTTGAGTTTTTCGGCCACCTCCACGGCCGCCACCGCCCCCTCACCGCCGGCCACACCGTGGTGGCCATCCCACCACTAGCCCCCATCATAGTGGCCTAGGAAGTTGCGAAACCACCATGGAAGGGAGTTTCAAGCTTTTCGCGCAGCTTTTCCATAGCTGCTCTGCCCAGCACATAAAATACGGGTTGGGCCAGGTCGTCCTGACCCGGTTCAAAACCTTTAAAAAAAAATTTTGAAAATTACTTGTTGCATCTCATGTTTAATAAGTTCAAACCCTTTACTAATTGGGCCTGACCCATTTAGAAACAGAATTCGTAATGCTTTTACATCATTCTTTTCATAACTGCACACCCCTCTACAGTTGGGTCTAGCCCACATTGAAACAAAAAGGATATTACTGTTTGCACTCATCTTTTCATAATTGCACACTCTTTAGCAGTTGGACTTGGCCCACTTTTGGAGCAATGCATGTAATGCTATTTACACCCCCATATTCATAATTGCACCTCTTATCTGTTGGGCTTGACCCATTTTGGAATTAAATAAGTTCTGCTGATTGCACCCCTATCCTTACTGTATGCACCCCTAATTACTAAGTGTACACCCTACTTCTATTCTATCCCTTTCTATCTCCATTTTGATTAATTTGATTACATAATGTTATGTCAATTATTCATTAGTATTTTTAGTACACCCGTATGTTTCATGCACTCCATGCTGGGTCTCCGACTTGCTTGGTGGTGTTTTAATAATATGTGGATAGATTTTGTGAATATCTTGCTGGGTCTCCGACTTGCTTGATTTCATAGGTTTACCGCAAATCAATAATCTTTTCTAAAAAAAAAAAAATACTCAAACAAAGGATCACTCAATTCTCTTTTTTTCGAAATTGCATATTACTCGAGATTGCTTCAAGGTCCAATGCCCTAAGCGATTCTCTCCACTTTTTCTTCAAATTCAAAGTCATTTCAAGGTTCAATGCCTTAACGACCCTTCTTCACGCAATTAAAACAAATCTTTCAAAAAAAAAAAGATAAAATCAAATCAACCCAATCAAGTTATCTTCAAAAAAGAACTACGTAAGTCTGATTCCTCATTACACTTGGGGATACGTAGGAACGAGGGCAAATCCCCTTGTCGACTGAAAAAAATAAAAAAAAAATATAAAATCTTTTTCTTTTCTAAATAAACAAAAATAAAAGAAACATAAGTCATGTTTTAAGGGAAGACAAATAATTAAAAAGTCACTTTACTCTTAGCACACTCGATTAAAGGCTGTCGTCTTCATGACGAACGTGTGGGGTGCTAACACCTTCCCCGTACGTAAATGACTCCCGAACTCTTTTTCTCTAAAATCGTAGACTAAGCCTTATCTTTTTGGTTTTTCTGACGTTTTCCTTAAATAAATGTTGGTGGCGACTCCATCTCAAGTTTTCCCTTTTTTGGGAATCCTTTATTATCTTTTTTTTATCGCAGTCCCCATCGTGGCCGGATAGGTTGCGACAAACTTTATAAGCATTTTTTTATTACTCACTAGCAGAATTTTCGACCTGCAAAAATCATATCAAACCAAATCTCATAAGACTGGTTTGGTTTGGTTTGAATTTTATAAATAATTTAAACCGAACCAAATCGCATCGCACTTAATTTTCTTCTTTGGTTTGGAGTAATTTTAAGCTAAAATCGCACCAAATCACACTGCGAACATCCCTAGTATATATGATGTTGTCAACAAAAGCTCTCTTCCCTTTTGTAATAACTCCAATCAATCTCATTCTTCATTCTCTGTTTTTATCTCTATAGTAAGTGCAGTTAATATAATGCAAATTGAATTACGGTGTCATGAGAAACAAAGTACTAATGCATAAAATAACAAAATAAAGAAAAGTTCCAAGAGAAGTGTTGCGGATTTAGCAAGTGCACCGATCGTTCCAAGGAATAAAGTGATAAGAAAAGTATCATCTCCACGAGGATTGAGACACCAAATTTATTGTGACTGTTTTCTTTAAATTGGAACAACAAATGTTTATGAAATTGATTTTGTATCTTGAATTAAGAACAATTAAAATTAAAATCTAAGAATTAACAATGTTGTAAACACAAAATGCTATTTGGATTTAAGGAATGGATGAGAAAGAATTGTAGTTAGAGCGCATTCACCTTTTGATCCCTACCTTCTTTGCTTGAATTGATTACTATATTCAATTATTCCAGTTATTCAGAAAATATATCTTAACATAATAGTAGCTAAACCCTAATTCCTTAGCGAATTTAACCCTTTAACCCAAGCAAAAATCCTAATTCCTTAGTAATCTTCCTCAGATTAAGCATTAAGATGATATATCAATTTATCTGCAATCATACATCCCTATCCCTAGGTAATGTACCAATTGCTATTTTAACATAGTCAGAAATTAAAGCCCCAATATTCCTATTGTGAACCCTAACCCTAAGAACTTCATTAGAGTGATCAATTCTAACAAAGATATACTTCATTCAACACAGGATAAAATAATATAACTTTAGCATAAAAGAATAATAGCATCAATCAATTACAAAGGAGTTCACATAAGGTTCATGGCCCTAACCACAATAAATAAACTAGCCAAGCCTATTCATACTTGGCTTCAAGAACATAAAAACAATATATCCAGATAAAGGAAGAATAGAATAAGAAGAAGAAGCAAAAACCCCTTAATCTTGACTTCTCTCCCTTGACCTAGCTTTCTTCAATCTCCCAATGCTCTTCCCTTGATTTCTTCAATGTATCTCTGTTCTTGTGTGTTGGAACCCCCCACTTCAGTCTTCTAAGCCTTTATTTATATCTAGGTCACCAAATCTATCAAAAACCTCTTAAACTCGTGCAATAAAAAGCTATATATTGAAGTCACGTGTCGCTGGTGCGAATGGCGTGGGCTTGGCGCTACTGGCATGGACTGCAACGTGTTATGGCACGATCAGTGCGAGATCTCACGCGGATAGCGTGAGATGGCAGTGAATTTTCTCTTCTTTTAAGTCTCTGGTGCGACTGGCGCCACATCTCACGCGGTTGGCGTGAGATGGCAGTGGATATTGCACTATTTTCCCATATGTGGCACGAATAATGGCGCAACTGGCGTCAGTTGACAGTGAATATTGCTCTATTCCAGGTATTTGACGCGAATAGCGCCAGCCTTGGCGCGAATGGCACCAGATGCCAGAAACTCTTGGCTTCTTTATCTTGCTTTCTTTTCTTCTCTCTTTGGTTCCTAATATCAAAAATACATGGAATAAGTAATAAAAATAAAAATAATGAAACTTCCACCTATTCTAGCATTTATTGATACTTTATGATTGATATTTTTGATTTTTTTAGCTTAAAAACTACTATATGCTAGCCGCATATCAAGAAGTATTCAAATGACTTCTCTTTTATTTTAAAACTTTACCCAAAGACTTGAACAAAGAATGAAGCCACATTGATTGGCTATAAATAATTTATTTGTCTGTGATTTTTTTTTTTTATATTTCCCTCTTATTGGTTATTGGTTGAGAACACATATGGCACAATGAAATAGCTGTGCCTTGTCTAAGAGTTTTGGTAGTTAATCTACAAGTCATTTTTATATGAATATGTTTTTCAAAGTAATATGCTTGAGTGTAATCTTGCATTGAAATGCTGAATGTGTTATTAGGAGAGGCTTGAATTAGAATTCAACTTGTCCTAGTATAAATGAGGTTTTGAGTGTTATGTATGTTCAAAGTAATTAGTATAATATTGTTTTCTTTATCTCATATCTGCTCGTGGGGAAAACAATGAAACCCTTAACTCGCGACACCTTGTAGACCATATGCTTGAGCTGTCTGAAATTCTGAATGAGCACATCAAATATAATCCTAGCTTGATCGAATTGTCTCATTTAATATTGAATTTTTCGAGGTTTATCTTTCTTATCTCAATGCATTGACAAAATATTACATTGCTAATGGTAGCCTTTTAATTTAGGCATTTCAACCTGCTTAATGTAATACCTATTTCCAGCAATTTATGTGCGGCTGTTTTCTTTCTTTCTTAACTATGAGAAAATATTTCAAATTTTGGGTAGTTTTATTCATAGTCTTGTGATCCATCTTTTGCAGATTTTCCGTGTCAATGAAAAGATTGAGAACATTCATGATCAATATTGTGCGCTTCGAGCAGAGGAGGTGAACATTTGTATATATGCTGTTTTATAATAAAATAATGTTTAATTTTTTAATAGTTTGGATAAGTTGTTATCTATTAGTATTTTAGCTACCCACATATATGCTAGAAAGAAGAAGCGCGGGCTTAAGTCTGAATGAGTAGAAATGGGTATTAAAATCACAAAGCTGGAGATGAAAAACTAGATCAATTGGCGTCATTGGGCTTGTCAAAAACAACCACCATTTTTTGAAAGACCATCCTATATCTGATATAGTTGTTATACTTGATATAAGGACCTGGAGTTACATGGTAACAAGAAAAACATAAGGACGTGGAGGGAGGAAACAAAATATTTCAAAGATAAAGGAAAATGAAGAGCAGGAAAGTGATGACACATTTTTCAGACAACCATTCTGTTTTTTGTTGAGGACCAATGGTACTACTCATTACCGGTTAATTGTGTTTGTCAAATTGGAGAAGCTATTTGTAGTATGCATTGACATCCTTGTTGGTCCTCGGTTTATAAGTTTGAAAAATTGCATATATTATCATTATTTTTTAATAGATTTATTTATGGTCACTTTATTGGTTCCATAATTAGTTAGGAAACTCCAATTAAGAGGGTCTATTTTAGTGGGAGGGTCCAAGTCTCTTGAGTTACCTGGAAGATTTATACTGTTCTTTTCTTTGTTAAATTTTAGTTTCTTCTATTCTCCTCTTCTGATTCAGTTTGTATCAAACTAATATAAGTGCTCCGTCTAATAGAGTGGTTGAGAGTTGGACTGTGGACAACGACACGCATGAGATTTGGTTCAACCTGAAAAACACCCATCATAAAAAATTAGTGGAAATTATGGGAAAAATGGGTGACTCAAAGAAAGGTGGAGAGGGTGTATTCTTGTCGATTTCCAAAAGATCTCAGGAGTTTTGGAGGATTCCTATCCAGGCTCCACTCTTTACTAGAGAATTTGTTAGGGAATTTGAAAATTGCCACTCCCATGATAGATTTGTGAAAAAAGGACTTTTTCTTTTCTGAGAGAATTTAAGGAATTGAAGTCTGCCGTCATAGCTATTTTGCAGTTCCAAAATTTCCAAACCATTTATCTTCTATGTCATTTTCTGTCTGTGTTATACCTTTTTTCCTAGCACATTATTCTTCATTTTTCAAGTCTCATCTTCCATTTCCTATTGCTGCAGATTCTTGAAGAAGCGAAAAACCTTGGTCCGCATTATCGATTGATCAATGTTTATCATTTCTTGAAAGACACAACTCAAAATCTGGTGCTTTGCCACTAAATACGTTTTGATATAATAATTTTTTCTCTCTCTCTAAAATTACTACCTTAATTTTTTTTAACATTTGCACTTTCTTTTCTTTTGTGTTTATGTTCTTTGAAAACAACAGCAAGTTCAGAACTTCGGACATCCTTTTATATTGGTTATCCATGAGGGTGAGACATTAGCTGAACACTACAAAACAAAAAACCTATCCCTACAGAAATTTTTACCTACAGACACATTTTATAATAAATAAAACTAAAAAATACTTTTACCTACAAACATTTAGTGCAGGTAAAATCTTATATTAATATAATAAATATATAACATTAAAAAATATTTTTACTTATAAATATTTAATGTAGGTAAAACTTTAAAAATCTTGTGCCTATAATTATTTAATGTAGGTAAAGTTTTAAAATATTTATATCTACGGATACTTAATATAAGTGAAATCTTAAATAATTTATACCTACAACTGCATGATATAAATAAAACTTATAAAAACTTCTACCTACAACAAATATTTAATGTAGGTAAAAATCTTATAATTAAATTATTATAAATTTAAAATATAATTTGTACATTTAAAAATATTTATTTAGTATGAATTATAATTATATAAAAACAAGCTATTCTATAAACATGCCAAAGTACTAAGTAAAACGTATTTTTTAAAAAATATTTATAAAAGTTCAAATAAAATCTATTTATCATGATTTGTGCCACACTAAACACTGAGTGAAGCGCCCAATAAAAAACCTCAAGGGAGAAAAGTAGATAATTTAATTCTAATATTTAACTCTCATCTCATGGTAGGATGGTGGCTTAAATCCTGGACCATGTTTTGCAACCAATTCAAACATCTTCTTGAACTCTTCACTCTTTGCTACATTAAAAGGTATAGCATTGTTGTAAAAAAATTAGGCAATTTCTTTACATGCATCCTCCCTCAAGTTCTTCTTGAAAATGTTATTCATAGTAGACTGAGAGTTCATTCCCCTTTTCTTGAAAAGATTTGCTGCATCAATATCTTCTCCTTTTCTTTTTCCACCCTCATTTGATTCAGTCACACTTTCATATTCTTTGAATTGTGACTTTTTAATCAGATTTTGATGCAATTGAGAAACAACATCCCACATTAATGTCTTCACGTCATCAGGAACAACCTTACATGCTCCAACATCCTTTGAAGATCCTGCTAAATGATGCTTCATTCGATAAATTCCTCCCGTAAGTACCTTCTCACAATATTTGCACTTCACTTTTCTAGCATTCCCATCAATTGAAATACAATGATTCCACGCAATATCAGTCCTTAATCCAGTACCACTTCCACTACTCCTTGCACTTTCAGCACTGGGACCATTAGTAGTAGGGTTGCTGTTGCCACTTGCCATTTTTTTTTAACTTCAAAATGCCAAACAGAGACTAAGAGGGGCGCACCATCAGTGTATTAATATTGTTATAATATTGTTATACTTATATATTTTTTTAAATAAATTAATTTTTAATCATTCATCACTAATTCAGTTTACCCACATTATATTTAAAACAAATTATAACAACATAATACAAAAAAGAGGGCGCACCAGACGAACACGCAAGTCGCAACGGCCAACAGCACGCAGGGAAGGAAAGAAATTGGGAAAAAAATCAACACGCAGGCTGGTACCAAGAGTCTACCACCAGCGACGAAAGCGGCGGTGAGGAGTGAGGACCGGTGATGAGACGTCGACGGCGGCGACGAGAGCAACCAGCGACGACAGCGGTGGCGACGAGCAGCACAGAAGACCAGCAACGGCGCAGAGCAGCAGACGAAAGCTTCTGAGTGAGTTCCTTTGCGAGTTGCGCGCCCTAATCGACATAACTAAGGTAAGATTGTGACTTGGGTCAGACGAACCCGACCCGCGAGCCTTTTTTTTCGTTCTTTAGCTGGGATCGACACGGATTGCCGATCCGTCCAAATCGCGAGCAAGAACGCGATCCGCCAACGATCCCCAGAATTTACGATCCTCCCGCCGAGTTAACAAGGGGAAGCTCCTGAAGATCGCAAGATCGTACGAGTATGCGATCATACTCGCGATCTTGACAACCTTGACAGCTAGAGGTTGTAGGTATACGTTAGACTTTTACCTACAGTTCGAGGTTGTAGGTATATATCAATGACTTTTACCTACGCTTAGAATAAATTGTAAGTACTGCCTATAGTGACAGACAAATATAATCATAGGTAAATATATATCTGTAGGTAAAACTTGTACATATAAACTAATAACCGTCACAATACGACGCCTCAAAGTTGATGAGGTAAATGTCTGTAAGTAAATGTTAATTATATTTTTACCTACAGATTATTGACTTATAGTGACGGATTTTATTTGTAGGTACAAGTCAATTTTACTATAGTGGAAGTCAAATTGCGAATACAGAAAAAATTGCAAGTTCCAGATGAGGAGTTTTCCAAGGTAAATATTACTAACGTGATTGAATTATGTACTCTCTGCTTTTAGGCATTTTGTTTCTGTTATGCCCACGTTAGTCGTATCAAATTAATCAGATGGACTATTAATTTCTCGAAGTTCTGTCTAGTTGATTTTTGACACACATTTCTGACTTCACAATATAATTTTGAGCTTGTTAAATTTTAACTGCGGATAGTCATTTTTCTATGTGATATTGAAGCATGTTACTTAGTGGTATTTTGAAACATTATTGTGTCCTTGCGAAATAGGTATACGTATAATTTAAATTTTTATTACATAATAAAATATAATTCCAAGTGATCTGTGTGCATAACTTTAGTACATGCTTCATAGTGCATCAAATCTAAGTAAGGCATACATAGGTTTGTATATTTACAAATATTGTCTAGTTATTGAATTTTAAAATACTTTGTAAAATGTTCCAATATTGTATAACTACATAGGTTTGACCAAATCTTTTGGGTGTAAACATTTTATAGCTTTTCTAAAATGTTTAAACATTTTATTGCGGGTTTCAGAAGCTTACAATGATTATTTCTTAATTTTTTGCAGAATCGTCATGAGAAGGCCGTAAAAATCTATGATTAGAAAAATGTTTCGACCAGTCAATTTAATTGTACCATATGCCAGCTTCACTTGAAGCGTTCTGAAGGTAACGAGGAGAGCGGAGAAGCTACCAATCTTTTAAAGGGTAGTCTGTTGAAAGCCACAATTTTTTTAGCTGAGGTGGTGGGGGTGGTGTATAGCTTTTGAGTAAGAGAAAGACTGCGTATAATATCCCTCTCATTTACCTATGTATAGTGTGGAGCCTCTGAATAATGGGTTATGTAGTTTTTTTTTTTATAATTTTTTTTAGCAAACAAATCTTTTGATGGTTAGGATTTGAAATTCCCTTGTCATTTAGTACATAACATTTTGGGGTTGGGTTTTGTATAGAAGGTATAGAAAGGTAGGTATACTTAACTCTTTTCTATGGCTCACTTCACCATTGTGGGATTTATATTTGCTTCAGTTGGTGAAGCTTTTTCGAGAGGATGGGGAAGTGTGTAATGCTTCTACAGGGTCTAACATGTAAATTTCCCTTGTGCCTTTCTTAATCTTAGTTTTTGTTTACCGTAAAGGAAAACATTATTTTTCCATATGTTTCTCCTCGAATTACCTTTGATCATGTTGATTTGCTGATTTGCTCTTTCACGTTGTGTTATAAACGTCTGGAAGGATTGCTTCAGGAAAAACACCATAGCGAAACTTTATATACAATTAGGCAAGCAATTACATTCCTTAAGCGCGTTTATTTTAAGGATTATAAAGTTATTCTTCAGAAAGTTAACTAAAGAGCATGACATTTTTATGTTTGGCTTAAGTTTTTAAAATTATTTTTAATATCGTTGATTCTGGAGAATGTGATATTTTCATGTTTGACTTGATTTTTAATCTCATGAATCGCAACTTGCGAGTTTTTTTTTAAGAAATATTACGTTATCTTGTAACTCAACTTTGTATGGGTGTTAATAGGTTTGCTTGATTTGTGTTTAGAGTGATGTAATCCATGCAATATTTCCTTAGCTCCATCCGGACTAATTTTATTGTTTTGATTAGATTTTGTAATGCTCCAAATTATATTAGTGATGTATGTTTCAAAGTTCGTGTTAATTGCAGATTTGTTGCCAGTCAAATAACTTATAAATATAAATTTTAATAAAAAAACATAATTGAATTATGGATAAAATGTTTTTTCTTTGGTGTGAAGGAAGATCAAGGGCCACAACAAAAAATTACGAATGTGATATAACTAGTTCCATTACATTTTTAAATAACAAATGAGAACACTCGTTGTAAACGAGCCAATGACTAACTAATAGTAGAAGTAAATTCAATAATTTTGACTTTTGGTCATAAGTCCTAACTTGGTCTCCTCCAATCATAAAAGGAGATTAGGATGGTCCTAGCCTAACACTAATACTATAAGCAATTTCAATGATTATGACGGTTCTAACCTAGTCTTTTTCCATTGGGGAAGGAGGCTAAAATGGTCCTAGCCTCTTCCAATTGGGAAAGGAGGAAAAAAGTCAAAATTATTGGATTCGCTTACGCTATTAGTTAGTGATTGACATACAATATGCCAAAGGAGAAAAAAATGATTTAGATATGATTTTTAACTGTAGATTAATAAGACGGGAAACATTGTTTGTGTTACTTTTCATTTTTATTAGTATAAAGAATGGTGCTACATAGTAGTAGGAAGGAATGCTACATGAATCCAACTGTTAAAAGAAAGCTGCAAATGTTAGACAAAAGCCTTTTGACCCATAGAGGACACTGAACCATCAGTGTTTCCATTCCCCTATTTCCAATTAGGTGATGGACATGGTACTGTGCATAATTGTCCAATGCAGGGATCACACTCTAGTAACATTCACAGCTTCACAAGCTCTATGCTGAGCCATCCTAAATCCTAATAATTGATGACTCATCACACTGGTAGCACAAAGGACAGAAGGAAGCATTCAACACTCTTGTCTTCTTGAACAAAATTAGCATTCTTTTGAACTTAGGATGAAAATCGAAAAAAATTAATGAGAACTTTTAAGAATATAAGTTTGCCATATCCGGACTACAAAATATTAGGTTTGCCAAACTTATTTACGAAATTTTTAGTATTTAATATCTGGGCGTAAGATGGAAATTTAATTTAAAGAATATTATAAATTGAATTAAAGCTAAGATAATCATGTTGAAAGTATATAGTAATTGAGAAATATAGTTGTCCTAGAAATGATGGTTTTTTAATCTAAGATAGTTGATAACTTATTAATAACTTTCGAAGATATGAAATACATAACTTTTTTTCTCGTACACTAATTACAAATGACTTAGTTTGTTATGTTTTTTTAATATGTAGTATATATATTGTGTACGTGAGAAATGATAATTTAACAAAAGAAAGTAGTATTATATAACGGGACCAATGATAATCACATTAAAAATATCTCTGTTAATTGCGAACACAACTTAGCGTCATGTTTTTATTTTTTTATGCATCTTAGCGTCATGTTAAAACTAATCTCTGTTTATATAAATCTAGTATATAATGTGCAAGTGAGAAATGATAATTTAAAATATATTTTTTGAAACAAAAATACTTATAAAACTAAAATAGTAATTTTTTTTAAGAAATATGAAGTACAAATTTTTTTTCCACTGTACCAATTACAATGTTATTTGTAGTCACTGTATAACATGTTAGATGCTATTTTTTCAAAAATATTTTTTCTAATAATAATTAAAATAAATACATATAAAAAGACAATGATCTAGCCAGAATTTATTCTAATTTGGGCGAAATTAATAAAATTTCTTTGATATCTGGAGAAAATACACGGTGAGGTAATTACGTTAGCTTTGCAATATTACCTTTGAAATCACACTATTATGAAAACATAGATGACTCATCATCATCTACGACAGAAAGTGCACTATGTACTAGCTACTATACAAGTAAGAAAATTAAGCAACAACCAAGAGATCAAATTTTTCTCATAAATTACACCACTTATATTAATTTATATACATACTCGATAGTGTATACTCAGCAATTGGTTGGCATTGGGGAGCCACAACTGTCACTAACCATCTTGGCATTGGAAGTGTTGATGAACTTCTCAAGTGTTGGGTCTTTCATGTACTGGCAAATGCATGGTCTTGGTTGCTCTCTGAGTCTTTGACAGCACTGTGGGGAGGGTGGGGTTGAGGTGGTGAAGGCATCAGCACATGGAACCAACTCCATTACGTTGCAACACTCTGCCGCTGGAGCTGGTGCTGGTGTTGGTGCTGGTGCTGGCACTGACACCTCTGCTTCAATTAGAAAAAGACTAAGAAGCATAATGCACAGCATCACAAATTGAATCTTCATTTTGAAACAAGGCACTAGTATTGTGACTTTTTGAGTGAGGGAAACTTGAATCGCTTCATTGTTTATAAGGGGCAAGAAGTTAGGGGATTTGAGGTCACTCACGAAATATATATATTTCTTCTATTTAAAAAAAAAATTAAGTGAATTGGGTCTTCGGGAGCTCACCAAGATCGTATAGAACTCAAAACACAAAAAACACTTACAAATTTACTTATATATTACTTAAAAATAAGATTCTCATATCGATGTTTGAAGTTGAACTCACTTCTTTTTGAAATAAGAGTTCCTTCCTTATTAATTAGACCAACCTTTATTGATAGAAAATATAATTTTACTTCTTATAAAATAAAATAGTGAGTAATAGTTTTTATTTCTATAACATTTTTACTTTTAAAATCTAAAATCATTGTTTTCGGTTCTTAATGTCCATTTTAAGCTATATAAGTAATATTTATTTAGAAATCTAAAAAAATTGAGGTATCACGTATTGACATGCAACCATACACCAGTAATATGCACAAAAATAGTTAGCGAATATAACATAATTACAGGTATAAAAACACTAATTTCCTTTTTTTTATGGATAGAAATCAAAGAAAAAACCTTGACTTAAATAAAAACTTACTCATTATGAATAACTACATTTAACCCAATCTTGTGTGTAAAAGCTACTAATATGGCTTAAAACAATGTGCTACAGTGTAAAAGCTACTAATGTGTGCCTTGTGAGGATTTGAAGAGCCATTTACACCTTTTTTTACTTCCCCCTTTGCTTTATTACGTGGTCTTCTTTTCTTGATCTTAGAATAACGCGTGTGGGGGAGGAAATAATATCACCCCTTTATTGTTTGTAAAAGCCACCAGTGATTATGTCTTCGGTGAATATTTTTTTTTTGCTAAAAGTTTGTGGGCCTTGTGAAGGATTTGGGAGCTGTTGACTTTGATTTTTCTTCCCCACCCTGCTTTATTTGATCAGTTATTGCTTGATCTTACAGTATCTCAATTGGATTTACCACTACAATTTTGGAAATAGTAAAACATTTTTATAGTCTCCTACGCTTAAAGAATAATTCATATTTACCATACAAATAATTTATTACCATGTCTACTTGCTATTATGTTGAAATAGTCAACATGAACAGTGAACAAATGCAAAGGTACAACAGCCAGTAGAAATTATATTTATAGTTTCTTTTAAAGTTCTGACTATAAAAGTATAGAATTAAATGAAACTATGTTTGATATTTTTGAGCCTGTACCTTATTGTCTAGTAGCATAGACAATAGCCACAGCAAAGTGAATAGTGCAAATAAAAAAGACTAAATTCAACAAATAATTTAGTGAAAAGGATTGGAAAGTTAGTTCATGCCTTGTAATTAGAAGCAGCATACTCTAATATTCTGCATCCAATAATAGTTCTACATATGCAATTGTCCATATGGTGCATGATCATGAAAGTCCAGAGGCATGACATGACATATATTGTCCAGCCACATGCAACAATGGTTATGACTCATTAAGATTCAAATGTCTATAAATAAATCACTACAGTATTAGCCAGGTTGGTATGGCTAAGAATTACAGGCTAGAGGGGAAAAATTAGGCAGCTTATAAATACAAAAGCCAAAATTTTATAATATTGTTGGAATGAAAAATGCTAACAATACTTGAATATATTCTTTTAAACATAATCTATAATAATATTAGCTGAAATTTATTAAAAAACACAAATTTTTGTTAGTCATACCTTAAATATAATCAATCGCTCTTCTGACTTTATATTTTTTAGTAAATTTAAACGAGTGTGTATTGATAAGAGTATGTTGCTGGGACAATTCTTTCAGAATTATGTGACTAATCTGAATTTACAATGAAACGATGTTGTAAGCTCATGAACAAGTCTGTACTGTGGTCATGCAAGCAGGAGTGAGAACAATACTGATTTTTATAATCTTTTTTATTTCAAATTTGTTTCATAATTTGAACACAAATAGAAAAACTAAACTGCAAGATTATCAAAAAGGACACTTAAATTATTACATCAATTTGAAACCAAAGGTAGCGGTAACAACGACAAGTACAGGGTATGGGATATGAGATACAAATCTTTTAAAAAATCTAGAATACATATATATATATATATATTAGGGATCAAATTATATCGGTATAATTTTGATAATTATTACATTATTTTTATAACTCAATATGATTTTTATTGATCCAACCGTTTGATTATATCTACATAATACAGATACCGCATGTGTCAAATTTGGTCAAAATTGAATAACAACATGAGGGCAATCAAATGATTCATATTTTAGTATATTTTGAAATGTTTATATTATACCGATTTTAATCTATATGAACAAAAATAACAAATGATTTTAGATTGGTGTGAAATTTTTCATATGTAATATATGTGAAAGAAACTTTCAATCCAAAGGTAAGCTTTAAGAAAATATTATCTAGTTGATAGTTATAGAATTGTGTAATACTTATCAAAGTTACACTGATGTAATTTGATCTATTCTTATATATATATATATATATATATATATATGTATATGATGTATCATATAAGAATGACTCTTATGTGAAAATGAGAACGGTTATTCTCATCCGTTTTAAATTTAAATTAAAGTCTTATTTAACTATAAAATCTCTATAAGATTTACTAAACAGAAAATCAAATATTTTAAGGATTTAATATACGTCAAGATTGTTACCACAACCACTACTATCACCGCCATGACTACCATTGTTGCCACCAACATAACCGCCACTATTGCCTCTCACGGCGGTGGTGATGATGATAGTGACAGTCATGTTGGTGCTGACGATCACAACGATGGTGGCAACAACAACACCGACGATCATGTTGGTGGAGACGACGATGGTGTTGACGGCGATTACGATGGTAGTGGTGGCAACAACAACAACAACAACAATTGTTATGTTGGTGGTGACGACAATGACGATGGTAGTTGTGATAGCAATCGTAAAGTAAATTAAATATTTAAAATATTTGATTTTCTATATGGTAAATCTTACAAAGATTTTATGATTATATGATGCTTTAATTTTAATTTAAAATGTTTTAATCTTGATATTTCATTTTAATCTAACAGATGAGAATGACCGTTCTCATTCTAACAGACAATATGTAATTATAATTTACTATCGCACTTATACTAAAAAAAAGTGTAAACCTTAGCAAATTCTTGCATTTGCTAACGTGTAAATATTCTTTTTTTAGTATCCGTATATTAGCAAGTTACACCATTGATATATTGTAAGCAAGGTTTTTAAAATTGGACTAGTAACCCGTCAAGACACTAATTCAAAGTTCATTGGTTCAACAGTTATCAAACCGATATTAAAAATAATAATAATAATAATAATAATTATAAATACATAGAAAAATATTAAACATATGATATCATAATTTTATAGCTTTAAAATCTAAAACAAAACATCATTTTATAGATTTTTAACATTCAAAATACAAATAGAACATATAATAATATTTAAGTTTAATTTTTAATAAAATACAATAATATCCATTAACAATATAAATACACATATGTATAATAAATAAAATGTCAAATTAATATAATATAAAATTTTAAACATTAAGATATAAAAAAATTCTAATTATTAAAATTAATAAAATTTTAATATTAATTTTATTTGATAAATAGTTTTTGCATTCCACTTATATATATATATATATATATATATGAAGAAAATTACATAAATTAACATGTAAAACATATAAATTTTTACTCTAATTATAAAATTAATAAAATTTTAATATTGTTATAAATTTACCTAATTTTATAAATTACATAAAATCAGTTATGTCAATATTCGATATATTAATTAACCTTTTTTTTATAATTATAATAATAAGAACAATTTTTAGATAAAATTTATATTAAAATTAAATTAAAACAATTTATATAAAATAAATTTATTTATCCGCAAGATAATGCTTTTTACTTACATTCAGAAAATTTTGATACATGGTAAATATTATCTATAGCATTAATCCAACAGCTTATACAAGTGTGGTAGTCATTGGATTAGTTCTCATAGATACGATTTAATTTTTACATTTAATCTCTTGTTACATAAGAACTCATCAACATTAATATGCTACACATTGAATTTAACATTTGAGTTTGGATGATGGAACTAGGTGTGGATTTTGAGCTGTTGGAGATTAATTGAGGTGTGTGT
>CM023950.1:21207947-21246467 GCA_013407115.1 Glycine latifolia
ATATATATATATATATATATATATATATATATATATATATATATAAACCCTATGTAAATTAAAAAAAAAATGAAATACTTGAACATCAAATAAACAAATTACAAATTCCTCCTACAGAATAAATTAACCATTCATTCTAATGAATACATATTGGGTCACAACGCATCCATCAATACAAGACTAATAAAACCTGAACAATTCTACAACTACAACTATTTCTCTAAACCCTAAACATATGAATCAAATGCTAACATGCCAACATACTGATTGACAACCTTTGATTATGCACACACAACCCAACTATTTCATAATTACATATAAAACACTACACTACATATTATTGTCTATATTGGTTTAGTCATTAACCAATCATGACACAATAACCATTCAAGCTACAAAATTTAAATAAAATATACCAATATATATGTTAATTACAATAATTATATTAAAATATAAAATTTTTAACAGCCTTAATGATCATACGGATTTGCAAATCCATAAGAGTTACACGAATTACACAATCTGCATGAGGCATACGGATTGTGTAATTCATGTAACTCTTACGGATTTGAAAATCTGTTTAACTCTACAAATCAAACATGCACCAGGCATTGGAGGCGACGCCACGCAAAATGGTGCAGGCGAGATGTAACAGCTCGGTTCACTTTCACGATACAAAGCTTCAAACCGGCATTACACAAGCTAGCCATCCTGGCTTACAAAAGAACACATCACATGTATATATTCACATAGATATAACAAGAGAGATCATCCAACTTAATGGGCACATTCCCTTATATATCCTTGCCTGACGAAGATCATCCAACTTAATGGGCACATTCCATCTGGGTTCCGTGTAGACGTCTATGGCTCTAAGTCCATATTTGTCCATTCTACTTGCCAGAGAATCTCACATATAACAACAAAGCATCACAGTGCAAATCATATACATGTTCCCAATCAAAAAGCAATAACACCCAATTTTAACACATGCATCATGCCATACAATAACCATTACTCCCTTGGAGTATAGTGGAACCCGGTCCAGAGAAGGACTCTCAAGATCAGGGAACTTACCTGCTCTAAGTTCCTCACTGATTCGCCCAACGTCGAGATTCTGAACCCCGCAATCCTCAGCGTCGTGCCCTACATAGATGCATGCGAGTAATGAATAGCGGTTCTTGTTACATGTAAGGAAACTTTATACATTTCCGGGTTACAGGAACGAGTCACCCATATGCGACATGCATACCTCCAAAAGGGTCTATCATGGCCTAGCCCAAAATCCATAACAGTTAGATTTAAGGTTAGACTGGCATCTCTTACCTCTAGAATGGTTAACGAGGCTAGAGAACAACTTCTCCAAGCTTGAACGTCCCTACAAATGTCTTCTCTTCTCCAACCAGAAGTTTTCTCCCGTTCGTCAATGGCGGAAGCGGAGAACAGGAAGAGAGAAGGAACGCTTTTGGTGAAGAGACAGAGGAAGAAAATGAGTTATGCATGAAATAACCCACATGCATGCCACTTAAATACTCTGGGAGTTAACGCACGTCGCATACGTCACTAGAGCCAACACGTGTTGCTCAAGTGGCCTGATAGCCAATGCGGGCCACATGCATAAAGTAAGCTCATGAAAGCACAACTATTGGGTTGGCGAGTTAGGTACATATTACCCATATCATGTCGGTCTACCGGGTTTTTTAATAACGTAGGCTATGCACGACATACGATCTTAAGTATCCACTATTGGCGAAGGCCAATGCCCAGGGTTCCCGTCAGTATATATAACAAACAAGGGTGGCACCCGGGTTGACGAGCCAAGCGCATTTGACTTCCCATCTGGTAAGCGTAGCCCAGACGACCTTGTCCAGGATCCTACCCTGACCATCCCTTCCCGACCTTGTTCAGGTTCTTGCCTCGGTACTTCACAAGTCTAAGGTTCCGCCTTCTCCGGCTATGTTCGACCTTATCCGCCCTAAGGTGTTATCACCCTTTCCAAGGTTAATCCGGTCACGGTAAACCCGGTTTCCTCGTTGACATACGTTAAAATAAGTGCGAACCTGGATTAGTGGCAGTGTTGTTATTACCAAAATTACTGTGTAATTAAATATTTTAATCTAAAAGTGCCATGTGGACACCTGAAAACTTACATCCACCCCACCTTTTAAAGAATTTTGTCCGCAAAATTCAAAGAACCTTACCCGTTAAGCAACTTGGGGTACAGCTGCACGAGCTCTTGTTCCCGCTCCCAAGTCGCCTCCTCAGAAGTCCTTCCTTCCCACTTTACCTTGACTATGGGGATAGTCTTACTTCGGATCTTCTTCTCCATTCTGTCCAAAATCCGGGCCGATCGCATGGGACAGGTAAGATTCTTCTTAATCTGCACCGTGTCCGGCTCCACCACATGCGAAGGGTCTGCTACATACGTCCGTAGTTGAGATACGTGAAATACGTCGTGCAGCCTGGATCGTTGAGGAGGCAAAGCTAACTTGTAGGCCACCGGGCCTGCTCTTTGGAGAATTTGGTAAGGACCTATGTATCTCAGGCTGAGTTTCCTTACTCCCAAAGCCCGTCCAACCCCGGTGACTGGAGATAGTCTTAGGAACACATGATCACCCTCTTCAAACTGCAGTGGGCGATGCTTGCTATCATAGTAGCTCTTCTGTTGACTTTGATCCCACAACAGCTTATCTTGGATCATGCAGATTTGCTCGGATGTGTCTTGTACCATCTCGGGTCCAAGGAGTTGACCCTCCCCTACTTCAGTCCAGCACATAGGAGTCCGACAACTTCGCCCATATAATGCTTCGAAGGGTGCCATGCCTAGGCTAGCATGGAAGCTATTATTATACGAGAACTCCACCAATGGGAGGTACCTATCCCAACTCGTCCCTTATTCCAATGTGCATGCTCTCAGCATGTCTTCTAGAGTTTGGATAGTCCTCTTTATCTGTTCGTCCGTCTGGGAATGATAAGCCGTGCTGAGCCTCAGCTAGGTTCCAAAGGCCTCCTGAAGAGCACCCCAAAACCTTGAGGTGAACTTCGGATCTCTATCATTGACAATGCATTCTAGAACGCCATGCAATCTAACTATCTCCTTGACGTATAACCGAGCCAACTTCTCTGTGGTATAGTCAGTCCGGACAAGTAAAAAGTGAGCCGACTTGGTTATTCTATCAACAATCACCCAGATGGAGTCGGATCCGGGTTGAGTCCTTGGTAGCCCGACTACAAAGTCCATGGAGATGTTATCCCACTTCCACTCCGGGATTGGCAAAGTTTGTAGTAGGCCTGCCGGCCTCTAATGCTCGATCTTAACCTTCTAACATACCAGGCACTTAGTCACGTGCTCGGCTATGTCTCTCTTCATTCCCAGCCACCAGAAGTTTCTCTTAAGGTCCTGCTACATCTTCGTGGCTCCGGGATGAATACTAAACCAGCCTTTGTGAGCCTCGGACAGGAGTGTATTCACTAACTCCCCCTTAGGTACCACAATTCTTCCTTGGTATAAAATCAAGTCATGGTCCTCCCGAGAAACGCCTTTTTGTCCCAACATGGACTTCACATCTTCGTCACTTTCTTGGGTTTCTCGAATCCTTCTAATCAACTCATTATTCACCCTGATCGCTCTCAATTTGAGACCCCGGTTCCCTTCAGTCATGGTCAGGTGCAGATCTCAGAAATCCTCTATTAGTTTGCAGTCCTTTATCATCAAGCAAGCCAGGCTCATGTGCTTCCGGCTTAAGGCATCCGCCACTACATTGGCCTTACAGGGATGGTATCTTAACTCAAAATCATAGTCCTTGAGGAACTCCATCCATCATCTTTGCATCATGTTCAACTCCTTTTGATCAAACAAATATTTGAGGCTCTTGTGGTCGCTAAACACCATTAGCTTGGCACCATACAGGTAGTGCCTCCATATTTTTAGAGCGAAGACCACTGCTGCAAGCTCTAAGTCATGTGTCGGGTAGTTTTCCTCATGTGGCTTCAGCTGCCGGGAAGCATAGGCAACCACCTTTATCTCTTGCATCAGGACACATCCCAGTCCCTGCTCGGATGCGTCACAAAAGACCTCGAAACTTCCTTCAGGGTCAGGAAGGGTTAACACGGAAGCTGTGGTCAATTTTTCCTTTAGTCTGTGGAAGCAATTCTCGCACTCACTGGTCCAAACGAAAGGAGTCCCCTTCCAGGTTAGGCGAGTCAAGGGCAACACCATATGTGAGAACCCTTGAATGAACCTCCGATAGTACCCGGCCAGTCCAAGGAAACTTTGGATCTCGAAAACACTCTTGGGTCATTCCCATGTCATCACGGCCTCAATCTTACCAAGGTCAACTGCTACCCCGGCTGCCAAGATCACATGGCCAAGGAACCTCACCTCAGACAACCAAAATTCACACTTAGACAACTTGGCGTACAACTGGTCATTCCTCAGAGTCCGGAGAATGGTCCGCAGGTGCTCGACATGCTTCTCTTCATTCTCAGAGTAGACCAGTATGTCATCAATGAACACCACCATGAATTCATCCAAGAAGGGTTTGAACACCCGGTTCATATAATCCATGAACACCGTCGGGGCATTCGTGAGACCGAACGGAATGGCTTGATATTCAAAATGGCCATACCGAGACCGAAATGCAGTCTTAGGTATGTCCTCGGACTTAATCCGAATCTGGTGGTATCCGGATCACAAGTCTATCTTAGAGAATAGCCGGGCTCCCTTTAATTGATCTAATAAGTCCTCAATCTGGGGTAAAGGATACTTGTTCTTTACGGTGACCTTATTCAATTGTCGGTAATCCACGCAAAGTCGCATACTTCCGTCCTTCTTTTTCACGAAGATAATCGGGGCTCGCCATGGAGACATACTCAGCCTAATAAATTCTTGGATAATAAATCCTCAAGTTGTGTCGTTAGCTCTTTTAACTCCAAAAGGAGCCACACGGTACGGGGCTATAGATATGGGTCCTACGCCCGGAATCAAATCAATGGAGAATTCAATCCCTTTGTCTGGTGGGAATTGTGTGATTTCTTCCCGGGAACACATCAACGAACTTGTTCACGACCGGGATCCTTGACAGGTCTACGCCCGGCCCGTCCTCCGCTGCAGTTAGCAAAAGATAGCCCCGTGCTCCTTTCCTCATTTCCTTGCGAGCTTGTAGGACCAAGCAAAGCGAACTGGAATCCGACCTTACCCCGTTTGAAGGTGCCACGACCTTTTTGTTGTAACAATCCAACATAATGCCATACATGGCTAACCAGTCCATCCCAAGAATGATCTTGAGGGTGGGCATCGCAAGGCAGTACAGATCAACATGGTACTCCTTGTCCTAAAAAAGAAACTGCACATCTCGACAGTACGCATCAACCCGACACTGCTCCTTAGAAACGGTGATAAACTCCATAGGAGGGGAAAGTCTGAACACCTGAAGGTTCAGTCCTAAGGTCGTACTATCCTTAATGAAGGAGTGAGTAGCTCCAGAGTCGAATAGGACTCTCACATCATAATCATTGATCAAAACTGTACCTCAAATCAAGTCAGGAGTTCGGGCTGCCTCTCTGGCATCCATCGTGTAAATTCGGCCTGTGGTGGGTGTGGTAGACATCACTGTAGCGGCCATTGCCTGGCTGTCTATCTGCGGGCACTCTCTAGCATAGTGGCCGGGCTTGCCACACCTAAAGCATATCAACTGACCTGAGCGGCACGCTTCCCAATGATCTGCCCCACAAAAGGTACACTTAGGAGGTTGGATCGGTCTTCGATGCAATCCTCGTTGATTCAGGCTCTTCTTAAACCGATCTGTTGAAGAAATGACCCTTAAGTCCCGGCCCCTTCCCTTCCCGGTTGGACCTAAGTTATCGGGCTTCCTTCTTTCCGATTTTACTGAGGGACTCGGCTGGCTTCCACTACGCCTCCTAATCATGTCCTCTACCTGGCGGCACTGCCTCACCAGGCTGCCTATATCCTGAGATCCACTCCCAGCAATCTTCTCTTCAATGCTCTCCTTAAGCCCCCTCTGGAATTTAGCAGCAAGGACCTCGGCATCAGGAAGAGCCCTTCTGAAGTGAGCATACTTAGCCAATTCATTGAATTTGGCTAAGTACTCGTCCACTAACATCTGTTCCTAGACGAGGCCCTCGAACTCAGCTTGGTTCTGTTCCTGGACATCCCTGGGGAAATACCTGTCCAAGAACTGGGCTTTGAAGGTCTGCCATGTGATGCTCTCATCCCGGTCTCTCAACAATAGGGAAGTGTTAACCCACCACTCATGCGCGTCCCTTTGAAGCAAATAAGTAGCATAAATGAGCCTCTGATGGTCTGGACACTCCATCACTGTGAAGGTCTTCTCCAACGCCTGCAACCATTTGGCGGCCGCAACTAGGTCGTAGCCCCCATGGAACACCGGAGGATCATGCTTGCGGAAGGTAATAAGCATTTTCCCTTTGGTCACCGTGTCATCTCGACCTCAGCTCGGGGAAACCGGTCTCCTCTATGGTGGCGAGGTCCATCAGAATGAGGGGTACCCCCACCGTGGTGGCGACTACCTTCACCCTTGTGTGTAGGTGGCAGAGAGGGTGCTCGGCCCTCCCTTCATAGCGACCTCAGCTCGGCCATCAAGGCTTCATTGGCCTGCATCAAGGCCTAGTTCGCTTGCTGGTTTGTAGCCATCTCCTGCTGCATAGCTGCCAAGGCAGATGTCACTGGGTCCGGGTGTGCTTTGGCGTCCGCCATGATACTGCACATGTCACACGAATTGGTGAGTTGATCAGGCCCACACTTGTGATCACACATGCAATAATCATAATGGACACAAAAAACAATATGAAACCCCCACATATTACCATACATAAGGCTTCCAAAGGAAAAACCGCTCTGATACCATTAAATGGAAAAACCCGTATGCATCTGGTTGTTAACATTGCATTATGGTCGTTAAGCACAGTAATTAATTTAACAAAATTAATTAGGAAGCTACTAAAAAAATGATGTCATTTACGTCCACAAAAAGATAGAAGCTTTGCATTATGTATGGTAATAGCTCACGAGTTTACAAGCATGGAAAACCCCGGTATGATACCCTTCAGGGCCGAGTTAGAAGCATGCGTGAATACATAACCAAAATAAAGAGTCAGATGCTCCAAAATAGACTAAGGTTCACGAAGAACTCGTCCCGGCTCGATCTCTCGTCCGAAATCCCTCTGACTACCTCACTACCTGGGCCTCCTGCCCCGGGATCCGCTGTCCTCCCTTTGCTCATCACCTGTAATAACATATAATCCCCAACCGAGGTGAGACAATAATCTCAGTAAACTCCGGGTTCTGAAAGGGTTCTCCTATCCCGGGTTCACTTCCACGATACAAAGCATCAGAACAGCATTACACAAGCTAGCCATCCTGGCTTACAAAAGAACACATCACATGTATATAATCACAAATATATAACAAGAGAGATCATCAAACTTAATGGGCATATTCCCCATTATATCCTTGCCTAAGGAAGATCATCCAACTTAATGGGCACATTCCCCCAGGACTACGGGCAGACATCCTCTGAGGAAGATCATCCAACTTAATGGGCACATTCCCTTTGGGTTTCGGGCAGATGTCTATTGCTCTAAGTCCATATTTTTCCATTCTACTGGCCAGAGAATCTCACATATCACAACAAAGCATCACAATGCAAATCATATACATGTTCTCAATCAGAAAGCAGTAACACCCAATTTTAACACATGCATCATGCCATACAATAACCATTACTCCTTCGAAGTATAGTGGAACGTGGTCCAGAGAAAGACTCTCAAGAACAGGGAACTTACCTGCTCTAAGTTCCTCACTGGTTCACCCAACCTCAAGATTCTGAACCCCGCAATCCTCAGCGTCGTGCCCTACATACATGCATGCGAGTAATAAATAATGGTTCTTACTCATTGCATGTAAGGAAACTTTATACATTTCTGGGTTACAGGAATGAGTCAGCCACAGGCGACATGCAGACCTCCAAAAGGCTCTATCATGGCCTAGCCCAAAATCCATAACAGTTAGATTTAAGGTTAGACCAGCATCTCTTACCTCTAGAATGGTTAACGAGGCTAGAGAACAGCTTCTCCAAGCTCAAACGTCCCTACAAATGTCTTGTCTTCCCCAACTAGAAGCTTTCTCTAGTTCGTCAATGGCGGAAGCGGAGAATAGGAAGAGAGAAGGAACGCTTTTGGTAAAGAGATAGAGGAAGAAAATGAGTTATGCACGAAATAACCCACACGCATGCCACTTAAATACTCTGGGAGTTAACGCACGTCGCATACGTCACTAGAGCCAACACATGTCGCTCAAGTGGCCTGATAGCCAATATGAGCAACATGCATAAAGTAAGCTCATGAAAGCACCAACTATCGGGTTGGTGAGTCAGGTACATATTACCTATATCACGTCGGTCTACCGGGTTTGTTTAATAACGTAGGCTATGCATGGGATACGATCTTAAGTATCCACTATTGGCGAAGGCGAATGCCCAGGGTTCCCGTCAGTATATGTAATAAACAAGGGCAGCACCCAGGTTGTCTAGCCAAGCACATTTGACTTCCCATCTGGTAAGCGTAGCCCAAACAACCTTGTCGGGGATCCTACGTTGACCATCACTACCCGACCTTGTTCGGGTTCTTGCCTTGGTACTTCACAAGTCTAAGGTTCTGCCCTCTCCGACCATGTACGACCTTATTCTCCCTAAGGTGTTATCACCCTTTCCAGGGTTAATCTGGTCACGGTAAACCCGATTTTGTCATTAAAATACGTTAAAATAAGTGCAAAGCTGGATTTGTGGCAGGGTTGTTATTACCATAATTACTGTGTAATTAAATATTTTAATCTAAAAGTGCCACGTGGACACCTGAAACTTACACAAGAAGAATGAAGAGGACGAGAAGACGACGTCCACTGGAGCAAATGGTGTAGGCGAGAAATGATGAAGGTGCAGCAAACGAATCTGGTGCGCAGGGAGACAAAGGAAACTAGTGTAATGACAAGAAGCGAGAATAAGCGATGGGGTATTTTAATTTTATTTAACCTAGCAGTAGGGGTATTTTTGGATATCCACTGTGGAGTGCTTGGTGTATTGGAAAACTTATTAGCGCAGGAAACAAAATCCAATAAATATACCATATCCGTATAAAAAGGAAGACGATATAAATAAGCCAAATATCTAGACCGACTTTTACTGCTACTAGGTAAGTTTCATTTAAACACCTAAAACAATCAATTTAGACTTTTAAAACTGTTCAGGACAGCCACCACATTTTTTCTGCTTAAGTCACGCTTTCATGGACTAAAACAAGTCATTTTAACTTCATTCGCTCACCAAACATTATCGATTTCATGTACTACCCACCTAACATTTATTCGCCTCGTTAACCACACTTTAAGAAATGTTTTTCACTAAAAAGATGCAACATGGCAGCAGAGTAAATTATGCAGCTAATTTTAACCTTTCAAGGTCTCCAACATGGCTTTTTATACATTACTAAGGAATCATCTGATAACATTTGTAATACTAACCATACCTCTTAGCACCTTAATTTCATCATTTTAATGGAAATTTAAAGTGCAAGGCAGCAGCTGCAACTCTGTCAGGAAAAGCAGAGTATTAACCCCAATTCCTTAACTTAAAACTTTAGATTCCATCACCAATAAGTTAGGATTTCATACAGCCATCAACTAGGTATCACACATCATATAACTAACTTGGAACAAGATTTACATGAGAAAAAAGTAGCAAGACAACAACTGAATTATGGAACAAATTTCCATGGATTCAAGGTCTCAAACATAACATTGACGCACAATTTAGTCACCAATAATCCAAGCAATAATGTGATAACCTTTCGAACACAAGACACACTACTTAGGATGTTAATTTTATAATTTTAAGAGCAATTTTAAGTGCAAGGCAGCAGACACAAACCTATTAAAAAAAACAAAAATTTGATCATTCATACAATTCATCAAACAATTGGTATACACTTTACCTAATTCAATCAATACGAGCAAGATACAAGGTTCAACTAACCACAAAGAAATCAAAATGAAGTTCACAAATATATATAACCTGTAGAACTCAAGTAAGCTAAAATCTCCCTGCAACAACATATATATAAATTAATATTGAAGTGTTTCACTTGCTACAACTATACTATGTATATAGAATACGACATTTAAAAAGGATTTAATGATATGTGAATTTTACTTCATACTGCCATTGTTTCCTGTACCGTTGCAAAGATTAGGACTTTCCTTTCCACCTATACTTGTTGCAGGTAGGCCTGGGCAAAAAAGTCCAATTCCCAGTCTAGTCCAATCTATTTTAAATCACTTTAATGGATTGGACTTTTAAAATCCATCCACATCTTATTTCAGTTTAAAGATCCAAAATCTAGATACATGGATCTTAAGTGGACATCTAAATTCAAACCTGTTTCCCCCATCAGATTCATAATCCAAATCAAAACCCCACAGCCGCACACCTCGTCACCTTCGAAAGGCTAAAATGCGGAAACATTATAAATTGAACAGGTGCAAGAGACTAAACTCCTCAGGCCTTCACTCCCTTGTGATATCAAAAGCTTCCCAGAAAACATTCTAAGTCAAAGCCAAAAACTGGTGCGACTTTCTTCACCATTTCCTTAAACATTGTGCCAACGCCAAAAATATTGAAGCTTGTTACACTCTTGGCATAGTTTGTTTTTTTATTTTTATTTTGAAAAAAAATCCCTCTTTTTTAATGTTGAAAGAAATTTTGAGTGTTGGCCTCTTGGGGATATTCATTTTTGTGCAAATTCGGTTTTATTGTTTGCAAAACAGAGGGTGCGGTGCATCGCTGATGGCAAAGGCGACGATGAACTCTCATGCGCCAGAGCTTTACTTGCTCACGGTGATACAGTTCAACAGAAATGGTGGCATGAGAAACGACAAGGACCTTCGAGCGGGTGTGGCCCTTTGTACACACACGACTTTCCTCGGTCACATCAACATGCTTCAGGAGCTTGGTCATTGCTTGCAAGACGATTACGAAGTTAAACAAAAGGTAATGGAGGGTCAACTATTTTTGGTGCAAGCCAATGCCCGTGAACTCGTCGATGTGCTCTCCGTTGGGAATAACAAGTGTCCCTGGCTGACATGGAGCCACCAATCTATTCCCCACCCGAGCCTCCGATTGATAATTGGGTTAGGTTGTCTGCTATTAAGTGATTACGACTACAACATTCCGACGCCATTGGTTCCCCAGTGAGTCAGTTCATATCAGAGTGATTTGATATTCGGGGTAGGTTTTCGAGTCCGGGTCTGAGACTTTGTTCTCAATCCATTTAAGTGGATATAAATTGGATATGACCAAATCCATATCTACTTAAATGGATTGGAGCTAGAATCTATTTGTTTTTTTAAATATGAATATAGATTTAAGATCCAATCCATTTAAGTAAATATAAATTGGATATGGATTAGATTCTTAAAAATCCAATCCATGCCCACCCCTAGCTGCAGGTAATATATGATTCTCGGTTAGAAGTAAATTTCCACTTTGCTCATCATTTTGCACTAGAACTGCACAACGCCAGCAAAATTTCCCTATTCACCCTTACTAGTTGAAGTTAATTTATTACCTCAAAGGCAAACAAGTATTTTTCCCTTTACTTTGGTAGGATCAAGAGTTCCCGATTTACAGAGATGACTACACTAACCAATATATATAGACACATACACGTATGAGACAAATATTTGAAAGCAAGCTTGGGAAACAAAGAAAAGGTTTATTATTTAAAAACCTCAACATTGGGTATTTGATAATCAATGTTGTATAAGCACTCAACATCAATTTTTATAAACCAATGTTGAAATCGACCTGCTAACATCGGTTTTTTAAAAATCAATATTGTAAGGTCTTAGACAATATCGATCCGAAATGACCGATGTTAAAATCACCATGTTAACATTGGTTTTCTAAAACCAATGTTAATGATGACATTTTATTTACAAAAATGCCACTGCACATTTTGTAACATCGATTTTCATCATAGTCGATGTTAACAGGACAATGTTAAAACCTATTATTTTAGTAGTGATTGGGGTGAAACCCAAAGAGACTTTCTGAAAGAATACTTGGATATAACTCATAGAGGCCCAGAAAATACTTGTTGTATATAGAAGCATATGGAGGGTTCGGGAAAGAAAAAATAACATGAGTGCTTGGTATTGGTGGAAATCCTACAAGGGTAGATACTAAATGTAGCCCAGGTTGAGGTGAACAGTATAATTCATTGGTGAGTTTTTTTTCTTCTTTACTGCTTGTTTAATATTTGTTGTTGCACTCTTAAAATATGTTTTTGGAAAAACCATGTTTTGGAAAGCTTAATATTGATCTTTGATCAAAATGTTTTTATAAAACTATTTTATCATTCATAAGCAACACCTCTTTACAAGAAAAAATACAATCAAAATTTTATTTAACATATTGTGTGGTTTATGAATAGTAGGTTTTGAAGCAACAAACAAGAAGATTACTAGGAGGATTTTACTAGAAAATATTCTTACATCCACAAGTACTTGTAAAAGAAACATGTTATTCCTGTAAGTCTTGATTTTCTAAGCAGACACTTGAAAAGAAAAATTAGAAACAAAGTGTGCTTGTGACATAAGCCGTCAAACTTAGTCAAATACCAGGCTAAACAAATTCAATAGTATAGTAGTAAACTTGGATCATTTCACACTTGGAACTGGCACTACATTGTCAAAATTAACAGGAATGTAAAAAGGGGTTTTGAGTTCAGTTTCAAATTAGAATAACAAAATGTAAGAAGTAATTTAACAATTTAAAAATGAGTAACCAACTCAGAATTGAGATTCTTTGGATATCTATCATCAGATAAAATAATAAGAAGCTTTGTGTTTGATTCTAAACAAATCGAAATCTTTGCATTCACTTAGAATATCCTTCCTACTAGACGATTTCCTAGCATTCAATTAAACACGACATGTTCACAATTGCAATTGCACAGTGATCATTTTAAACCGGTCTAATTAATGATCATTGGATAAATAAACCTAAATACTAAATCTAGCATTTAATCCCTTCCTTCCCTATTATCAGGAAATGCACAAACAATACATAGCAAATCAATAAAAACAAAATATAAAGGGAACCAAAAACAGAAATACAACCTACACCAAAACAAGAATTTCCACTAACAAGAAAAACAACAAAACAAAATCAGAAAGCATCGAAAAAAACAAAAACATGCAAATACAACTAAAATAGAAAGTAGCACAAATAGGAGATAGTTCAAAAACAAAAATGGAGCATAATACAAGGGTCGAAAATATAAAGGAAATCATAACCTAGTAACATACACAAAACTATGATAAGAAACGTGATCAAGAGCAAAAACGAAAATAAGGAAAGAGGGGAAACAAATCTGAGAAAAAGAGAGCATATCCTCTAGATTAATCCATGAAAATCTCCATTATGAGTTGGTTACAAGGATCCTAGCCTACTATAGTTAAATCTACAGAAGAAAATACAAGAAAAGATGATGAAACCATGAAAGTAAAAAAAATGGTATGAGCTTCCTTCTGTTCCAGCACTGACCCACTGCTTAAAAGGGAGAGAAAATATCTCACTTTTAATTCTGGGCGAAATGACATAATTTCCCCTAGCTATTACATATATTCCAGATTTTTGTTGCTGACTTCAGGTCCAATTTTGTCCATCTTTTTGACTGAATTTGAGCTCGATTTCTGCATGAAAGTTGTAGATATTTGAATTTTCTTAAAAAAAAAGGAAAAATCAGCTCAAAAGTACATCGGTAGCCAAAGTTATACGCAAAATACCAGAAGATGTCAAATCTGCCATTTTAACTAAAGATATATAAATGGAATTAAAAGTCTAAACTATAAATAAACCCAAAATACATTTAATTACACACCAAAAAGTCATAAAAGCATTAATCAAGACTAACAAATAAATGGTATAAAAATCACTTATCAAATTCCCCCACACTTATCCTTTCGTACTCTTGAGAAAAATTAAAACTTATCAAAAGATAACTTCATGTCCAACGATTGCAAAAAATGCAAGATGGTGAACAATAGTCATGAAGCTCAAAAGATCAACATTGCAAAACAACAGATATTCCTTTATCTCACATTATAAATAGGGCAATCTTAGATATTGACGTCAACTATGCAGTATGGTTATAACAGAAAGTTCACAATCATTCTCTCAAGTGTATAGGTATCAAGTGTATTGCTCAAATCTACTCAAGAAAATTATCCTCCCATAGGCTTGCTCAATTTATACCTTCTCCACTATTTATCAAGAGGACTTTTTAAGGTTGTAATGGGGCTAGGGACAAGGTGGATAAATCTGGAAATGAAGCTAAGCACCAAAGAAGTTTGTAGAGTCCAAAATAAAAATTTACAAGTAACTCCAAACTCTTTTACCAACCCCAACTCATCATTACATCACAACTTTGCCAAAATAAGCTTTTTTTCCATTAACAACTTCTTTTTCTTTTTCTTTTTCTTCTTTCTTTTGTTGCATTTTTCTCTCTTTTTTTTGGAGCGAATTAACACTTTGCTATAGCTAGTTTTTTAAAAAAAAACAATGACCTAAAACACAAAATATAATACCTCTCCCCCACACTTAATATGTTGCAAGTCCTCGAGCAACCTCCACACTTATACAAAACACTATGGCAACCATAGGAAATAAACTTTAAGGTGCGGTATCAAATGGTTTTTCACTTAGGAAGTTAATGTGGCTATGAAAAAAAAAATTCAATCAGGCACAAAGGGGCTAACAAGGGAATATAATGTAAGGGATAGCTATATGGCCAAAGTGGGAAAAGAAAAGAAAGAAGGCCTCAATCATTTTCATGCATGCAAGTTATAAGCATTGCTTTGACAAGAAAGGGAGTAAGTTCTAGAGAATGAAAATCATGAGTAGTATCACACTAGAAAGAAGGAATGGTATAAGATATAGATTCCATTCAAGCTAGCCCAAAATTTCACCAGGTACCATATCACATAATCAATACCATAAAATCAATCACCCCAAGTCAGATAATGCAAGAATTTAGAATTCTTCTAAACCAAAGTAATCCAAATGAAAGCAACATGACTAAGTCCATACTATGCATCACTCGAAAATTATCAGATGAAGTATGACTTGCTAACCAACAAAGCTAAAAAGTAAAAGTGCAAATAAAAAGTAAAAGCAAGAGAGTAGAGACTCCTTGTCCTCCTCCTCATAGAGGGTAGATGGCATCACAGAGGGTCACATCCGCCTCCTCAGACTGCTGCTGGGGTCCCTCATAGAAAGGTTTGAGTCTATGTCCATTCACTGTAAAGAACCTCCCAGTCTACTTATCACAAAGCTCAACTGCACCATAGGGAAAAACATGTGAAATAACAAAAGGGCCATCCCATCTAGATTGAAGTTTACCTGGCATGAATTTGAGATGGGAATTAAACAGAAGAACTTTTTGGCCCTCAACAAACTCTTTCCTCAGGATGCGCTTATCATGGAATGCCTTTGTCTTAGCTTTATATAAACGGGAACTCTCATAGGCATCCAACTTGAGTTCTTCCAATTCTTCCAACTCCAATTTTCTTTCCACCCCTGATTTTTCCAAGTCTAAGTTACACTGCTTAATTACCCAATATGCTTGGTGCTCCAACTCAACAGGAAGATAGCAGGCTTTACCAAAGACGAGCCAGAAGGGAGACATACCAATTGGAGTCTTGTAGGTAGTTCTGTATGCCCACAAAGCATCTTCAAGTTTCTTGCTCCAATCTTTCCTGTTAGAGCTAACAGTCTTTTGCAGGATTTGTTGAATCTCTCTGTTTGAAATTTCAGCTTGGCCATTGGTTTGAGGGTGGTAGGTTGTGCCTACTTTATGAATAACACCATATTTTCTCAGCAAAGCTGCAATGGTTCGGTTACAGAAGTGGGAGCCTTGGTCACTAATTATAGCTCTCGGAACACCAAACTTGCAGAACATGTGAGATCTAACCAAATTTGCAACCACAGTTGAATCATCAGTACGGGTGGCTTTTGCTTCAACCCATTTTGAAACATAATCCACAGCAAGCCAAATGTAAGTAAAACCAAAAGAAACAGGAAAGGGACCCATGAAATCAATACCCCAGACCTCAAAGATTTCACAAAATAATATAGGTTGCTGAGGCATCTCATGCCTATGGGAAATATTACCTGCTCTTTGACAATTTGTACAAGACTTACAAAATGCATATGAATCATGAAATAAGGAAGGCCAAAATGATTCAGAATCTAAAACCTTCCTAGTTGTTCTTTGGGGTCCAAAGTGGCCACCACATGCAGACGATTGACAAAATTGTAAAATAAAGTGAAACTCACTATTTGGTACATAACGTCTAATTATTTGGTCACTACTAAATCTCCACAAGTATGGATCATCGCAAACATAGTATTTAGATTCATTTTTCAATTTCAAAGTTTTGGCCTTAGTGGCATTTACAGGTAAAACACCAGCAACCAAATAATTCACCATGTCAGCATACCATGGTAACGTACCTTGCAGCTGTATAAGCTGCTCATTAGGAAAATCATCATGAATTGGAGAAAGATCAGAATGAGGGTGAGTAATGTGACTCAAATGATATGCTACCAAGTTTTATGCTTCACTTCTATCTTTAATGACAATATCAAACTCTTGGAGCAATAACATCTACTGAATGAGTCGTGGTTTCGCATCAGCATTCTTCAAAAAATACTTCAAAGCTGCATGATCAGAGAAAACAACAACTTTTGTGTCTAGCAAATAAGATATGAATTTATCAAGTACAAATACTATAGCTAGAAGTTCCTTCTCGCGGGTGGTGTAATTTGCTTGAGCATGAGTCTAGAGTTTTTGAAGCATAGACTATGACATATGGAGCTTTGTCAATTATTTAAGCAAGAACCGCTCCAACGGAAAAATTAGAAGCATCACACATCAATTAAAGGGTAGGGACCAATCAGGAGGTCTAATCACCAGAGTCATAGTCAGACACTGCTTCAAATGATCAAAAGCAAACTTGCATTTATCTCCAAATTCAAAGATAATATCTTTTTGCAGAAGATTGGAAAGAGGACGAGCAATGTCAGTAAAATTCTGAATAAAGCGTGATATGCTGCTAGCATATAGTAGTTTTTAAGCTAAAAGAATCAATAAATCAATCATAAAATATCAATAAATGCTAGAATAGGTGAAAATTCATTATTTTTATTTATATTACTTATTTTGTGTATTTTTTATATTAGGAACCAAAGAGAGAAGAAAAAAGCAAAAGTTTTCTGGAGTCTGGCGCTATTCGCGCCAAGTTGGTGCCATCCGCGCCAAAGGTATTAAACAGGACAATTCTCACTGACATCTCATGTGATCCGCGCCAGTTGCACCACACATGGAAAAATAGGGCAAAATCCACTGTCATCTCACGTGATCAGCATGAGATCCGCGCCATTCGCCCCAGAGGATCAAAAGAAGAGAAAAATTCACTGTCATTTCACGTGATAAGCGTGGGATTCGCGCCACAACTCATTGCAGCCCACGCCAGTAGCGCCAGTTCGACGCCAATAGTGTGAGCGACACATGACTTCAGTTATCAGCTTTTTAATGCACAAGTTGAAGAGATTTTAGAGGGATTTTAGGACCTAGCTATAAATAGAAGCTTAGAAGACTGAAAGAGGGTTCCACAACAGAGTTAGAAGCTAGTTGCATTGAAGGAGATTCAAGAAAGCTAGGTCAAGAAAAGCAAGATTGGGAGATCAGGTTCTTCTTCTTCTTCTTCTTTTCTTTTGAGTTTAGCCATTGTTGTTTACTGTTATTGAAGTCAAGCATGATTATGCTTGGCTAATTCCATTATTGTGGTTAGGGCCATGAACCTTGGATAAATTCCTTTGTAATTGATTGATTCTATGATTCTTCTATGCGATAGTTATTTCATTTTATCTTGTATTGAAGGGATACATCTTTGTTAGACTTGATCACTCTAGGAAAGAATTGAGAATTAGGGTTCACAATAGGAATATTGGGACTTTAATATCTGACTAAGATAAAATAACAATTGGTACATTACCTAGGGATAGGGATGTATGATTGCAAGTAATTCCATATATCATCATAATGCTTAATCTAAGAAAGATTACTAAGGAATTAGGATTTTTACTAGGGTTAAAGGGTTAAATACACTAAGGAATTAGGGTTTAACTATTTAAATAATATATATTATCTGAATAATTAAGTTAGAAGAACTTAGAAATCAATTCAAGTAAAGAAGGTTGAAATTCAAAGGTGATTGTGCTTTAACTACAAGTTTTCCTCATAAACTCTTTTAATCCAAATAATATTTTGTGTTTACAACATTCTTTAATCTTAGATTTTAATTTTAATTGTCTTAATTCACAATACAAAGTCAATTTATAAACATTTGTTAATCCAATTCAAAGATAATAAGTTATAATAATATTAGTGCCTCAATCCTCGTGGAGATGATACTCTATTTATCACTTTATTACTTGGAACGATCGGTGCACTTGCCGAGTTCGCAACAAAGCGCCGATAGAAACCTGTATGACCAAGAAATGAACTCACTTCCCGCACAAACGCGGGGTAAAGAAAAGCAGTAATAACATCAATCTTAGCAGGATCTACTTCTATGCCCTTCTTAGACACTATATGGCCCAATACTATCCCTCTTTCAACCATGAAATGACATTTTTCAAAATTTAATACAAGATTAGTTTGAATGCACTTATTTAAAATCCTAGCTAAATTAGCTAAGCATACATCAAAAGAAGATCCGTAAAAAATAAAATCATCCATGAATACCTTCATGCAATCCTTCAAAAACTCAGAAAAGATGCTTATCATACACCGTTGAAAGGTGCCAGGCGCATTACAAAGCCCAAAAGGCATCCGTCTGTAAGCATAAGTTCTGAAGGGGTATGTGAAGGTGGTCTTCTCTTGATCCTCAGGTGCTATATGAATCTGCATATAATCTGAAAATCCATCCAAAAAGCAATAGTGAGATTTACCTGCCAACCGCTCTAACATCTGATCAATGAATGGTAAAGGGTAGTGATCCTTGCAGGTTGCATTATTAAGCTTGCGGTAATCAATACAAACTCTCCAACTGCTTTGAACTCTTTGTGGAATCAACTCATTTTTTTTATTTGCAACTGATAACCGATATCATATAGCTTCAAAACAATTAAACTATGCTAATTCTATAGCACAGGATTAACCTAGGTCGATTCAGAGACACAATCAATATAGTTTCAACTTCAATTCACTAGTAAATAATAGGGGGATTTTTATAGAACAGTTTGCATGCGATAAACGAAAATTGCAGAAAAACATAGCAAAATAGAAACTAACAGAATTGATAATAGGTATTCTAAAGCAGATTAAAAAGCATCAATCCAATTCACCAAACCCAGCAATGCAAATTAGCATAGTTATCAGATAATGATCTTGTTATGAAAGTTCATTCAATTTCATTAGAAGCAGTTCAATCGAATTAACCCTTAAATTAATGGAAACCACAAACCTAATTGAAATATCGTCCAAATAATCTATGATTAAAAGTAAAAATTAGGAAATGAATCCATAACCTAATCCATTTTCAATCCTAAACACATTCATAATCATGAAAATTGAATAGAGGATTGAAGAAGAAAGTGAACATTCATACAGAAATTGAAATACCAAACTAGAACTCAAATTCTCCTTGCTTGGGCTGGATCCTTGGATTGATTGATTGTTTAGCCTTCTATGATCATCATCAATGGAAGCCCCACAAAATTAGTGCAAGAAAATGAAAGAACATAAATGAAAATGAAGAATAGTGAAGAACAGTTGAGAGAAAATAAGAGAAAAGGGTTTTAACTCTAAAAACTTCTAAAATCACTCAAATATAGTGATTGAGTCAGTAGGAAAGGATGGGCCATAATTAAGCCCAACTAATCTAACTAATTACTAATTACACCAATTTCGCACCCCAAAATTCAAGTGCAATGGTTCTGACGTCCAAGCCTAAAATAACCCTCAAAATGACATAATTGGCCTTGGCTTATCTTTGACAAAATTGTATATCTTTTCCTTATCTTTCCAAGGACTACTGATATGAGCCATTTGGAGTTCTATAGAGCTTTCTAGGTCCTAAACAAGGAAGATAGGTCAAGTAAGCAAAAACTCCGAAAATAAGTAACAATTATCAATTAAGCCCACTTGTTTGCCTAAGACAAAAACTGAATTAGAATGGGAAAATAAAAGTCCAAGAGAAGTCAAATAAGCTAAGAAGAATAGAAAAATATTAAACAAAAAATACTCAATCAGCAACCACAGTGACTCCAGACTTTTTTGGCACTACCTGAACTAGACTTACCCATTGGCTGTCAAAGATAGGATAAATGATACCCGCTTGCAGAAGATTAGTAACTTCTTTCTTAACCACATCCAAAATCAATGGGTTCAGGCGCCTCTGAGGTTGTCTGACTGGTTTAGAACCTTCTTCCAAAGAAATCCTATGCATACATGTAGAAGGGCTAATACGAACTAAATCTGCTAAGGTCCACCCAATTGCCTTCTTATTTTTCTTCAACAATTGAAGCAACTTATCTTCTTGATCTGGTAGAAGATCCTTTGCTCTAATGACTGGCAATTTCTCATTGTCTTCTAAGAAATCATATTTCAAATGAGTAGGTAAATTCTTAAGCTTCAATTAGGTGGCTCAACAATCGATAGAAGAAGTTTATTTTGTTGCACTAAATTTGCAACAAGGAGATCTGGACCTGAAATAAAAGCATAAGAACTACATCCAGATTACTCATTAGTAACATCTGAATTACTATCAGAATGATCAACATTGCCTAACTCAGAATGTAGCGAAGATTTCAAATTAGCATCAAAAGTAGGCAATTCAGAAATTTTCTCAAAACCATTATGTAAATTAGAATGCATATCAAGATCATTCATCAAGGCATAATTATGGTCAAGTGAATCTAGTGCATTATCAATTTCAACACAAATAGGACAACACTCACTATCACTATAACCACATACAAATTCTGCAAAATCCAGAAATTCAGAGCACAGTTCATCATATATATCATCTACAGCTTCATTAATAACATCAATGTACAACATAGAATGCTCCTCTCTAAGATGTTGCATGGAATCAAAAATATTATAGTGAACAATGTTATCACCAAACTCCATGGAAAGCATACCAAAATACACATTTATCTTAGTCCTAGCTGTCTTTAAAAATGGCCTCCCTAAAATGATTGGAGGCATAATACTAGAAGATTTAGATTCCATTTGTAAGATGTAAAAGTCTACGGGAAAAATCAATTCATTGACTCTAACTAATACATCCTCAATCAGACCTGCAGGGTGAATTTTACTTCTATTAGCTAACTGAATGACAACACCTGTGGAATGCAAAGGGCCTAGACCTAGAGATTTATAGAAAGATTCAGGCATAACATTAATAGAAGCTCCTAAGTCTAGCATGCAATCATCAATTTTCTTATTTCCTATAATGTAAGGAATAGAAAACGTCCCTGGATCTTTGCATTTTTTAGGAATGGGCTGAATGAGTGCAGAAACATTCTGGCTTAAGCTAACTCTCTCATTTCCCTTCAGCCGTCTCTTGTTTGTACACAATTCCTTAAGAAACTTGGCATATTTGGGAATTTTCTTGATGGCATCTAGAAGCGGAATGTTAATTTCAACCTTCCTGAAAGTGTCAAGAATCTCATTCTTTTGACTTGTCTCTGCTTGCTTCTTTGACTTGGATTGCATTACTCTTTTGGGAAAAGGCAAAGAAATAATCATCATTTACTAGCTTCTTTCACCTTATCCTTCACAGGATCCAACTTATCTTTTCTGAATTCCCACTCTCTGGTATTGGTTTAGACCTTTGAATCTCAACTTGTTTATTCTCCTTGACAGCTTGCTCTGGCCATTCATATTGCTTACCAGACCTCAAAGATATTGCACTCACATTACCTTTTGGATTTGGAGTAGATTGTGAAGGTAGAGAGCTATTGGCTCCTTGAGGTTGCAATTGACTCACAGAAGTCACAAGTTGGCCAATTTGAGTCTATAAGTTCTGAATTGTTAACTCAGTCCTTTGCTGAAATTGCAAATTATTGGTAGCAAGTTGTTTAATTAACTCTTCCAAAGAAGGTCCACTGCTACTGGCTTGTTGTGCAGGTTGCTGAACAGGCATAGACTATTGTTGCTAGTTTTGCTGCTGATAATTCTACTTGTAATGTGGAGGTTGTACCTCTGCTGATAAGGAGGGTTTTGCTGGTTTTGACTTTGGTTCGGATTCCGATTCCACCTCAAGTTTGGATGATCTCTCCAACCTGGATTGTAAGTACCTTGTGGAGGATTATAATTCTGCTGATATTGAGGTTTACCTGGAAAACCAACAACTGCTCCAACTGATGGATCAGATGAGCCACTTTCTTGTAAAGTAGGACAAGCATCAGTCGGATGGTTAAAGTCAACACAAATGCCACATGCCTTAGTAGAAGGTTGGACAGTTTGTGTCACAACAAGTTGCCTCACTAAAGAAGTCAATTCATCCAATTTGTTTTCCAATCTTTGGTTATCTGAATTCTGTGGAGTTGCTACCTGTAACAACCTAAAATTTTTCTAGATGTTATATTTTTATTAGGGTTTAATTTTAAGAAGCATATATTAATAAAAATTCTAACACATATAAATTATAGAAGTTGTTAAACTAATATATATTATACGTAGCCATAGTACTTGTTACATCCCTTCTTGTTATACAAGCACGAAGTCCACCATACTTGCTAATATTCTAAAACATCAGAGTACTAGTAAAAATCTCGTGCTAGCTTCATCTCTGTTCCACCTTCAGTCCAGATCCATCAAGAAAGATTATCACCAAGGTCATCTGTATATATAAAAAAAAAATGAAACAAATCCAGTGAGAAATAAAATTTTTCAGTAGGCAAAATCTAAACCACCAAACACGTTAGTATGTTAGTAACTTATCAATATAAATGAATCCATACAATAAATAATTATGCAACTACATGTATGCATGAAATGAATTTTCCCAGGGTGCACATGGCCTCTACATATCATACTGTATGTAGCTACACCTCGTACTGGATGTAGAAATGTTGCGGCCGTCTTACGCTAGTCATGCATGCCATTCTATGCATTTGCACCTGGTCTCTACATCTCGTACTGGTTGTAGTCTCAGATTATGTTTAACAAATCTCATATTGGACTTGGAAACAAGAATCAACATATCATCACATCAAAATCCATCCATAGTAAAATCCATAAGCAAATACATACTACCTTATGGAAAGATATTTACATCATAACATCACACGTACCAAAAGTATGGTTAGGCTACCATACCTTATTCAAGCAAAACCATACCAACTTAGGCATGAAAATTGATTATCCTCAAGCTACAGACAAATCATGTTAGTATTCTAACTAATAAACCACAATATATCTTCCAATTAATTTCTAATTCCTTTAAACCTTCACAAGAAAAGATCATAACCTAGCATGCATCTTAATCTCCTTTCACCTACCACCTTACTACTTCATCCTCAAAATTGAATCACTCTAGTATTTGAACCATTTTTCTACATACCATTCAATCTCTACTTCTAAAAATTAATACAAACAGCTCAAATATCATCAAAATCGCTTCCAAAGATCACCAAATATACTTCCAAACATCACTAATATTTCAGCCTATAAATCATCACCTATCCTATGGTTTAAATCAACATTTTCACATCATAAAATAACCTTCAAATGACATGAAATTTCAGCCTAAATAATAACCATAAATCAGCCCGTTTAAGTATATAGGTTAATCCAAACAAATGCTTAACTAGAGATTGAAGCCTAGCCTACCTCAAGTGAGTTTGATTTTTGAAATGGAATGAAGGGCTGTCTTCCTTGGAAAATCTTCTAGGAAATGAATCCTTGAAAGAAGAAATTGGCTGATGGGTGTGGTGGTAGAAGATGTCACGGTTTGGAGCAACAAAGGAGGTAGGAAGTGAGGAAGTGAATAAAATGCAAAGGAAAGCAATTTGACTGTGAGTTTTGGGGGATAGCCTTACATGCAAAATTTTTGGGATGTTATAATCTATTTATACTAATTGATTTAGTTAGGATGGAAGGTAATTGGTTAGAAAGAAACTTAGTTAGTACGTAATTAGTATAACCTATTTGAATGGGAGATGACAAACATTAGACGACATACGAGAACATCTTCTGTGTGATGGGATTAAGAAGAATTATACAACATGGATATGGCATGTGAATTGACAAACATCCAGAGGGGGTCCTAAATTGAAGTACTTAATGTAGACATGGGAGATCAATTAGAGGATATAATTCGTGATCTCAGACAAAAGTCTTTTCAGCAAGCACATACCCCTATGTATGATACATTGGAAAGTGATTTGAACAAGCCTTTGTATCTGGGTTGCACTAAGTCTTTGACCCTATTGTCAGTGGTGTTAAATCTGGTTAATGTCAAGGCCAGATATGGGTGAAGTGAAAAAATCTTCACTTCACCACTTCAGGTAGTTCAGGATATGCTTCCAGATGAAAACATGTTGCCAAAAACTTATTATCAGGCGAAGAAGATATTGTGTCTGATGGGTATGGAATATCAGAAAATTCATGCCTGTCCTAATGATTGCATATTGTATAGAAATGAATTTGAAGAAATGCATAAATGCCCTAGGTGTGGGATATCATGGTACAAAGTGAAGGACGATGACGATTGTAGCAGTGATGAAAGCACAAAGAATGGCCCGCCAGCGAAGGTGTTGTGGAATCTTTTGATCATTCCAAGATTTAAGCGTTTGTTTGCTAACGAAGATGATTCAAAAGACCTTACATGGCATGCAAATGGGAGAAACTGTGATGGAATGCTCTGCCATCCAGCTGATTCCTCCAAGTGGAAAAAGATTAATTGTTTGTATCCGGAATTTGGCGAAGAGCCAAGAAATCTTAGGCTTGCACTTGTCAGCGATGGAATGAATCCCTATGGTAGTTTTAGTACTCAGCATAGTTCGTGGCCTGTTTTGCTAGTCATTTACAACTTGCCTACTTGGTCATGCATGAATGAAAATACATGATGTTTTTTATGATGATATCGGACCTAAGACAACCAGGAAATGACATTGATGTTTATCTCAGTCCCTTGATTGAAGACTTGAGAAACTTGTGTGACGAGGGAGTTGCCATGTTTGATGGGTATCAAAGTGAGACATTCAAGCTACGTGCAATGCTATTTTGTACCATTAATGATTTTCTAGCGTATGGGATTTGAGTGGATACAGTGTTAAGGGCCATCGTGCATGCCTTATCTGTGAACAAGACACGAGCTACATACAACTTAAACATGGAAGAAAAATAGTTTACACTCGCCATCGATGTTTTTTGAAATCTTATCACCCTTACTGGTGATTGAAAAAAGCATTTAATAGAAGTCAAGAGAATGAAAGTGTGCTGATGTAAATAGCTGAAGCCATAGCCATTAAGTTTTCCCAAATCTACCTTGCAATAGAACCCAATCTTCAAGCAATCCTAAAGAACACACAAGCTTCCAGCACTCCTTGAATTGGGGCTGTTTTAGAAGTTTAAATTGCAAAAAATGGAAGATGGAAGAAAGGTTAGGGATGAAGATGAAGACACCATGGAGAAGCTCTCCAATAAGCCTAGGAAGAATCACCACAATAGCATTGGGAAGCCATTGATAAGACTCAAGAAGTTCTTGAACAAGAACAAGAGAGAAACTCTCACAACAATTTTCAGAAATTGTATTAATGAACCAAAGTTAGTTACATTTAGTTTTGGCACCTTATATAAGCCACGAATTACAAGCTAAATGACACTAAATGTAATGTAAATGCAAATTGAAATGAAGCCCGAATGTAGCTTGAAGTGCAAGCTTTCTTTAAAAAGACCCTTGGCTTCTAAGTTTCGGGCTTCTGCAGAATTTACTAATTTAATCGATTATTTCATCCATGTAATCGATTATTTAACCTAAATAATCGATTACTTGGTTTGGTAATCGATTATTTTGCTCTTATCCTTCCTGGAAACTGATAAATGAACAAAATAATCGATTAATTCGACATGTAATCGAATAAAATAGAGCTATTTACATTTTTCAGGCTGATTTAATCGATTACAGGATGCTTTTAATCGATTACAGGTATCAAAAGAAGCTTTTAATCTGTTACAGGATGCTTTTAATCTGTTAAAACAGACAACAACCATTTTGTGTTTCCACTACTTTTGTGGGCTTCTTCTTGCTTTTCCAAGAGATACAAGTTAGATTGGATATGATCTTAAAGTGCTTGAGTCCTAGCTCTTTAGCTTGCATTGATCCTCCATCATCCCCTACTTCTTGAGAGAAACTTGTCCTCAAGTTTACATCCTCACTTGTACCTACATCACACAAAAAAAGATCACATACATTGAAAGTGGTATTCACACCATACTCACTTTGCAACTCAAGATTCTCTAGAGGGAATTTATCCTTCCACTTATGCTTAATGGCTTGTTTAGCATTTTGTTCCATTTTCCTCTCCACATAGGCCTTCACTTGTTCATACAATTTCTCCACATAAGAAGCTTTAGACAAAGCATCATGATTAATCAAAGAAGAAGTGTTAGGCAAAGGCAATAAATTAAGAGGAGTTAAAGGATTAAAGCCATAAACAATTTGAAAAGGAGATAAGGAAGTAGTTTTGTGAACTACTCTATTGTAAGCAAACTCAATATGAGGTAGACACTCCTCCCAAGTCCTCACATTGCAATTGATGTACCACTTAGCATGCCTTTTATTGAGGGTGCCTTGACTTTTCAAATAATCAATAGACCCATGATCACTATGGAACACAAATTTCTTTGGTAAAAGATAATGTTGCCAAGTTTTCAAGACTCTATCAAATGCATACAACTCTTTGTCATAAGTGGAATAGTTCAAACATGCACCCTTCAATTTCTCACTAAAATAAGCAATAGGATGTTTATCTTGAATTAAAATTCCCCCAATGCCTACATTAGATGCATCACATTCCAATTCAAAAGAAGCATTCAAATTAGGCAATGCAAAAATAGGTGCATGATACAATTTATCCTTCAATGGTTTGAAAGCAACTTCATCCAAAAGAGGTTGTATAGCTTTGGGCCATTTTTCTCCTTCCTTTTCAACATGTAAACAAAGAAAGTTAGAAACCATATAATGAAGAGGTTGTCGTGCTAATAACACTCTCTTGACATCTTTTCCTCTCAAGAAAAAACTCTCTTTAATCTCATGAATTTTTTTGCTCTCATTTTTTTCCACTTTTCTTTTCTTCTCACTAGTTTTTCTCTTTGGAAGCTCACTCTTATTCTCTTTTTTAGGTGCAATATTTTTTTCAACTCCTTAATTCTCTTTTCTTTTATCTTTATTTGAGACTCACACACTTGTCTAGGAGTCAAAGGCCTCAAAATAATTTTCTTGCCTAGGTGCTCAAACTCAAAAGTGTTCTCCATGCCATTGTGTATCACTTTTCTATCATATTGCCATGGTCTACCAAGAAGGATATGACCAGCCTCCATTGGAACAATATCACAATGAACATTATCATGATAAGAATTAATAGAAAAAGGAATGAGCACTTGAGAATTTACCACCACTTCTCCACTTTCACTAAGCCATTGTAGCTTGTATGGCTTTGGATGCTTTGTGGTTGGCAAGTGTAATTTCTCCACAAGTCTTGTACTAGCCACATTGGTACAGCTCCCACCATCAATGATAAGTGAGCATACCTTGTCTTTAACCAAGCATCTTGTGTGAAAAATATTTTCTCTTTGACTTTCCTCTTTTTCTAGGCAAAAATTGCTCAACATTCTCTTTACCATCAAGAGATCTCCCTCTTCGGCCTCTACTAGTGTGAGTTCCTTTTCTTCTTCACTTGGATTATTATTTGAGTCACTTGAAGACTCACTCCTTATTCCTCCATCCTCAAGCAAAATCATAGTCCTCTTGTTAGGACATTGAGAAGCAATGTGACCCTTGCCAAGACACTTAAAACACTTGATATTGCTTGATCTTCTTGTAGTTGGTTCCACAATTTTTTTTCTTGAGCTTCCCACCCTTTCTTCTTTATTTTTCTCATAAGAAACCCCCCTTTTAGGCTTGTCCTTCCAGCTGGAAGTTGCAGCCCCATTTGAGAATTGGAAGTTTTTCTCCTCTTTAATTGTTGTTCCACTTTTTGAGCTTTGTGGACTAGCTCCTCAATTGTTGCATATGAATGTAGCTCCATCACATCTTGAATTTCTCTATTCAAGCCATGAAGGAACCTAGCCATAGTTGCTTCTTGAACCTCCACAATTTCAGCCCTTATCATCATCAATTCCATTTCCTTATAATATTCATCAACACTATTGTAACATTGGAAATGTCTTTGAATCTTGTTATGGACTTCTCTTGCATAATAAGTTGGAACAAATCTTCCTCTCAAGCATGCCTTCAAGTCATCTCAAGAATTTAATCTTTGTCTCCTCATCCTCCCTATATCCACTTGAATTTGGTTCCACCAAGTCAAAGCATAACCACCAAACTCCAAAGTTGCTAGAGCAACTTTCCTTTCTTCCTCAAAATGTTGGCATGAGAAAATTTTTTCTACTTTCATCTCCCACTCAAAATACTCTCCTGGATCATTATTGCCAAGGAATTTTGGAATTTTTATTTTCATTCCATTCAATCCTCCATTCCTCCCATCTCTCTCTTCTCTTCTCACCCTCCAATCTTCATCATCTCTATTTTGCCTCCTAGGATTGTGTCTCCTATGATTTTCTCTTCTATTATTTTCTCTCCAATCCTCCCTCTCACTCCTCTCATCATAATAGTTTCCTCCATGAGAAGAAGTATACTCACTCAACCTCCTACCATTATGAGCCTCTCCATCCACATTTTCCAATGCATACTCCTCTTTTGTGTCTCTTTTTTAAACTCTTCTAACCTTGCATTTATATCGGTTTGCCATTCTATTTTTAAGTCTTTCATCTGTTTTGTCATGGCTTTCATCAACCTAGAGGTCCTAGGTGACAAAGCTTCTCCTCCACTTGAACTCATCCTTCAAAAAAATGGTTAGCAAAACACAATTATATAAAGAAATCCTCACCACTCTCTAAGTGTTTGCCACTCTTAATCTAGGCTCTTTCTATAATGTTCTCTCTTGTCTTTTTCCACTCTTATTCCTCTCTATAGTTCTTAAACAAAAACTTCTAATCAAATCAAGCCTCTTTACTATAGTGAAATGGGAAATGATTCTAGGCTAGACTCAAGAGTCCAAAGAACAAGAAAACTCGAAGACAAAACCTTGGAAATTTTAAGAGACAAGCAACAAAGCAAAATTTAGAAAAGCACAACTCAAATTGGAATTTAATGAGACAACTCAAGGAATACTATGGCTGTACCAAACTACACAAGGAGGATATGCCAAGTAAATTCAATTGCTAGAAGCCAAATTTCATCAAATTTGAATGTCATACAAGTTCACTTGATTTTGTTGTTCAAAGGAAATTTTTGGAACTTGTAATTTTGTAATTTGCTTCTAAATTCTGTTTTTCTTTCACTTTTTCCAGCCACTAATCAATAATGTCTTTGGCTGTACACTTGATGTATTTTTCTTTTGCTTTTGGATTGTTTCTTTCACAATTTTTTTTCAGCTTTTGTTTTTCTTTTGAACAAGTTCAAAAATCCTTAAAGAAATTCAATGAATCACTAAAATATGATGTATAACAACTGTAAAATTTGCTTCTAACAACTGAATTCAGTTTAGGCATGAGAGTAGAATCAAAACAAGTGGTCATACAACACAAAAACACTACAAACAAAAGTTGACAAGAATCAAAGCTAGAAAATCAGAAAAATATCAAGAACACATGAAGAACATAAGAACATGAAATCACATAGAACTTGAAGAAAACACTAAGGTTTTGTGGTTGAACACACAACAAGCCCAAACCACCAAGAATCAAAGGAAAACAACAAGAAACAAGGAATTGAAATGGATTTTCGTTTTTGGAATTAATGCAGAATTTTACCTTTGAAGAAACCTAAAACTGAACTTGAAGAAGAATTCTACAAGGATTAGGCACTGATACCATATGATGTAAATAGCTGAACCCATAGCCATTAAGTTTTCCCAAATCTACCTTGCAATAGAACCCAATCTTCAAGAAAACCTAAAGAACACACAAGCTTCCAACACTCCTTGAATTGGGGCTGTTTTAGAAGTTTAAATTGCAGAAAATGGAAGATGGAAGAAAGGTTAGGGATGAAGATGAAGACACCATGGAGAAGCTCTCCAATAAGCCTAGGAAGAATCACCACAATAGCATTGGGAAGCCATTGATAAGACTCAAGAAGTTCTTGAACAAGAACAAGAGAGACTCTCACAACAATTTTCAGAAATTGTATTAATGAACCAAAGTTAGTTACATTCAGTTTTTGGCACCTTATATAGGCCACGAATTACAAGCTAAATGACACTAAATGTAATGTAAATGCAAATTGAAATGAAGCCCAAATGTAGCTTGAAGTGCAAGCTTTCTTTAAAAAGACCCTTGGCTTCTAAGTTTCGCGCTTCTGCAAAGTTTACTGATTTAATCGATTATTTCATCCATGTAATCGATTATTTAACCTAAATAATCGATTACTTGGTTTGGTAATCGATTATTTTGCTCTTATCCTTCCTAGAAACTAATATATGAACAAAATAATCGATTAATTCGACATGTAGTCGAATAAAATAGAGCTATTTACATTTTTTCGGCTGATTTAATCGATTACAGGATACTTTTAATCGATTACAGGTATCAAAAGAAGCTTTTAATTTGTTGCAGCATGCTTTTAATCTGTTAAAACAGACAACACCCCTTTTGTGTTTCCACTACTTTTGTGGGCTTCTTCTTGCTTTTCCAAGAGATACAAGTTAGATTGGATATGATCTTAAAGTGCTTGAGTCCTAGCTCTTTAGCTTGCATTGATCCTCCATCATGTGCCGATACCATTAACTGGTGAGTAGGTTCTTGACCGGGTTGAGAACATGAATACTACAGTTGGAAAGACCCAAAAGAAGCTGAAAAATAAAACTTACATATGGAAGAAGAGGTTGATATTCTTTGATCTTCCATACTGGTCTGATCTAGATGTAAGACATTGTATTGATGTTATGCATGTGGAGAAAAATGTGTGTGACAGTGTCATTGGCACGCTTCTTAACATTCAAGGCAAGACAAAGGATGGTTTGAATACTCGTTAAGATCTTGCTGAGATGGGTATACGTGAGCAGTTACATCCAAGGTTTAATGGTAAGAAAATATACTTGCCTCCAGCATGCCACACTTTGTCAAGAAAGGAGAAGATAAGTTTTTGTCAGTGTTTGCGTTGTGTGAAAGTGCCACAGGGATACTCTTCAAATCTTAAGAGCCTTGTGCAGGTGCAAGATCTAAAACTAGTTGGCTTAAAGTCTCATGATTTCCACATCTTGATGCAACAACTGTTAGTTGTGACGATTCAAGACATTTTGCCTAACAAAGTGAGGCATGCTATACCTCGCTTGTGCTTTTTCTTCAATCCCATATGTAGCAAAGTCATTAACCCTGTACAGTTAGATGACTTGGAAGAAGTGGATGCAATTATCTTGTGTCAATTGGAGATGTATTTTCCTCCTTCATTTTCGACATCATGGTTCACTTAATGAGTGGTTGATAGTCCTGGTCTTGAAAACTAGTATAATTCGGAACAAAGAACTATCGAGGGTTCGAATCCCTCTTTCTCGTTCATCTGTTAGGGAAATTAAATTGTGTGGTCCTGTTTATTTATGGTGGATGTACCCAATTGAGCGATATCTGAAGATGTTAAAAGGGTATACAAAGAATCTACACCGTCCTGAAGCATCCATAGTTGAAAGGTACATTGCAGGAGAAACTATTGAATTTTGTTCAGAGTATATTGAAAAGGCAAAACCTGTTGGGCTTCTCGAGTCTCGGCATTATGACAGAGTGGAAGGTAAGGGTTCACGAGAGCTGCATGTTATAACTCCTGGTTTAGAGGAATTGCAACAAGCTCATTTGTATATACTAAATAAAAATAATGAAGTCCTGCCATACATAGTTCGTCATGAAGCCTTAGTCAAGGAAAATAATCCAAAAATGATCAAGAATAGGTTGTTGAAAGAGCATAACAAGACTTTCTTGAATTGGTTTAAAGATACAATATTTAGTGATGAATGTTCCTCTGAAACAATAAAGAAGTTAGCAGATGGGCCTAAAAAAATGTTAGAAGTTGGCAGGGATACGATATCAACAAGTACTTGTTCTACACCAAAGAACAAGATGACAAGAGCACAATGCAAAACAGTGGGGTTAGTCTTAGGGTTGAATCCCAGCACTTTGCAAATGTGCATAACCACTATCCCCGTCTGGAATCTATGCGTTACTTTGAAGTCATTAATGAAATCTGGGAGCTTAATTATGTTAAATTCACTGTGTTTGTTTTCAAGTATAAGTGGGTTGATAACAATATCGGTGTGTTAACCAATGATTCGGGTCTTAAGAAGCTAGTTTATTAAAGTGAGCCTTTCATCATGGCAGAACAAGCTAAACAAGTATTTTATGTTCAAGATCCTTGTGATGAAAGGTGGTCAGTGGTTCTAAATGGAAAAACCATTGGTCTTAATCTTGAAAATGATGATTCAACCCTTGATACTGGTCTCACCCCTTTCTTGACACAAATGCATAACGTCAACCGAGAAAAAGAAGTTGACAACATTCATACAAATCGTAATGATCAAGATAAAGGAGAATTAATTAACATTGTTTAGTGTAATGTTTATTTTATATTTACTTGTTTCCACATTTACAATTTTATAACTTACTTTACTTTTCACTTAACTTTAATTAATATTCTTTTGAACAGGCACATGAGTACACCACCGTGCTCCCCTCCTCCTTTTGAGTAAGCACCTTTGCCGAAGAAGACTAGGAAAGAAACAAGCTGAGGTCATTGGCTATTAAACCCATCAATGTTGAGAGACCAGTGGTTCATGTGGATCATGCCATTGGGAAGGCTGATGGTCCCATAAAAAGAAATTGAGGACGTATTTGGGGATCATCGCTTGGGACAAGATGGATGTCACAATTGGTAACTAGAAGGAAGTTCCTGCAGCTCAGAAGGAATTGATTTGGGAGGACATTCAGGTATTAGCATTAAATGTTCAATGTCAATGTAATTGGTTGTACTAATACAATTAAAATGTTATTGTAACTGTTAAATGTGTTTTTGTATGGCAGGCTAAATTTGATATACCTGAAGCGTCTGACCAAAGGATGAAGAAGAAAATTCTTCAGACCGTAGAAGAGTGGTGAAGGCAATTTAAGTTAGATTTGACCTCCAAATGGGGTCTGGCACAAGGCAAGAAGGAGGACGACGACACAGCCTATGAGAAATACGAAGTCAACAAAGAAAAGTGGCACCAATTTCGAGAGAGTCGTAGAGTCACTTCATGGGAGGTTAGTTGACTTGCATTGTTTTTGAATTTGACAATTATGCAGTATTTTCAAGCACATTTTGGTGACAACTATCTGTGTATTTGTGACAGGATGTTAGAAAGAAGGCTCAAGCCATCTAGAAACAAAACACTGCCCCTCATGTGTTGTCTCATGAGGGTTATGATTTATTAGAACAGAAGTTAATGAAGGGAAACCAAAAGAAACAATTGAAGGAAGCAGTCCAATCTGGAAGTACCAAAACAATCGTTCATCCTCCATTTCTTGTTAGACGACACATGAAGTGGAAGATGGCTCGCACAAAAAAATTAGGAGACATGACATCTGAGGCGACACGTAAGATTGTAGAAAGGATTGTAAGTTAATTTTTTGTTTCAATAGTCATTAATTATAAAAACAACAAGAAATTTGAAAACTCATGTAGTATTTATGTTGATTGCACCCTGGAAGAGCAATTGACACAGGGTAGCTTTGTCGCCAGTGGATGTCAGGATGTACAGACTACTGCCATTGGACTACCAGAGCACCCAGGCAATGTCCGTGCTGCTAGAGCCGGTGTGACGATCAAACAATACTTTGGACCAACTTCAACAAGCTCTCGCACATCTAAGTCCATGAACCTAGAAGACTTGGATCGGCTGAAACAAAATATCAGGGAAGGGCTGGAGCATTCGATCACTAAAAAAGTGACTCAAAACCTCATGTTGTCCTTCAGCCACATGTAGTACAAGATGCAATCTTAGATGCAGTCTCAAGGATTTATACTGTCTCCTGAGGTTGAGATTGGTCCTTTTGGTTGTCACCATGAAGGAAAATTGTGTCGATCCCTTAGGGCAGGACCCAAACACAGGTGCATCAGATAGGCATGGGTTGTATGTTGATGACAATCCTCCCAGCCTGGTTTCCATTGGAAGAGTTTACGAGGGTTGACAATTGTACACAACATCCCTTTGGCCAATGATCAGGTAAAGGTGGGTGTTGAGGAAGTTGGCAATGATGATGCTCGCGTCCCTGTACCCACTGAAGAGGTTCATTTAAAAAGGATTTGTTACATATAAAGTGTTGACTGCCATTGACTTATGTTTATCAACTGTATAGGATAAATAGGGACCTGAGGAACCGGTGAAACCTATACATAAGCCAAAACCTAATGACGATTCTAACAACTCACCTCATCACTACGATATCACTACTCTAAACGTATAATTTCAATTTTTAATGAAAACTCTATTAATTTGATTAATAAAATAAGAGTAAATTTTTCACGATAATACACTTATCAAACCGATATTGAATTATCATATCTTACATTTTATTTCTTTTATTTCTCATTAGGCAACATTGGTTTTTCCAAAAAATTGATGTTGTATATTTTTGTTAACATCGATTTTTGAAAACCGAGGTTAAAAGCATATTTTCTAGTTTTGATCCTATTTTAGTATTAAATTCAATATTCCCATTCTACATACAAACATCACCACTACGTAATTAATTAAAATATCCCATGTTAGTGTTCAATTCAATATTCCTATTCCACATAGCAATATTGATTTGAGAATTGTTATTAAGCATAATACAAATACAATAAGTGTTGCATAATTTGACACACAAAAGTTGCATAAATATTAGTATTCCATATAAATATCAATATACATACTTTGGCCGTTGAAATGCCATTACAAGTTTGTAACAAGATTCATAAAGAAATAACATAAAGGCTCGTAACAAGAGTAAAACAACTTAACCACTTGATCCACATTAGATTCTTCCTAGTTCCTGGAAAATGATAACATTTTCAATCATTATGTGGTGCAAGAGTCTCCAAGTCAAATACATTCAGCAGTTGAAATATAACTTTAAATGATAAGAGCACACAACAACATTAAAAAGTAAAATTCCCAAACAATAACATCTATCAATCGTCCAATTGTTGAGTAATGCCACTGACCATTGATTCATCTATATTAAGAAAAATGAAAAATTAGAAATTAACAATGAAAGTGAAAATTTACAAATCTAAAATAAAGGGTACCTTCATCATGAAATTCATTTTCACTTACTAAATTAGCTTTTTCTATAATTTCTTTAGAACCTACAAATATGAAATTGAGAATTATAAGTGACAATTTGATGTTGTCTGCAAGTTATATATAATTATATATACTAGTATTTGAATTGATGACTTTATATTCGAATTTATCCTAGATAAAAAACAATAATTATACTGCAATATCATTTTTTGTATGGTCAGCAACTTAACATTAAAAAGAATGACATTATAATTCTATATGGTAGGGTATAAGATTGTATTATGGAGAGAAAAATGAGAAATAACATAAAAGAAAAAAGTGTAAAAAAATGGGTATGAAATCACATATTTGTGGTAGGGGAAACAATTCCAAGATTCTGAAAACAAATGACATAGCACATGCTTATGAAGTGAGAACCTAATTAATCAAAAAATTAAAGCATGTTTAGTGATCACATTCATAAAATATAATAATTAATATTAGCTTTATAAGATTCTTTCAAGAAGGAAGAACACATTAACAAAATCACATAATCCCAGTTTATACAAAATGGCATAACACAAACATTGAAGATAACAGGTGTGATGACCTGGTGGCTGGTGCATGTGAGTGCGACACAACCTAGCAAGCAATTGTTTGAGTTTGCGACGATGATGGGTGGTTCGACAACAATAATGTGAAATGAAGGGTGAGATCGATGTAAAATGAAGAGTGCAACAAACTGGAACTCAACGAAATAACAACATAGTGGTGTAACAAGGACTATGTTAACTCTTAGGCAAGCGTATCAATTTGTCCAAGTAGTAAATAAAACGGTAAGATCGAGTGTCGAGTACACAGAGACTTTGATTATACTCAAAATTTGTATACATCTATTTGTAAGCAATTAACAAAATAATTTTTGGGGTTTTCAAGTGATGGTGTATGTAATATAAATGCAGAATAAAGTAAACAACAAAACAAATTAAGAGCCAGAAAAGAAAACAAACACTTGGAGATTGAATTTGAAGGTTGGTGCAAGATGATGAGATATGTTAGGTGTTCAGCCAACCAGAACTACTCTTGATGCAATGTTAATGATTTTTCACTATTTAATATTATTTTACATATTACCTTCATCCTCTAATTTACTCTAACCATGATCCCTAATATGAAAGAGGCTAAATTATCTAATTTCACTCTTGATCCCTCAGCAAGCTACATCAAAAAATTTGCATTAAGAGTAGAAATGTATATTTAAGGCTAAACAATGTCATTCTATCCCTAGATATGGATTGCCTAGATATTGTTTTCCAGTTCTTAGAGTATAAACATTTCCTAATGCATAAATCCTCATAACATTACATGCACATGGATGATCATACCACAAACATGACATAAGATTCAGAAAAAAAAATAACATGAAAATAACATTAAATAGATAGTAAGAATTGTTACATCAATAGTGTTTGGTTGTTGAACCCCCAACAATGAGTGCTTTAGTCTCGCAATATCATGAGAGGCTTACAATAAACAAAAGAGAACAACAATTTATGAAAGAGAATGAAAGAATGGTAGAACAAGGGGCATAAGCCAACTTCTGTGGAGTGGATTCTTCTCTCCTTTGTGCCTTATGTTTCTCTCTGTCTTCTCCTTCTTTGCCTCTGACTGCTCACCCCTTTTTATAACAAAAATTTTTCTTTATTGGGCTTTATCTTTATTGGTGACTCTCTAAGCCCATATGTGCATGCTAAGCCCAAATCCTCAATCCATCTTCCAAGTCTTTAATTTATAATCACTACTAGAAAAATGGGTTTTAACATCGCTAAGTTAACATCGGTTATTGATAAAACCGATGTTAACAAAAACGCGGTTAACATCGATTTTCTTAAAAACTGATGTTAACATCAGTTTTCCTAAAAACCATAAAAATCGATGTTAACATATACACATTAACATCAGTTTTTAAGGTTTTTCTGAAAAATCGATGTTAACATATACACGTTAACATCAGTTTTTAAGGTTTTCTAGAAAACCGATGTTAACATCGATTTTTAAGGTTTTCTGGAAAACCAATGTTAACATATACACGTTAACTTCGATTTTTAAGGTTTTTTGGAAAACTGATGTTAACAGATACATGTTAACATCGGTTTTCATTAAAAACCGATGTTGTGCAGGAGATAGCAACATCAGTTTTTCGTTGAAAATCGATGTTGTTATTGTTATTGTTATTATAAAAGTGTTGGGCCCCAAATTAAACACCATTTACTCTGGCGCCTTGATAACCGATGTTGTATCACTTCAAAACAATTAAACTACGCTAATTTTGTAGCACAGGATTAACTTAGGTCGCCTCAGAGACACAACCAATATGGTTCCAACTTCAATTCACTAGTAAATAATAAGGGGATTTTTATCGAACAGTTTGCATGCGATAAATGAAAATTGCAGAAAAACGTAGCAAAATAGAAACTAACAGAATCGATAAAAGGTATTCTAAAACAGATTAAAAACATCAATCCAATTCACCAAACCAAGCAATACGAATTATCATAGTTCTCAGATAATGATTTTTGTTATGAAAGTTCATTCAATTTCATTAGAAGCAGTTCAATCGAATTAACCCCTAAATTAATTGAAACCACAAACCTAATTGAAATATCATCCAAATAATATGTGATTAAAATTCAAAATTAGGAAATGAATCCATAACCTAATCCGTTTTCAATCCTAAACACATTCATAACCATGAAAATCGAATAAAGGATTGAAGAAGAAAGTGAACATTCACACAGAAATTGAAATACCAAACTAGAACTCAAATTCT
>CM023950.1:21246567-21269609 GCA_013407115.1 Glycine latifolia
AAAGTTCATTCAATTTCATTAGAAGCAGTTCAATCGAATTAACCCCCTAAATTAATTGAAACCACAAACCTAATTGAAATATCATCCAAATAATATGTGATTAAAATTCAAAATTAGGAAATGAATCCATAACCTAATCCGTTTTCAATCCTAAACACATTCATAACCATGAAAATCGAATAAAGGATTGAAGAAGAAAGTGAACATTCACACAGAAATTGAAATACCAAACTAGAACTCAAATTCTCCTTGCTTGGGCTAGATCTTAGGATTGATTGATTATTTAGCCTTCCATGATCATCATCAATGAAAGCCCCATGAAATTAATGCAAGAAAATGGAAGAACAGAAATGAAAATAAAGAACAGTGAAGAACAAAATGAAGAACAGTTGAGAGAAAATAAGAGAAAGGGTTTTAATTCTAAAACCTTCTAAAAGTCACTACAAAATATGTTTGTGCTAAAATGAAGTGTGTCCATCCAAATAACTAAAATCAATAAAATATAGTGACTGAGTCAGTACGAAAGGATGGGCCATAATTGAGCCCAACTAATCTAATTAATTACTAATTACACTAATTTCCCAACCCAAAATTCAAGTGCAGTGGTTATGACTTCTAAGCCTAAAATGACCCTCCAAATGATATAATTGGCCTCGGTTATCTCCGACAAACTTGTAGATCTTTTCCTTATCTTTCTAGGGACTACTCATATGCTCCATTTGAAGATCTGTAGAGCTCTCTAGGTCCTGCACAAGGAAGATAGGTCAAGTAACCAAAAACTCCGAAAATAAGCAACAATTATCAATTAAGCCCACTTGTTTGCCTAAGGAAAAAACTGAATTAGAATGGAAAAATAAAATTCCAAGAGAAGTCAGATAAGCTAAGAAGAATAGAAAAATATTAAACTAAAAATACTCAATCACGCCTCTGACCCTCACCCTCAAATTAGATTACTCCCACTCTTAGGCTTCACTCTCACTCTTACGGCAGTCTTGGTGTCATTGTTGGTGGTTGGCGCTTCCACTGTTGCTCACAACTCACATTTTAGTCTCACTCTCACTCGTGCAACTCAGGTACACTTGGTGGTTCTGCATTTTTCTTTTGCTCTATTTATGTTTATTTTACTCTCGTACTCACTGGTTGTTATTCACTATTTATGTTACTGCCATGGATTTCCAAGGTAGTAGGCTTCATTTGGTCAAGATCGTGGTTGCCATCGTTGCCATCATCCCATAACCGATGGATTTTGTTTTTTATTTTTTGTTTTGATGGAATAGATGATGAAGTCTTATCGCTTTAATTTGATGATAATGTTGAGTTTCTAGTTTGTATGGAATTAGTAGAGTTTTATTCTTGTAATATGAAATATGAATGCTATAGTAAGACCATAATAGTCATTGGAAGTTGGAAACAAACAAGCATACAATATTACTTTTCTATAGCAGGACTTTTTTCAGTGGATGTCTCAACTCTCAATTTTTTAATGTTGTAATGAATCAATCTTATTTCCTTTGGTTCTTCATCAAATTTTAATGTCTAGCTTCGTGTACAATACATCAAGGCTTTCTTATTATAGGAAATTCATTTATGAAAAGTATAGGAGTATGCATTGGGGAACATGAGTTGTCTCACCAAATTGAATAACAGGAGCACCATATAAAGACAGTATAATAATCAAAATTAAAAAATAACATTTTGGGTGATTGAATGTTGAATCCTATTGTTCACCTAGTTAGAGGCGTTTTTTGGAAAAAATAGTTGAGCAAATCCCCTTTGGAATTTGCCCAAGGCTTCTTCTCTTAATTTCGAGTGTTTTGACATATAGTACACCTTAATCAGACATTTCTATCAAAAGTTATAATCGTTTGAAGTTTATATGTTCAACATCAAGGCCAGTAACACAAGTTATTTGATTCTAACCCTCTGTCTATTAATTCTTGTTCTCTTCATTTTCTAGGTTCCTGCCCCAGCAATTGCATTGGCAATGGCACGTGCGTCTCCAGTGGAATCTGTGAATGTAAAACTAACTATGCAATTCATTAAGGTTCCTAGTTTATATAGGTTATTTTTGTGCTTAATGTCATAATATTGATATAGTGTGGATTCTGAGTTCACTGGTCTTTTTAGTTTATTTTTGGATTTGAGATTGGAATAATTTAATAGAGACTTGTTTCTTTGATTGCTTCATCGTGATTGTTCCCTATTTTTTTGGATTTTCTTCACTCAACTAAAATTGTAAGAGCTAATTGTTTAATTTTCTATATGTCATAATATATTTAGTTTTCATAGTTTATTTTTATAGCTTTTGGTGGAGTTTGGACAATCTTTTAAATAAGGGTCAGAAACAATTAAAAGAATAGTTCGTATTTAAAAAAAAAACATTCTACATCGGTTATGTAGTAAAAAACCGATGTAGAAAAAGAACTTTCTACATCGGTTTTGTCTATAAGTACTATTCACATCGATTTTTTAAATAACCGATGTAGAAAGTCCCTTTTCTACATCGATTTTGGGAAAAACCGATGTTGATTTACATATTTTACATTTTTTTATTAATTTCTTATTTGGCGACATCAATTTTCTTAATAAAACCAATGTTGTTTAGTTATATTAACATCGATTTTCAAAAACCAATGTTAACGTTGATACTTTCAACGTCAGTGGATTCAACATCGGTTAAAAATAGATGTTGAAAGTAAAAAATAACTGATGTGGAAATCGATATTTCTAGTAGTGAATCCTATTAAAAAAATATAACCAACACACTATAAATAAACTAATTTTAGCATTTATTGGATAAAAGCTTAGAAAAGCTAAATTTCTATGTTTCAATCACAAAAGAAGCATTAAAATAGGAAAAGGAAGATAATTGCTATGTAATTTAAATGCATAATTTACGTATAAATAGCAATTATCATACTACCCTCAGAGATGCGAGATCATGACATGACCGTGTGTGTGTGAGAGACAAGGGATGGCAGCCAGTAGCACTAATATGTAGTGACTGAGTGTGAAGACCAGTTTGAGGGTTTCTTTTTTTCCTTGTGTGTGTATTGTGTAACTGTAAGTAAGGCTAAAAAAGTAATTTAATAACCACAATAGAGGTTTGGGTTGTCCCCGTTCCTCATCCCCTTTCCAATACCCAAGGAAATCACCCAGGTAATACCCAAACCTGTGCCCATACCCAATCAAAGTTGGTATTGGTCGTCGAAGTCAGGGTGGGTACCCCCAGGTTTGGATTTCTTTTGATATCCCTAGGTGGATTAGATTATGTTTATCTTTTTGTAAGACTCATTGAATATTTATTTATTTATATGTTAACACTTTTGTTTACTATTAAATTAAATTTAGAGTTTTTGTTACATGTTTTATTGTAAGATATGATATTTCTAGATAGACTAATATTAGAAATTATTATGTTAAGATGCTTAGTAAGGAAATTTGTTTTTTTTTTTTTAATAATTAATGAAGAATTTGCAAGGGATTAGCGAGGGCCATTGTGCTACAAGTCACGAGGGAATATCAAAGGATTTGTGAGGTATCGGTGAGGGATTTGCGTAAGAATAAGGAGGATAATTTGTGAGTGATTTGCTAAAGGCTATAGTCACTAATTAGCGGGGGAATTACCTACAACTTGTTCATATTTTTGGTGAGAGAATGGCAAGGGAGTTAGTGAGAGAATAGCTAGGGAAAGTGGTCATCGCTAATTAGCAACTTGCTTTTAACGAGTTCCATTGCAAATCCATTACGAGTCCCTCACAAATATGCTTTGTGAGGGACTTCCGAGAAAATGTTTCCTGGTTAATTCGCAATTTTCTTGTAGTGCGTCACTTGAGATTTTTCATTCTGTAACATTTGAAGGATACCATCTTTGGCTGCTATGCGAACAATGCAAACATATCTCCTTTGATGAGTAGGACCTGAATTCTTGTGAGTCATTGCATATGAGCAATTAAAGATCTAATCAACATGATAAAAAGTTCCACACATGCAAGTGAACTGAAAAAAAATCGATGCAATTCATTGAATATATCATCTTAAAGAACAGGTAGGTACATGTACTTTGGTTTGGGTCATCTTTAAATTTGACAAAGTTTATGAAGTCTAAGTTTAGCATCTACAAATTGGGAGACTTAATATTGGCTAGGACCAAAGTTTTATATCAACGTGCATTCCATTCTTTTGGCAAATCTCAAACAACGTCGTCACCGGTTGAGGTTGTTGCTCCAAACCACTTGGTTTCACCATCGGTTGCAAAACATGCTTAATTACCTCCCACAATCACCATTGACAAAGCAATTTTTTTCATCACATTGAATTATATAAAGATGTTAAAAATTGTCCACTCCCCCAATTTTAATGGTAACTTTAAGGATTTTGGAGTCACCACAATGGAGAGTGCTATTCAAAACCTTATCTAATAATCATTTAGATGACGTGTTGGAGGCGATGGCAGATGGCAACGGGAGCAAGCTTTTCAGTGCTTGATAAAAGGGTAAAGATTAAAGAGGTGATTGGTGATGGTAGCACTCAAGATGCTATTTCCAATGAACTCGAGGCGCTTATAGGAGACATCTTTGGTAAAGGAGGGCTGAGTGAGAGCTTCTTCTAAAAGCTTTTTGTTTCTAAATTTGTAGCCTAGGATCATCTCCACCTTCTTCACCAAACACAAATCCATCTTCGCAGATATAGCAGTGACACAAACACGGTGCAAATATTTCACACTTTGTCTTTGCCATGTCTTGTATGTGCCTTGGAGCACTAACAATGCATCATTGCAAGTGAGAAACACGGCTTCTATAAGCTCCTTTGGAATTTTTTTTTTTTTAATTACCAGAATATATTTTGAATATTTTTTCTTCCAAAATAAGATATTACATAATTGCACATGCAACTTCTAATAGAAGTAAAAAATAAATATTTTTTTACTAGTATAGTATGAAAAATATTTTATAATAAAAAAGTAAAATACTATATAAAACATGTTTGAAAAAAAAATTAAATGTATATTAACATAATATATCGAGTTTGTAAACACATAATCTATAATTTATACCTGAAAAATAAAACTAATATAGCATTTAATGTTATTAGTATAATATTTAGTAAATCATACAAATAAACTAGATTTTTGACCTATCCATTGCCCATGTTTGTTTAAATTAAATATTTTTGTATTTGTTTTTAGTATATTTTTTAAAATATATGTAATACAAAAAGTTATTAACTATTAAATAATTATTTTGGAAGGCATTAACTTTTAAAATATTTAGAATTAATTATATCAATATAATTACATTAAAACTAAATATGACTAATTACATTTTTACTAGAATAAATCTTATTTTTAAAATAATCAGGTCTTGTCATGTTTTTCATCAAGATAATTAGGAGAACTTATAATTTCAACAATATATTAAGTAAACATTATTCAATATTTTACTGTTACAAACATGACAAAATTATAATTGACAACTATAAATGAAAGTGAATTATTATTATTATTATTTTATTTTTACATTTAAAAAATATTTAATACATGAAAATAAAATAATAAACATTAAATACATTTTCTTTTCAAAACTAATTTTGGGTGAAAATATGTTTTGCCTACCTTCAACATACCTCTTTTTAAGGTTATAATACTTATTAATTTTTATTTTATTTTTCTACCTAACGTTTTCAGTTTTTTTTTAGTATTTGTTCGTTAAGTGATAATGGGACAGACAAAATGTTACATCATTGTCATACCATTCAATAACAAACTTTGCTTAAAAAGGGGTATAGCTCAAGCAACAATATGAAAAGAGAATATATCTCAATTAACAAATATTATATTATATTATCCATAATATCATTTAAGATTTGAATAAAAAAAACTAATAAACAATAAAGATATTTTCAGTTGACAACTATTCATGGTAAGAGAAGCCAATAGTATTTAAGATTTATACAGATAAAAATTTATCATTTTCAAAAAAATTATAAATGTTTCTTATACAAAAATTGAATAAATTTAAGATACATTAATTTCAGGATTTGTTTTCCTACCATATTTTGGATATGCATGAACTTTCCCTTAAAAAATAGTTATGCATGAACTTTATTTGAAACTATATATTACTAACATAATTGAGAAATATTAATATATCTAATTTTTTATTTCCAAACATTTGTGTGTTAATATTAATAAAAACTTATGTTTATTTCCTATTTATATCATTAATTATTTATTAAAATAAATGTATAAAAATTAATTTTTAGTTTTAAATGTTTCTAAAATTACTAATTTTGATATATATTTGACTTTTGTACATGTATTAAATAGTAAAATAATTAATTTTATATGATAATATATTTTATATAGAGAGATTCTAATCAAAATTCATATATTTAATTAATACAATAATTAATATGGTTACCCAAAAAAATACTAATTAAATAAAATATCTATATCTACGTTATATATATATATATATATATATATATATATATATATTAATTTGAACAATTTAATTAATTGCATTAAATTTAATTAGATCCAAAGGTATTATATAATTAAAAAATTAAACAATGACTGTAAAATCTTCAAGTCTCATTTATATAGATAGATAGTTATTTTTCATATCTGTTATGATCAATTTTTATTTAATTAATATTCTATAAAAATTAATTTATAAAATATATTTTAAGAATAAACAGTCAAATTGGTCTTAACATAACATTCAAAAATTGAATATAAATATATAATTAAATTAAATTCATAAAAACATCAATATAGTATTTAATGTTGTTCAAGTAAAATTTATGTAAAAATATACATAAATAGACTTTTTATTTTATAGTATTTTTTTTGTTAATTATTGAAAATTCAAAAAGAAAACAGTTCAGAAAATTTGTTTTAAAAAACAAAAAATGAAAACCAGTTCAATTTTTTTTTACTATTATCATATATAGGAATTAATAAAAGTATATAATAATAATATTTTGTCTCTCAATATTATCATAAAATATTATATTAAATGTATTACAATAAATTATTCTCAAGTTTTATGCATATTTAAAATATCCACATTTTTAATTATTATTTTTGTATAATATATTTTAAAGCGATCACATTAAAATTCATATTAATATAATTTTATATTTATTTAAAACTTCATTACCTGTTGACAATTAATTTTGAAAAATTAATTTTTACATATGGTATTTTTATGTATATAATAAATTAATTTGAATTTTATTTGTTAAAAATAACTAAACTAACAATAAAAACCTTAGGTAATATGAAATTAACGGGATATTCTGGGTAGCGGGTGTATTATAAAAAATAAATAAATATTTTTATCGATAATTGTTAATTTTGTTAGAAATATTTATGTGAAATTCAAATCTGCAATCTTTTTTTCTTTTTTATTCTCCCTCCATCTTTAAGTCTCTTTCTCAACCACTAGGTCAATATTTACATCCCCACAATGTAGCTTATTAACAACAGGATTTAAAGTTGTAGCATATAGCTGTTATGATACCAATACTACATATTAATTTTTTGGTCTTGTGCTTCAAAGCTTGCAAGACAAAAACACAAGCTACTTCTCATAAGTCATAAAATTCAATGTTTAGATATATTTTTCAATCTTGCAAAGGTTTCCGTTTCTGAAATTGTCAAAGAGACATTTCTCCGTTACACTTCATTGAACAAAATATTAAAAGTTTCTTTCTGTACTATCTTTACATTGAAAACCAATAATTAAGCCAAACTCACCAAGTTGCAACCTCCTTTAATAGATTTCCATGAGTCCATATCCAACAAAGAGTTTGAGTCCTTGGGTACTTGCAATAGCCTATTATATATGGTTACAGAAGGCTTTAATTAAATTGTGATCGCAGTTATAATTTTGTTACGTAAAATATGACGAATGCAGTCACAAATATTTTATAAATTTTGACGTTATGGTCGAAATTACCATATTACCATTAGGGACTGTTTTTTCAAAACTTACGTTACATGCATATATACGGGTATGTAATCAGTATCAAATACCAGTTTTTGGGATGAGTTATGCGATTTTTCATAAATCTAGAGTACGGGTACATTAGTATAAATTTTAAAAAATGTATATGTTTATATATAAAAATAGAATTTAATATAAGCATGCATAACTATTTTTTTTATAAAAAAGTAGATTATACACTCACTTGTAAATTAGTTTTATTATGTCACTTATTCATAAACTACTACACACACACATATATATATATGTGTGAGATAAGTTTATTTTTAAAAGTGATATCAGCAATAATTTTAATTATTTAACAATGTAAAAGTTTCTATACTAATAATAGATAACTATTAAAAATCAATTTTTAAATGATATAAAAAACACAAATAAGAATAATTTATAGTGCAATAGGAAGATTTTTGTACATATAAAAAATAAATCTTCAACTCTCTGAGTCTTAAGGTTGAACTTGTTTCTTTGCATAGAATAAATAAAAGAATATGGGCCGCAGTTTCTCTTAGAACAAATAAAACTTGGATACAGATTTGATACCTATTCAAAAAATATCCAATTTTAAAAAAAATGTACATACATACCCAAGAATATCCAATGAAATCCGGTACGTGTACAACATGATTTTTGTAGAAGTACCTATACTTCAGTTTTTTAAAACCTTACAGTTCTAAATTCTTCTATTTAATCACGTCTTGTTACCAAAGGAGTAGCTTCAGCTAGTGGAGTTGAAAGAGGACATGGCAATTGCGAATTTCGACACATGGGGCATGAGTGGTTCACCTGCAACCACCCATCAATGCATTCTCTATGAAACAAGTGACCACAATTAGAAAGAAGCTTCACACAGTCCGTGTCCTTGTAATCTGCCAAGCATATTGAGCAACATGACGATGTCATTGTTTCTGAATCAGGCCTATGATGCCTGGCTTCGGAGAATAACAACACTGGATAGCTGTTCACAGAAGTGTTTTGCTGATGAACTTGGATAGTTAAGGCAGAATCAAGCTCCATGCTGGTGGTGGCAGTGACACTTACTTGGCTGTTTTGCAAGCTTCTACGGCTACAGTAAAAGGAAATGAGACTTATGAGAGTGATCACAAGGAGAATCCCTAGAGATAACCCTACTGAGTAATATATATCCTCTGAAGGGTTGTTCATGCCATGATCAGAATTGGAAGTGCTGTTCATGATCCTTTTGAGTCAATTTCCTTGCACACTGATGGAATGAGGGATAAGAAATTAACTTCAAAAGCTACCCTAGGCAAAGTTTTCATATATGGAGTGAACAAAACTTAATTAAAATTCAAGTTCCTTATATTCTTGTCTTCAAGTTCTTAAATTAGATAATAACACGTGGATATACTTTTTTTTTTCTAACATTAATTAGGCTCCATTTAAAATAAGCCATGGAAGTTTTTAAGAAATTCACTTGAGCATTTGATATAAAGTTGATCTACATTAAGCACCTCTAATTAAAGCAACAACTCACTTCACATGATGAAGTATTCAATCTCAATAATTCAATAAAAAAAAGTATTCAATCTCAATTGTTTTCTACAATTAATATTACGTAAATATTTATAACAAATGAGAAATTCAATGATTTTGTCATCATCAATGACTAAATTATTTACTTTACCTAACACACTTTATGGTCGTACCCAAATCCATATTATCCTTATTTTGTAATAGCATACCATATGAGGTTGAGTTTCTTTTCCATAATATTGGTGTCAACTTAGAGTTTTATTTTTTCGTATTTGGAATGAAAAGGGGGTTATATCGAGTGAATGATACAAGAACATGTGAGCTGTTGTTACCTGTGATCATATTCATGGACAAAAGGAATAAGGTGGAAACTGGTGGGGGAGTTATTATGTGGAGGAGGTAGTATATATACATTATGCATACTATAGTAGTTACGTACTAACTGGCGAAGGCCAAACATATCTGTCATTTAAGTCAAGGATACCTAGGAAGAGACGTCACGTTAAGAGAAAAAGAAAAATAAGTACTAGGTGTGACTATTAATTAAATTGATGCCTATATAATTAAGATTCTCATATCATGTATGTTTGTCTAATCTACGAAATAGTACATAATTGGTGTTAATGTCATTATATTTGACATATAATTAAGAAAATCAAGAATCAAACCAAGAATGTGGAGTTTTGTGGTGCCGTATTTTGTATGAAATTTTTATTATTGGATTTACGTATGCATGCTTCATTATTTGCAGCAAATTTTGACTTTGGCTCGTTATCGTTTGTGTCATCCATCGCTTTGTAATGAGAAATAAATTTAAAAGGTTAAATTACAATTTTCATTTTCTTTTCATTTTCATTAATTTTGTGATGTATAACAGCTTGTGTTAAGACTTTGTATTAAGTTTTGGGTTTAAATATATTTTTAATATATGTAAAATAGTTCATTTTAGTTTTACTACCTAAACTATCTTTTTATTTATTTACCACCTAACATTTTTTATGTTCAGTTTTAGTACCTATCATCATTTAGGATATGTTAAGTGATGATATGGTATTTGGTTAATCTTTCACATCATTAATTAATAGATTTTTATTGACGGTAGATACTAAAATCAGACATAAAATAAAATAAAATAAAAAATTTAGATAATGATCTATTTTATAAGTATTAAAACATATTTAAACCTAACTTTTATAATAAATTAATTATGTTTTAGTCTGTATTTGATCTGTGGCATCTTTGTATTCAAAGCTTTCATGTCTAGGCATCCAGGCATAGTCAAGGTAATTAATACCCCTAAAATGTTACACATACGAAAACATTGATATTAAGTCTTGAATAAGGCAGAAGTGATGAGGTACTTGCATGAATTCATTGTAACTCTAGAACAAGATTTCTTAACACTGACCTACCACTTGTTGATTTTTTCATGAATTCATTGTAACTCTAGAACAAGATTTTCATTTTATCTTGTCGGAGTTCAAAATCTCCTCTTATTATAACTTCTCAAATATTATAACGAGGGGACCTAATGAATATCTTCAACTCTATTGTAAGGATAGTCTATTCCGAAGAAAGGTCAAGGGTTTATAATTGAAGCTCATTTATAACAATCATCAAGTTTTTTATACAATGATAAATTAATTATGGAACTTTTACTCTAACATTGCAAAGTGCTCAACTTTAGAAGCTGAATTCTGATATCAAATAGTAAAAGTACAAGAAATGGGGTTAATTGTATTTTTTAAAAATATTTTCATGAATATTTTTTAAAACCCATGCTAGGTAAACGAAAGCTATATTTTTCAATACGTTGAAAATCAGAATTAATATTCTAATTATATTATAATTGTAATTTATAGGAACATAATCTCTAATTTAGAGGAAATAAAATTTCCTCTATTTATGTACAATTAATGTAATTATCTTATACAAACATCCATCCACTATATATTTTTTTGACACTTGGTTTTCACTTAATTTCCTTTTGTTTCTTCTAATTTAACATCGCATCTAGAGTCTGACTGAGGGAATAATAAAAATCATGCCCCACCAAGGACCTGCAGGATAGTAGGTCCCTAATGGACCTTTCTAATCATCTCCCTTCTTTCGCCAACTTGTTTCTGCATTTTGATGGACCCTTTCTACTCGTCGCCATCTTTCGACCACCTTCTACGCTTTTTTAGCCACCATCGTTGGTCGTTATCAAAACTTCAGCGACATATCCGAACTCTGACCACCAGATCTGGTGCACCTTTGGCCGACATATCTAGATCAGGCCACCGCAAGTCAATTGAAGCTCAATTGCACCCACACGCTCCACTTTTCTGACGCGTTATTTTCAGCTAAACAACACTTGTGCAGGAAGATTTTCTGGTGCATGAGAGCAAGTGTTACATTCCATTCAGGGCGTGCTTCAAGTGCCGAAGTCGCCCCTTTTTGGCAAACCAAATCATTGACCCCTACCTAAAAGCATTTTTAGGCCAATTTGGTTCGCGTTACATTTTTTTGTTTATCACTCATCATGGCTTCTACTAGTTCTTGTAAGGAATTTAGCCAATGGGTTTGTTGTTCATTTTCCAACAAAGAAGCTTGGTCATCTATCTTGTCATCGTCTCTTTTTCAGTGTGTTTTTCGACCATCGCCTTCGGCTCGTCGCTCATTTTCTGGCAATCAACTTTCTGATCGCCTATATGTAACTATCCTTTTCCAACGTGTTTCTCAATGACTTATGTGCTTTGATGGTTGTGAATTTCTGCTAGGATTTCATCTCTTTCAAGTTTTAATAATTTTGGGTCTCCACTAATATTGGTTTGAAGCTTCCAAATCTTGTTTTAAGAAAGTCGAAACTAGTTTTTCTAGCCATGAATTTTCTGGCTGATGGGTAATCCAACTCTCTGGCAATGTTATCTTTCTGGCAATATTCCCCGACTTCACCAAGATCCCTAAGATGTCTTCAAAATATTATTTTTAGTGGTGCTCATTTTGGGAATAAATTTTCTTGTAACAAGCTAAATCTTAGTAAGCTTCAATTAGGGGGAATGTTGAAAATCAAAATTAATATTTTGGTTCAATTAATATTGTAGTTACCTATGTTCGTCAGTGGCATATCTTTCAGATGGATGTTAAAAATGTGTTCTTAAATGTTGATCTTGAAGAGAAGGTATACATGATACCTCTTCCAGGTGTTTCTCATAATCCATGGGAGGTGTGTAAGTTAAAGAAGGCTGTTTATGATCTCAAACAAGCTCCACGAGCTTGGTTTGAGAAGTTCTCCATTGTCATTGCATCTCTTGGCTTTCATTCTAGTGACTATGATTCTACCTTGTTTCTGAAGAACACTTCTCATGGTAATATTATACTCTTCTTATATGATAACGACATGATTATCACATGAGATAATGTGGATGAGATTGCATAGTTAGTTTGAGATGAAGGATTTAGGTCCTCTTCGTTATTTCTTAGGGATTGAAGTTTTCTCTTCTCTTAGAGGTTATCTTTTCTCTCAATCTTAGTATATTGCCAACATTATTGAATAGACTTGTCTTTCTGATACTCAAACAATAGAAAGCCTTCTTGAGCTTAATGTAAAATATCTCCTTTAATGGTGTCTCTTTACCTCATCCAATTTTGTATTGTACTATGGTTGGAAATTTGGTGTATCTCACCATTACTAGACCTGATATTGCTTATGTCATGCATGTTGTCAGTCAGTTTGTTGTTTCTCCTACTACAGTGCATTGGGCAATTATTCTTTGTATTCTTAGATATCTTTGATGCACTAAATTTTAGAGTCTTATCTTTCCCTCATCTTTTTCCTTGGAGCAGTGTGCTGACTCTAATGTTGATTTGGCTAATGAACCCATTGATCGTAAGTCTACCACAAGTTTTTGCCTTTTCCTAGGAGACTCACTTATCACTTGGAAGAGCAAGAGACAAGACATTGTCTCTCGTTATTTTAAGAAGTTGAATATCGTGTCATCACTTCTACCATTGCAAAGGTAGTTTGGTTGCATTGGTTACTCTCTGACATGGGTGTTTCTCTCTCTAGACCCATTCCCATGTACTGTGACAACAAGAGTGTCATCCAAATTGCTCATAATTCAGTCTTTCATGAGCGCACAAAACTTATTGAAATTGATTTCCATCTCACACGTCATCATCTTCAACTTGACATCATTACTTTACCTTTTGTTTCTTCAGTTATGCAAATTGTTGACTTGTTCATAAAATCTAATTCTATTAAACGTTTTCATTTTTTGACTGACAAACTCTCAATGCTTCGTGCTAATGCATCGTGAGTTTGAGGGGAGATGTTAGATAGTATTAGATATATTAGTTAAGGGTAGTTTAGTCATTCTATTTCTATTATATATATATATGGTATCAGAGCCAGATGGGGAAGTAGGAATATATGGCTAGATCTGAGTTGTCTTTTACTTTTCTGAACTAATATCCAGACAGAATGTTTTATTATCCTTTAATGCTTTTGTACATGATATAAATGCTTTTATGTCTTGACTGGTTAGCATGATACACAGAGAATGTTCCGATCTGCTGTTGCTAGGGTAGTAAGTCCCGCTGAGTTTAGGGCAGTAAATCCTACAAATTATTGGAACGACAGATCTGAACCTTCGTCTGAAATTCATTGGCTTTAGTTAAGAAATAAAAAAAATAAAAGTCTGGAATATAGCTCAGTAGGTAAAATTTAACTTGGATCTATCTTTATGTTTTTATTGAACCAAAGGATGGCGATGATATCAGGGGACTATTTTATGATTGTTTCCTCCATGTCTTCTCTTTTCCGCTCTTTCTCCTCTCGCCTTTCTTTTAAATCTTCACAACCTTCCTCCTCCTCCTTTGACCCTTCTCTTCAAACCGATAACGCTCTAGCTTCCTCAAACCGTAATATTTTCAAAGAAGAAGTTTCTTTTGAAGATATTAATCAGGATCTGGATGACTGGAAGATACCTAGGATTCCAGAAAACGAGCTTTACAAACCCGAAGGCCGATATTTCCGCAAATCTGATTTTGTAATTCGGACTGTTGAAACCAATATCCGCCTTAAAACTGATTTTGACGAAATAAAACTGCTTTCAACCAATTCTTTAAAACAACATAAACAAAATTATCATTTTTTGCATATTGGATGTGTCCAAGTTGCTGCTAAACCTTTAGGGATCGAAGGATTAAACACCTCAATTCTTTTGTGTTTAAGAGACTCCCGTCACAACCGGTTTACTGACTCCATCTTAGGCATCGTAGAAACTAGCCTTAGTAATGGACCCATCTACTTCAACTGTTATCCTGATAGGACTGTCATCCTTGAGGATGCCAACATCTTAGATGTCCTGACCTTAGATGTCCAACTCCATGGCCTCGATATGAAGGTTGGATCCATCCCGGTCAATATCATCTACCGAGTTCAACACAAGGTAATGAACTCATGTGTTTCCAGAGTCCTCAAACCTAGAAAAACCGGAGAAACCACCTTGTTCCTTACTGACACCACCAAAGCCAAGGTAGTTATCCCTAAGGTTAAGTGGGAAGACATCAATTTCCCTCAGACTTGGGCCTTAGACAAAGTTGCTCCGGCTAAACCCCAAACCACACCTAGTTTTGAGTCAGTTAGGCAGTATGACTCTGGGAAGGTAGAGATCACCTTCAATAGGTCCAACTCCTTCAACACTGCTAGGTCTTCCTTCACTAGAGACTCTAGATCTGAAATGTTTGGATCTGTTTTCTCTAGGAAATCCTTTTCTGCTGCTCCTAGTGGAGGTAGTAGCAAAATCAAGCTCCAGGGTGTAGAAACCTCGTCTTCTATTCCTCAACCTGTTTATCAGCAGGAGAATCCTGAGGAAGAGTCTAGATCTATCCCTTCTCCAACCTTTTCATCTATGCAAGATTATGAAGTTATCCATGATTAATAAGACCTGCATAGATTATGAAGCCCTTAAGCTAGATTTCGACTCTGAGGAAATGACTCCTCAAAGAGAGTGGTTTTTTAGTCATTATAGGGATAATAGTAGAACCCAGATTAGGAAAGAGTATTATTCCTTCCTTAACCTTGTCCAAACCCAGATCTGCTTCTTTGATTGGTTTAAGTCTTATGCAGCTTACCATGAGATAGATTACCCTTTCTTAGAGCCAAACACCATTAGTGTCATCACCAGATATGACCTTAAGGATGGTCAGGTAGTTAGATCTGAGTTCCCTCCTTCAACCAAGTTTATCCTTCCTAATATCAGGAATGAAAAACATGACCCTATCTATGCCTCACCTTTTAAGTCTAAAGATGAGATAGAAACTATTTCAGCCAAGGATATTAGGAATCTTATGGAACAATCCAACTATACCAACAAGTACCTCTAGACTATTGGGGAAAAATTAAAGGATAAGCCCAGCATTAGCCTAGAAGCCGGTCCATCCTCCTCCAAAACCATCCAAACTCCAATCTTTAAACCCTTTAGGATGACTGATAAGCTTAAAAAAGAGTTTTCCAAACTCAAAGCTTTCAACCAGCCCCTTAGTCAGCCTTCAGAAGAGTCTAGAGATAAGCTTGAAGGATTAACTTCCATTATAATTCAAGATACTCCTCAATCCTCCCATGAAGCTCATTCTAAACCAACCCTTACTAGAGCCAGATCTAGGCATGAAGCCCAGAAGGACAAAGATAAGGAAATCAATGTCCTTAACCAAGCCGAGTCAGAAAATGGTAACTCTGACTCTGAAAGATCTGTCCAAATTAACCCTATTAGGAACCAGCCCAATTGGAGACAACCCTCTAAGCTGTATTACCATAAGGCAAGCCCTCCTGATCTTCTCTTAGAAGAAAGAGACCAATCTAGATCCTTTAATTCCAATCATGTTTATGAATGGAACATAGATGGCAAAACCGAATACCAGATCCTCAACATCCTCCAGCAAATGACCATGGTTTCCACAGCCTATGATACCAACCTTAACTGTTCGGAAGCAGTTATAATAAATATCTTAGTTTCTGGCTTTACTGGACAACTAAAAGGCTGGTGGAACAATTACTTAACTGAGGATGAAAAAATTGCCATCCAAGATGCTGTCAAAATGGAAAATGATGGCACCATCCTTCTCAGTGAAGGGAAACCCATTCCTGATTCGGTCAACCAGTTAATTTTTACCATAGTTCAGCATTTTATAGGTGATTCCAACCTTTGGAAAGACAGATCTGCAGAACTCCTCTCCAACCTTAGGTGTAAAACTTTAGCTGACTTTAGGTGGTATAAGGATACCTTCCTTACTAGAGTTTTTACCCATGAAGACAGCCAAGAAGCTTTCTGGAAAGAAAAGTTCCTCACTGGTCTTCCTAAATCCTTGGGGGATAAGGTTAGGGATAAGATCCGTAGTCAACACCCTAATAATGAAATCCCTTATAAGTAATTAAGTTATGGACAGCTTATTGCTTATATCCAGAAAGTAGCCTTAAAGATTTGTCAAGATGATAAGATCCAACATCAGCTTGCCAAAGAAAAGGCTCGGGAACGCAGAGATTTGGGAAATTTCTGTGAACAGTTTGGCCTCCCCTGTTCTAAGCCTAGGAAGTCCAAGAAGCATACCTATAAACCAGAGAAACAGAAGCCTAGAAAGTCTGTTTACCATCGTCACAAATCTGGAACCCCACCTAGGAAGCTTAGAAGAGAATTCCAGACCAAACCTCCCTTTGATAAGGTCAACATCCCTAAGAAGCCTGTAGTTTGTTGGACTTGTGGCAAGCCCGACCATAAAAGTCAATATTGTAGGCTCAAGAAGAAGCTTAGGAATCTAAACCTAGAACCTGCTGTTGAAGAACAGATTAATCAGCTCTTAGTGGATTCTTCCTCTGAAGATGAATCTGATAAGGAAACTTCTGAGGGTCAATCTTCGGAAAATCTGAATCAAATTCAAGAGGATGATCTATCTTCGACTGATGAAGACTGTCCTTCTTCCTCCTAAATCAATGTCCTTACCCGGGAGCAAGATCTTCTTTTTGAGGTGATTAATTCTATTTCGGACCCTGAAGAGAAGAAAAACCTTTTATTAAAATTAAAGCAATCTTTGAATGAAACATCTCCATCTTCATCTTCTAAAGCTAATAATTTGTTAACAACTAACAAGTTTAACCTTAATAACACCTTTAAGAGATTTGAAAAGAGTGTTGTTAAACCAGTAACCCTACAGGATCTTCAGCATAAGGTTAATCAACTAAAAGCTGAAATTCGCCTTATTAAAGAACAACAGAATGTTCATCAGAATATTCTAACTGTTCTGCAATCTGGTGATTATACTGATGAGGAGAAACAAGATCAGAATAACCAACCCTCTGATAATGATTCTCCAAATGATTCAGTAATTCCTGTTGTTCCTCCAAACATTTTTGAATTGATTAATCAACTAACAATCCAAAAGTTTTTTATTAAAGTCAAAATTATTGGTGGAACTTTTATCCTTGAAACTGAAGCTCTTTTTGATACAGGGGCAGATTCAAACTGCATTCAGGAAGGATTAATTCCAACTAAGTATTTTGAAAAAACTTCCGAACGCCTTAGTACCGCTAGTGGTTCTAAACTTCGGGTTAATTACAAGCTTTCAGATGCATTAATTAAAAAGGAAGATCTGAAAATCAAAACCTCTTTCCTTTTAGTTAAAAATCTGAAAAATACTGTTATTTTAGGAACGCCTTTTATCAAATCAATCTTTCCCATAACTATTTCTGATAAAGGCATTTCTACGACTTATTTAAACAAATCAATTATTTTTAGATTTCTCAAAGACCCAATCGTTAGAGATTTAAATCCAATCCTTTTTAAGCAAAACCAAATTAATTATCTGAAAGAAGAAATTTCTTATAAGAAAATTGATGATTTGCTTAACCAACCAATTATCATTAATAAAATCAAGTTTTTATCTAATCAAATCCAAAACTCAATCTGTGCCGATCTTCCTAACGCTTTTTGGCAACGCAAATAGCATATCGTTGATCTTCCTTATGAAAAGGATTTCAATGATCGTCAAATCCCAACCAAAGCTAGACCTATCCAGATGAGCCAAGACCTCCTGGTTCATTGCCAAAAGGAAATCCAAGATCTTCTACAGAAAGGGCTTATCAAGAAAAGTAAGAGTCCTTGGTCTTGTTCAGCATTCTATGTCAACAAACCAGCAGAAATTGAGCGTGGATCTCCCCGTTTGGTCATCAACTACAAACCCCTAAACCAAGCCCTTCAATGGATTCGATATCCGATTCCTAATAAAAAAGACCTTTTAAACCGCCTTTTCTCTGCTAAAATCTTTTCAAAATTCGACATGAAATCGGGATTTTGGAAAATTCAAATTAATGAAAGGGATTGTTATAAAACTGCTTTTACCGTTCCTTTCGGACAATATGAATGGAGAGTGATGCCATTTGGACTAAAGAATGCTCCTTCAGAATTTCAAAAAATTATGAATGATATCTTTAATCCATATTCCTCTTTTATTATTGTCTATATTGATGATGTTCTTGTGTTTTCTCAATCCATTGACCAGCATTTTAAACACATCAACATTTTCATTCAGGTAATCAAGAAAAATGGTCTTGCTTTATCTAAAACTAAAATCAACCTTTTTCAAACAAAGATTTGTTTCCTTGGTCACAACATTCATCAAGGAACTATAATTCCTATCAATCGTGCCATTGAGTTTTCCAACAAATTCCCTGATCAGATTATCGAAAAAACCCAACTCCAGCGTTTTCTCGGTTGTCTGAATTATGTAGCTGACATCTTCCCTCAGCTGAGTAACCTTGCCAAACCGCTGTATGACCGTCTCAAGAAGGCTCCTCCTCCTTGGACAAATACCCATACTGATATTGTCAAACAAATCAAATCTCAAGTCCAAAACCTTCCTTGTTTATATTTTCCCAATCCTTCAGCCAAAAAGATTGTAGAAACTGATGCCTCCGACATAGGTTATGGTGGTATTCTCAAGCAATCTGTTAATGGCAAAGAACAAATAATTGCATTTATTTCTAAGCATTGGAATCCTGCTCAGCAGAACTATTCCACAGTTAAAAAAGAAGTTTTGGCAATTGTTTTATGCATTTCTAAATTTCAATCTGATTTGCTTAATCAAAGGTTTTTAATTCGTGTCGATTGTAAGTCTGCAAAAGAGATTTTACAAAAGGATGTTAAAAACCTTGCATCTAAACAGATTTTTGCCCGAGGGCAGGCTATCTTAAGTATTTTTGATTTCGAAATTGAATTTCTCAAAGGTACTTTAAACTCCTTACCTGATTACCTTATTCGTGAATATTTATAGGGGAGAGATCGGTAAGTTCATGCCCAACTCAGTGAAATCTTCCTCCTCACGAGGAAGGGGGAAAGGAAAAGTTACAGTCACAAAACCAAGACTAGCTGTTGCTGGTTTGACTACCCATGTAGGATCTACAGGGGCTGGAGCTTCATCCAATCAGGAAGAAGACTCCAAAAATCAATCAGGGTCATCTACCCAATCTGGGTCATCTACCCGGATCTTACCTCAATCTATCACAGGGATATCAACCCAGAAACCAAAACCTCAATCTCAAACAACGGCAGATTATGCCATGCCTATCCAAACCCTTTTGGCCCTCCATGAACAGGGTCTTTCCCATCTTCCGAAAGGCCTTCCAGCTAAATCATGGTCTGATGTTACTTCGGAAGAAAACCAAACCATCCTAGACATGATCAATACCATGTCCCAAACTCCCATAACCCTTCACAAAGGCAAAGCCATAGTTCAGCAACCAGAACCATTGGCAGTCCAAAAACCTAAACCCCAAACACAGTATGTCCCAAAGCCTAACTGTCAGGAGATTGTCCAAATAGAACCTGAATTTTGGGACTCTAAACCAAACAAAGTTTCCTTGAAAATCTTTCCCAAAGATATCCAGGGTAACCAATTCCATTATGTGCCGACCTCTATGCTCAAGACAAGGCATTTTTATGAGTTTATTCTGGTAGACACCAACTCAGTCCAGATTAAACATCATAAAAACAGGGACTCTGAGCAAATCGCTTATTCAACTCTACAAATTCTTAAGGTCTTAACACCTAGAGAATTTGGAGATATGAATAAGATCAAACGCTTTTCGCAAAACTATGATCCCATTGGTTTTTCATACTGGGATTATCAAACTGCCTGGAATAATGTTTTTTATTTTCAAAATAAAGATTTTATGCATTCTTGGCTTATTTATTTCAAACAGAATGTCCAATATAAGTTCCCCCAATGGTTCCTACAGTGGTGGGATTTCTTTGGACCAACCCTTGAGATACTCCCTTCTGAGGTGGTATCTGGATTGACAACCTTCACGAAGAAGTTCGAGCATCCCAACAATGACCCGTTCCCGGTGGATCTTCACTTCTTCAGCAAACTTTCCCTCGCCTGGATCTTCCAATGGCGATATACTTATGGTAATACTCCTATCAAAGGACAATTACCAATACTCAAACGACAAGCTCTGGTGAAATGGTGGCCCCAGTTTGACCATGTAAGAGCCAGTCCTGATCAGATTTCACTTTGGTTCAAACAACATCCAACTTTCACCAAAGCTGCAGACCCTGAAGCCTGCAAATTCCTCAACCAAAGATCTCAAGTGTTAGCAGCTCTGGTAGCTTCTTCCTCCAAAGAGAAGCTTGCAGAAAACATGAGAATGATCTTTAATCTTATGGAAAAGGAGAACCAAGACGCCTGCTCCTCATCCAAGCAACCTGCTGAAGCCTCCTCAGAATCATCAAACGATTTCTACCAGAATGAGGATGATTGCTTCGGTATCAATCTAGGTGGCGACGACTAAGGTCTCAGCATCTATCAGCTAAAGGGAAAGTAGAGAAAGATCCTTTGGCATATACAATCTCAGCACCATTTGACTAAAGGGAAAGTGGAGAAAGCTCTTTTAGTCAGTTAATCATCTAAAGGGTAAGTGGCGAAAGCTCCTCCAGATCATCAAATCATCTGAAGGGTAAGTGGCAAAAGCTTCTTCAGATCACCAAACAACTGAAGGGAAAGTGGAGAAAGCTCCTTCAGTCAAAGAAATAAGCAGACATCATCACCAACCTCAGCATGACATCATCTTTTCCTGCGGCAGACTACTGTTTAGTTTTTACTGTAGCGGTAGGTTTTCCGGTTTAGTCTACCGGAACTGTAGAAATAGGAATTTTGTGTCTTTATAAGGGCTGCGTCCCTCATCTTTCAAACAGGTTCCGTTTTTCCAATTCTATTTTCAAGTGTTTTCAGAATTCAGAGAGTTCCCCTTAGGTAAACTCTGAGTTTGCAATTTGTAATCTTTAATCCCTGAGAAATAAACAAGTGTTTTCTCATATCTGTTTTTCTTGTTCTGCATGTTTATTCTCATTAATTGAATCTTCTCTTCTCACCTACTCCTTCTCATCTCGTTGGCTCTGCCGCACTTGAGAGTTTAATTTTATGCTTTAAGGTTTTCATTATTTGTTGTTATTACTGTTTATAGCCATGTGAATTCCGCATTCTATTCCTGCTTTCCATATGCATTGGCTGTTCTGATTTCTTTTCCCTAGTCCTCGCTTCCACCCCATATGGTATATATATATATATATATTACTCTTTTGTACTTTGTATGGTACATACTTAACTTGCTAATATTATGAAACCCTAGTCCCATTTATTCTCTCCACTATGTATCTCTTTGTGTTAACAATGACAAAATGAAGGTATTGTCCTTTGAGAGAGAAAAAATTACAAACAAAAAAGTTTTAGTTTGAAATCAAAACATTTCCTCACATATTCAATTCCCTTAACGATAGTAATAATAAAAGAATAAGAGAAGAAAGAAAGAAGCACAAATATTTATACTAGTTTCTATCTCAGTACTACAAAAACAATAATCTATGACGGTTCTAGAGGTCACATAACGACGGTTATATAATCGTCGTCATTGTCAATGTCGTTGAAAGTCTCCATTTTCGACGACGGTTATATAACCATCTTTAAATGGAAGATTTCTAAGACTGTTTTATGTCTAAACCGTCTTAGAAATGATTGATTTTAAAAAAAAAAATTAAAAAATAAACAAATCTAAGACGGTTCTAAAGAAGAAACAGTCTTAGAAGTACCTATATCTAAGATGATTTCTCATTTAGAACCGTCTTAGATATGATTTTTTTTTTAAATCAATAATTCCTAAGACGATTTAGGCACATGAACCATCTTAGAATGTCCCATTTCTAAAGACAGTTTTTGTTTTGGAACCGTCTTAGAAATGGGTCATTCCAAGACGGTTCCTGTGCCTAAATCATCTTAGTTTTTTTTCCTTTCTAAGGTGGTTTTACCATCAACCATCTTAGAAAGTGTGGTTTTTCTTTTTCTGGCATTCACTTTTTTTATTCAACTCATAATTTTCTTAGTCGCAACCTCATGATACACCTTTCCCAACAATAATATTGTCAAAACAATTTCCACTGTTTGGAATTCAATTGTTCATATATATATATATATATATATATATATATATATATATATATATATATA
>CM023950.1:21276292-21309283 GCA_013407115.1 Glycine latifolia
TGTCATTTAGAGGGTCATTTTAAGCTTCAAAATCGGAACCTCTGCACTTGTAATTTTGGGCTGCGAATTTGATTTTATGGTTGTAAATAGCAAATAATTAGAATTGATAGGTTTTGTTCATGGCCCATTCTTTTCTTCAGACTTAGTCACTACATATTAGTGACTTTATTAAAACTTGGAAGCACTTTACAATTCAATAAACAAGTTTATTATTTCTTTTCTTTAGTTTTTAGAATCAAAAACTTGTTCTTCATTTTCTCTCATTTGTTCTTCATTGTTCTTCATCTTCTTCATTTTCCATTTTGCTATTCTTCCATTTTTCTGCACTTAATTCATGGAGCTTTCCTTGGTGATCATCATGGAAGGCTAAATCATTAATCAATCCAAGGATCTAACTCAAGCAAGACAAGAATTGGAGTTCCGGTTCGGTATTTCGAATTCTACTTGAATATTCACCTTCTTCTTCAATTTCTATTATGTTTTCATGATTATGAATGCATTTAGGATTGAAAGTGAGTTAGGATTATGGATTCATGTCCTAATTTCAAATGATAATCACAAGATTAATTGAAAGATAGTTCAGTTAGGGTTGTGGTTTCAATTAATTTAGGAGTAGAATCGATTGAACTGCTTCTATTGAGATTGAATGAATGTTCATGATAGAATCAACTTATGAGAATGATGATGATTCGAATAGCTTGGGTTGGTGAATTGGATTGATGCTTTCTAATCTGTTTTACTTTACTCCTTGATAATATTGCTAATTTTTGCATTGTTCTTTAATTTTAGTTTGTGTTCTTGCATGTTTTACTTTACGCATACCAACTATTCGACAAAATTCCCCCTTATTATTACCAATGATTTGAAGCTAGAACCATATTGATCGTGTCTCTGAGTCGACCTAGGTTAACCCTGTGCTATAGAATTAACTTAGTTAAATTGTTTTTGATGTGTATCGACAATGTGATATCACTCCAACACACCTTGAATGTCTTTATTCAAGCCATGAAGGAACCTAGCCATGGTTGCTTCTTGGCTCTCCACAATTTCAGCCCTCATCATCATCAATTTCATCTCCTTATAGTAGTCATCAACACTCTTGTAGCCTTGGAATAGTCTTTGGAGCTTGTTGTGGACTTCTCTTGAGTAATAAGTGGGAACAAATCTTTCTCTCAAGCACCCCTTCAAGTCATTCCAGCAATTGATTCTTGGCCTCCTCAACCTCTCTTTGTCAATTTGAATTTAGTTCCACCATACCAAAGCATAGCCACCAATTCTAGACTTGTTAGAATCACTTTCTTCTCTTCATCAAAGTGTTGGCACGAAAAAATTTGTTCTGCTTTCATTTCCCACTCAAAGTAAATATGTGGATCATAAGTGCCAAGGAAATTTGGAATTTTAATTTGCACCTTACTCAATCCTCCATTCCTCCCTTCTCTCTCATCTCTCCTAACTTCCAATCTTTATCCTCTCTATTTTTTCTCCTATGATTTTGTCTCCTATTGTTGTGTTCTCTCTACTCCTCCCTCTCATTCCCCTCCTCTTCATAATTTCCTCCATGAGAGGATGCATATTCACTCATCCTCCTATCCTTATAAGCCTCTCCATCCACACTACCAATTGGACTACTCCTTCTTTGTGTCTCCATTTGTAACTCTTCAAATCTTGCCTCCATTTTGGTTTGTAATTTCTCCATTTGTTTTGTAATAGCCTTCATCAACCTACAGGTCTTAGGTGACAAATCTTCTTCATCCCTTGAGCTCATCCTTCAAAAGAAATGGTTAGCAGAAAAAATAGAATATATAGGAAAATTCTCACCACTCTCTAAGTGTTTGCCACTCACTCTTGTTTGCACACTTTATCTAGGCTTTTTCTCTAAAGTTCTCTCTTGCCTTTTTCCACTCTTGTTCCTTTATAACTCTTAAACAAAAACTCTCAATCCAATTAAGGTTCTTTACTAAAGCGTAATAGGAAACAATTCTAAGCTAGACTCAAGAATCCAAGAACAATAAAACTCTAAGATAAAACTTTGGAATTTTTTTTAGAGACAAGAAACAAAAGCTATAGTTTTAAGGATAGCAAAAATTCAAATTGAAATTCAATGAGACAACTCAAGGATAGTTGCTGGACCAAAACTGCACAAAGGAGATACACTAAGCAAATTCAAGTGTTAGAAGCCAATTTCACCGCATTTGCATGTCATACAAGTTCACTTAATTTTGTGGTTCAAAGGAAACTTGAACTTTGAATTTTTGTAACTTTTCATTGCTTCTAAACTCTGTTTTTATTCTATTTTTCCAGCCACCAATTCAATATTTTCATTGGCTGCACCTAATTGTTTTTCTTTTTCCTTTTCTTGTTTCTTTCACTATTTTTATATGCTTTTATTTTGCTTTTGTACAAGTTCAAAAATACCTAAAGAAATGTGATGAATCACGAAGAATCAATTTATGACAATTGTAAAATTTGTTTCTAGCAACTCAAATCAGATTTATAAATGAGATTATAATCAAAACAAGAGGTTATGCAACACACAAACAACTACTAGCACAAGTTGACAAGAATCAAAACTAGAAAACTATCAAGAACAATGAAGAACATGAGATGAACAAGAAATTTCTAAAACTAAAAGTTAATCACTAGGAAAGGTGTAGGAACACAAGACAAGACTCAATCCACCAAGATTTTAGAGAACTTTAAGAAAACTAGAAGTAGATCTAAGATTTAGTGATTTTCGATTTTACCTTTGGAGTAGATCTAGAAATTGAAATTGAAGAAGAATTTCACAAGGATTAGGCTCTAGATACACATGATCTATGCCATTAGACATTGATTTTGGAGCAATGAAACTTGCAATGGAACTCAATCTTCAAGAACACTTCAAAAACTCAAACTCTTACTCAAGATTTTGGAGCAAGAGTGACGTGAATGAGGACCAAAGAAAGTAAGCAATAGATGATGGAACTAGACCAAGGAATGAGGTGGATGATGCCATGGGGAATCTCTCCAATGAGTCTATGATAAATCGCCACAATAGCTTTAAGAAGCCGTTGATAAGATCCAAGAAGTTCTTGCATAAGAATAAGAGACAAACTCTCACAAGAAATTCAGATTTCTTATTGATTTTACTAAAAAGTGTGTACAATATGTTTGGGCTGGCCTTATATAGCTATGGTCCTAAAGGTTTTTTTGGAAGCTACCTAAGATAAAAAAAAATGTAAGCTAAATGCAAGTGGAATTAAATGACAAATGAAATGAAGCTGGAGGTGCAAGCTATTCACATGATGACTCATGGCTGAGTCAACCATGTGCAAACTATAGTTTTTACAAGTTTACATAGGTTGTAAAACTCACATACAAGTGCACCTACACTTATTTAAACAATTTCCACTAAAGGCATATTTATTGCCACTACAAGTGTTGGAATTAAATTCAACTTGAGAGTACAAAATTCAGCCCTTGTTCTTCTTGAGTTGGTGTGATTCTTCATACTTGTCTAAAAGGTGCAAGATAGCTTTTATGTGCTCTTGAAGGGCTTGAGTTCTAGCTCTTGTCATGGGACTCCTAAAGCTAACCAAAGGAAGCTCTTCAAGTTCTCTTCCTTGGCCTTGAGCTTGTGATGGATCTCCATCAAAGACCTAGCTAGGGAAAGCTGTAATAACCCGGACTCCAAGTTGCTTAGTGAATTCTTGGTGTGTGTATTATATTAATTAATTTTATGTTTTATTGTATTAATTATTGTTCTGAGTGCTTTGTTTTGGGATGCGTGCTTGATGGGTGATGTGTTGGATTAAGGGGGAGCTGCTTCAGGGATAATAAGAAATTACTCAAGATTTGGTTTTGAGCTTTCAACATGCAAAAGATAACTTGAAGATAATTTAGAATTAAATTGTGTAAGAGAAAAGCAATTCCGGTGATCCAAGTGCATTGCATTTATTCATTACATATTCAACTTAATTAAATCAACAAAAATCACAAAGCTTTATCAAATCAACTAAAGGTTTTAAATAATTCAAAGGTTTTAAGAAAAAGCATTTTTCACTGTAATAATCGATTACAGTAATAGCATAATCGATTATTTTGTTCTTCATCAAATCTGGAAAATTATCAGGAACACTTTAATCGATTACCATGTCGAATTAATCGATTATTTGACTTACGCTTTCATATAAATTGCATTGTTAAACTCTTGTAATCGATTATATTTAAGTTGTAATCGATTACATGCTTACATCTGATTTTAGCATTGAATTGCCATAATCGATTACCCAAGTTCGTAATCGATTACACCTTGTTTTGGAAAAATTATGCTACACTGTCTTAATCGATTACTAGGATTCGTAATCGATTATCCAAGTTTTATGAAAATACACTAGAACTGGTTTAATCGATTACCAGGTTTTGTAATCGATTAAACAAGCTTTGTGAAAAATATGCTTTGACTGTAATAATCGATTACAGCTCGAGATAATCGATTATTTTGATTATGTTTCAAACCCAGAAAAGCTATGAACAGATTAATCGATTATAATGGAAATGTAATCGATTACCAAAGAAATTTAATCGATTATTAGTGCGTTTTAATCGATTACTGATGGTTAAAAATTTCTGTTATAAATAAAACCTTTGCTCAGCTGTTTTTGTAACTTTGAGGAATAATACCCATTCGAAATTTCTGAGCTAAAACAGTCTTCTGAGCATTCTTAATTCTTTTCTGAATGTTTGATTTAGTCATGGTTCATGTTGCATTGATCATGTGAAAATAAGTCACTCTTTCAACATGCAACCATTTCAAGATTAAGGAAAACTATGTTTCTTGCGTTTTAAAGATTCAACCTGTACTGGTAAATTCATTTGCATTGCATACATTGGATCATCAGGTTGTTTCTCTCCTTAATCTGATTGTAAATTTTCGTTTTGATTATAGTTGTGTAATTTGCTATTGTAATTGAGTTCTTACTTGTAACTAGAGATAGGGTTTCTCTAGGGATTTGCTGAGTAGTGTTCTCAGTGGGTGTGCCTCTAAGAATCTAATAGGGTTTTAGAGTTCTGAACTTTATCTAGGGTTGATAAAGAGAGGCTGTGTAATTGCTTGTAAGAACAGAAATTAAATAGTGGAACTTCACTCTAGTGTTGAGTGGAAGAAACTGGATGTGGCTTCATGGTTTTGAAGTGAACCAGTATAAATTGCTTGTGTGTTGATTTCTGAATCTATTCTCCTTATATAATTGTTTCTTGTTTCATTTGCTTGTCTTGAAAAGTCAGTTTTGATCCATTGAATTTTAAGGGGCTGAGCTACTTGATTGAATAAGGTTTCTTGGTTTTGAAAAGTGATAAAGATCCTTTAAAACTCTGATTTTGATTAAAGAATTTTTGGTTTACCAAGATCCAACCAATTCACCCCCCCTTCTTGGTTAAGTGTGAAGTATTCATATCATTTTCAATTAGGATCAAGAGTTGGTTCTTGAAAGTTACTCAAGATCACTAAATTTCTTTCAAAATGAATACCTCACAAATAACTTTCAAGGAAGGTGCTTCTTTAAACAGACCTCCTTTATTTGAGGGTGAAAGTTTTAGCTTTTGAAAAAATAGAATGAAGATCTTTATTCAATCAAATGATCCCGGAGCTTGGAATTCAATAGAGAAAGGTCTTGTAGTGCCCATCAAAACTGTTGGAAATGAAATGATTCCCAAAGAATGGGATGAGATGAATGATGCTGAAAAAAGGCTTGTTCAATATGATTTTAAAGCCAAAAATATGATAACCTCTGCTCTTTCCTCTGATGAATTTTTCAGAACAGTTAGGTGTACAAGTGCTAAGGAAATGTGAGAAATGCTAGAGATTACTCATGAAGGAACTGAAGAAGTTAGAAGATCAAGGAAGCATTCATTGATCCATGAGTATGAGATGTTTAAGATGAACACCAATGAAAGCATTTCTTAACTCCAAACAAGATTCACACACATTGTCAATCATCTATTGGGACTTGGAAAAACTTTTGATGTTGAGGAACTAAACATCAAAATCTTGAAGTGTCTAACTAGAGCTTGGCAACCAAAAGTGATAGCAATTAAAGAATCCAAGGATTTGTCCAAAATGTCAATGGTTGCACTCTTTGGTAAGTTGCTTGAATATGAATTAGAATTGTCTCAATTAACGTGTGTTGAAGATGCAGAAAAGAAAGGCAAAGGAATTGCTTTAAAAGCTGCAACACCTAAAGCTGAAAAAGAAGAAGAATCAAGTGATGAGTGTAACGACCGCTTCTATTTTGTATTTATTTTATTTGTGACTGATTTTTTTTTTCCGAAAAAGTAATAATAAATGCCAAATTAATTTTGTTTAGTTTAAAAAAATGATTTTTAAGAAATATGGAAGTTTACGCGTAATTCCTAACGTAATCCATGACGTTCACATACACATATACATACCATACAGTCCCTCATTACAAAGCCATAGTTCAATACATGAATAGTCCATAATACAGATCAAAGCATAGATCATCAAAAGCAGAGAATCATCACAATAGCTTCATCACATCTTCTTGTACGACATCCATATCACTGTTCCTCTGCTCGCCCAAATAATTTGGGGTCATCACAGGTGTCAACCACACGACACAAAAGAGGGTAAGTCATGATAAACAAAATTCAAATATATACATAAACATTAAATGTACGTAACTGATCAGATAAAATACAGAAGATATTTTATAACAGTGATTAAACGTTAATCATATCCTACACATGAATTAAACCATTTTCTTTTCCACACACAACACATAAGAAAATGCATGCTCATCTTATTATATGATGCATGACTGAGATCTCAGCTTTACAACATCTCAATAATTGTGGCCACTGTCAGATAACCCCACCCTCACCTTAGTGGAATGAACCTATCCATCCCGTCAGGGTAGCCCAGTGTCGCGCAGGAGTCTCACTCCCCATCCATGTGATCATCATGGTGGTGTGGTTCCCCACTGTCTCAACTACCCCCAAGTTTAAAACACGTATGGAGCTCAGTTTAGTTATCTGACACATACACCTCTTTACGAGGATCGTCTCATCGTCTCAAATTCTACCCCACCGGGTAGATGCACATGAAGATGCACAAATGATTTATTTTTCATCTTTTAATTATTTTTTCCTCATCACCTTCATCTCAAATTCTCAATTCCAACATCATCACAAAATTCTCAAAATCAATATCATCACATAGTTCTCATCTCAAATTATGTCCTATCATCACATGGTTATCATCACAGTCCATAGGATCACCGTCTCAAGTTCAAATTATTCCATACTATTCTTCTTACTCAATTTCTTTCTAAATCTTTTATTAATAACAGAGTAAATTATAATTACTCAATAACATAGAAACATAAATAACATAAGTTATCCAAAATTAATCAACAACATAGAAACATAAATAACATAAGTTAAAACTTAAAGAAATATTTCAAGTAAACTTATTTAAAGAACATGTATTTTCTATTCAAATTAATGCATGAAATAAAAACAGTATATAGTAATTTATATAAACATTATATATAGTATCCCAAAATCAAAAAAATTCATGAAATATAAACTAAATCCGAAGTATAAAATAAATCCAAAATATAAACTAAATCCAAATTATAAACTAAATCCAAAAACTAATCTTTAGGACCTTGTAAGTTTATTTCTACTAAGATTACCATCATAATCCTTTTATTAATTATTCTTCCATGACTTCTTGATTCCTTAACTCTTCTTTAAACCATCTAATAATAATCTTTGCATATGCTTGAATTTAATCTATCAAAACTTCCCTCACCTTTGCTTTGGATATTAATCTACCTTGGCCTTAAAATCCCTTGCTTCTCCACACGTGATCCTCCCCCTCCAAGATGGTTGTTATGATTTTGATTCTTTATGGAGTTTGAAAAGGATATGGAAAGTGAAAGTTTGGAAATCAAGAGGGTCCTTGGGTGGTACGGTTTTATTAGTTTTGGAAAAAGAGTGAGAATGTTTGTTTGAAAAGGACAAAGCTTGGCCACTTGTTTTGTGAATTTGTGAGGCATCCGTAGCTTTCATTTCCCCCCCCCCATGCCATCGGTCCATTTCTTTTTTATAGTTCTAAGCTTATGTCATTCTATAATACATGCTTATCTACATATGGCCTTCTTTAATTGGCTAACCAATAATCTTCCTCCAAACAAGCTTCCAAGTACACCTAGCATTTACTCTTCTTGCCTCCCACTTCACGTGCTTTGCTTCAATTTAAAGTGGAGTCATTCTTAGATTCTTTTCTTCTTAGCATTATTAGTTCACTCCAAGTCTTATGAAGAGCCAATAAGAATTAAGATGGACTTTTCCACCCTTTGAACCATTCAATCAAAGAAAGTTTAGACTTTTCTTCATTTCTAATAGCTTTCTCCTATTGGTTACTTCTACTTCCACGGTTTTGCTTCAATTTTGTGCAACCAATTCATTCAATTTTGGCTTCAACCGTGGCTTGCCTTCCATTGGATAAGTTGTACTTAGATTCCTTTCCATTAATGGCTTATTCTCCTTGTCTCCTAATCATTGACTTGCCTTTTCTTGATGGCTTCTTATTGGTGGCTTATTTGACTAAGTCTTCCTTCTTAATTCCTTATCTTCACGTGGTCCCTCATTCAAAGCTATCCTTGGTTTGTTTATTTTTCCTTGGAGAACACTCTTGGCTGATTTCACGTGGAATGCTAGCTTTTGGCTTCCAAAGTTTACAAATATCTCTTAAACCATTAATGCTTACTTTCCACCAAGTGCTATTTGATTGGCTAATCTTTTCCTCCCTTCCAAGTGTCCCTCTTCATGAATTTTCTACACTTATCCCTTGTTTTCTAGCTTTGCACGTGGCTTTACTCAGCTTGGAGAGTAATCTCCCTCAATTTCGTGGCATAGCTAGGTTTTAAAGATAGTTTGTGCTTTTCTTCATTCTTGACTTTTCTCCACAACCCGTATTAGTAAAATAGTGGTTCTAGACCCATTAACCGTTGGATCTCTTTGAAATTTTAAGGGTATATTCCTATCTTACATATCTAAGTTTTGACCGTTGGGATCGTGGAAATGATGTCCCTAACTATCCACGTATTTTGCCAAAGAAGACAACATAAAATTTGCTTTCAAATATCTTTTTAAGTATTAATTACTTTCTTTACACATGGACCAATGGAAATAGCTAGACTTCTTAACTTTCCATGTGTCCATTCTTGAATGTTCCTAAGGCTTTTCCCCCTTGATTGTGTATCACATGGCCAAGGCTTGATCTTAGATAATCAAATCAACAATTTTTTTCCTTTTATTACATGTAATAACAAAATTCTAAGTTCTTATTGGTCCAATTTGACTTTAATTATTAAAATTACTAAAATAATTTATTTAGGAAACCTATTCCTCCCATAATTAAAAGAAAAACTCCCTGGACTATATCCATACTTCTTTTTATAATTTTCTGATACCTGGAGTAGTCCAGATTAAGCTCTTTTCAGCCTTATCTTCCAAAATTTGTAGAAATTCTATTTTTAGGGTTTTCTGCCTTCAATCTTACTGATAATTTGTTATCTAAAAGTATTTTATCCAATACTCAGGTTTCCACAAATTTCTGAAGTCCTCTTGGTCATTTTTGACCTAAAGGGCATTTTGGTAATTTACCACTCTTAGGACGTGATGGTAATTATCCAATTTGTTCAAGGGTATTTATGGAACTTCCCCCTAAAATATCTCACTAAAATATCTAGGGGTATTTTGGTTATTCTCAGGGGCATAATTGTCATTTTCATCCTAGGGGCATATTTGTCATTTCTGAAATTGTTCAGGGGCGTTTTGGTAATTATCTTCCTAGGGGTATTCTTGTAATTTCTATTTTATGGGACGGGTGATATGGTCATTATTCTTCCCATATTCATTTGTAATTTATGGAAATATTGGGGTGTTACAATGAGGAAGATGAGGAAAACATGAACTTAATAGCTAAAAAGTTCAGCAAATTTCTAAGGAGAAACAAGGGCAAAAAATTCTCTAGAAACTCCAAGAATACCAACAACAACAACAACAAGATTGATAGCAACTTCACATGCTTTGAATGTGGAAAACCAGGCCACATCAAGTCTGAATGCTCAATCTACTTAAAGAAGTAACAAGGGGACAACAAAGCAAAGAAGGAAGGAAAATCAAGAAGAGCATACATTGCTTGGGAAGAAAATGAATCAACAACTTCAGAATCCTCAACTGAAAATGAAGAAGCTAACATGTGCCTAACCTCCATTGTCAATGAAGAAAATGATGATCTTCTAGATGAGGAAGATGAAGCTTCAAACACAGAATCTGAGGTATATTCTGATTATGATAATGCAATTGATGCTTTTCATGAAATGCATAATGAAGCACAAAAATTAGCAAAAGCAAATAACAAACTTAAAGGTGACTTAAGGTGGCATATATCCAAACTTGCAAAATTGCAAGAAGCTAATTGTAAACTGAATGAAGAACTTAATAAACTTCTTTCAAGTTACAAATTAAATGGATGCACATGTACCTTAGCCATCCTTAAGGTTGATAAATACAATGAATTACAAAAGGAATTTGATGAGTATAAACTGAGCAAAGAAAAGGAAAGTATGATGTTAAAAACTGAAATTAGTGATTTGGCTGATTTATTAAGAAAGTTTTATAAAGGCAAATGCAACTTAGAAGAATTGCTAAGTGTTCAAAAACATGCTGGTGATACTTATGGTTTAGGTTATAAACATGGTGCCAAGAATAAAGGTAAAACTGTGTTTGTATCTCCAAAACATAAGTATCATAGGCAATATTTTCAGTCAAATGCTTTTCATAAAGTTGCTAATGTTAAGTCATCTAAACTTCCTATTTGCAATTATTGTATGATAAAAGGCCATACATCTTACAAGTGCTTTGCCAGAAGATTTTATGTTCCAAGTGGAGAATGTATATGGATTGAGAAAAGAAAGAAAGCAACTAACCCCTTTGGACCCAACTTAAATTGGGTACCACTTGTCTCTTCTTAATTTGAATTGTGCAGATATGTCTTAGAGCTAAATCTTCTACATGGTACCTAGATAGTGGATGCTCTAGACATATGACGGGTGACAAGTCTTTGCTCACAGACTTTATTCCTAAAGATGGAGGCTTTGTCACTTATGGAGACAATAATAAGGGTAAGATAATTGGTGAAGACAACATTGGAGATAACTTCCACACCAAAATCAGCAATGTTCTTTTTGTGGATGGCTTGAAACACAACCTTCTAAGCATAAGCCAATTATGTGACAAAGGCTTTAAAGTTTCATTCAATGAAGATTGTTGTACGGTTTTTGATAGCCAAAATAGTGAAGTTATCCATATTGGTAAGAGAAAAGGTAACATCTATCTACTTTCAATTGATCATGCATTTCTTAACAAAACTTCTTGCTTAATGAGTAAAATAGATGAATCTTGGTTGTGGCATAGTGATGTAGTGCCTTTAATTAAATATTTTTCTATCATTCTTAGCTTATTTGACTTCTCTTGGACTTTTATTTTCCCATTGTAATTCAGTTTTTTTGTCTTAGGCAAGTTAGTGGGCTTAATTGCTAATTGTTGCGTATTTTTGGATTTTATGCTCACTTGATGTATCTGGCTTTTATAGGACCTACAGAGCTCTATGGAACTCCGAATTGAGTGTTCTTGTATTCCTTGGAAAGATAACGAAAAGATCTACAAGTTTGCCAGAAATAAACCGAGGCCAATTCGGCCATTTGGAGGGTCATTTTAGGCTTTGAAGTCAGAACCATTGCACTTGTATTTTGGGCTGCGAGTTGGACATTTTATTGGTGTAAATAGCATAAATAATTAGAATTGATGGATTGCTCATGGCCCATTCTTTGCTTCAGACTTAGTCACTATGTGTTAGTGACATTAGAAGGAATTACACTACAATTTTCACTTTGCACAAACAGCTTTATTTTTCTCTTTTTAAGTTTTTAGAATCAAAACCCTTGTTCTTATTTTCTCTCAACTGTTCTTCCTTGTTCTTCACTATTCTTCATTTTCATTTTCCATTCTTCCATTTTCGTGCACTTATTTCTTGGGGCTTTCATTGATGATGATCATGGAAGGCTAAATAATCACTCAATCCAAGGATCCAACCCAAGCAAGAGGAGAATTTGAGTTCTGGTTTAGTATTTCGAATTATGTGTGAATGTTCACTGTCTTCTTCAATTGCTATTCTGTTTTCATGATTATGAATGCTTTTAGAATTGAAAGTGGATTAGGTTATGGATTCATTGCCTAATTTCGAATATAAATCACAGATTAATTGGATGATATTTCAATTAGGGTTTGTGGTTTCAATTAATTTAGGGGTTAATTCGATTGAACTGCTTCTAAGGAAATTGAATGAACTTTCACAGTAGGATAAATTTTTGAGAACGATGATGATTCGAATAGCTTGGTTTGGTGAATTGGATTGATGCTCTTTAATCTGTTTTACATTACTTGTTATCAATTTTGTTAGTTTCTGCATTAATCTTTAATTGTAGTTTGTGTTTTTTCAATTTTCATTTAGCGCATACAAACTGTTTGATAAAAATCCCCCCATTATTTACTAGTGAATTGAAGTTGGAACCATATTGATTGTGTCTCTGAGTCGACCTAGGTTAATCCTGTGCTACAGAATTAGCTTAGTTTAATTGTTTTGAAGCCACGCGACAAAGGCTTATCAAAACTGGCGCCGTTGCCGGAGACACGGTCCATTGTGTGCTAGCTTTAATTCACTATAATATATTTACATTTTGCTGCATATTTACAGCATAGTAGTAGTAATACATATAAAAAAAAAGTTACATTCACTGCATATTTACACTTTGTTGCACAACCGCACTTTGTTACATAATTACATGATTGTTCTTGTTCATTATGAAGTGTGGATGATGTATTTTCATGTTTGCTATCAAAAAACAGAGAAAAACAGAGCAAAAACAGAGTAGTAGTAGGATGAGAAGTTGTGTAGTGTAGTTGTTTTGTAGTGTCATTTTGCTGTCCAGAATTTTTTTCCAACATGTGCAGTTTTGCTTTGCGAATTGTTTTCTAAGGTTTATCCCCCATTTTAAACAAAAGCAACCCCTTCAGGGGTTGGGTCTGGGTTAAAATTGGCAAATTCGACCTCTAAGTAGGAGTTTTAACACCGTTTTTACAATTTATGCAAGGGCATTCTGGTCATTTCACAGCAAACTATCTTGGAATGGGCTGAAATTTTCCCAGAATGTGGAGAAAATTAATACATCATGGTGACCCTATGAAAGATGAACATGGTCAAGAGGGGTCCAAATCGCCAAATTCCTTCATTTAGGCCACTTTTGAGACAATTTTCTATTTTCATGATTTTTAAAAATCACCAAAATCAATCATGATTTTTAGACTTTCACTGTTATTCTTTTAGATTTTTTAAAAATTGTTTAGGGCAGTTTTGCAATTTCTATTTCATTTCAGCACATATAGTGAGTAGTGTCCTAATAGAGTAGCTGACTGACATTTCTGTGTTGTCTGTGTTTATTGTTCCTTATGAGCTGAATTGTGTATGACTAGGTCTACATCAAGTGAACTACATGCATATGATCCTGAGATAGATAGGACATTTCACAGATTAAACAGACATAATATTAGTTTAGATGACTTTGATAGTGTAGTTTTAGATAGTAGCATAGTATCTTCTGACTTTGATTCTGAATTTACTTCTAATCCTTCTACTTCTGCACATCTTGATACAATGGCTGATAACAACCTAACTCTTAAGGAATTGACTACACCTGATGTTGTTTACAAACCTTGGTGTATTCAATATCCTGAGACTGAGGTCAGTTATGAGCTAAAATCTGGATTGATCCATTTGCTTCCCAAGTTTCATGGTCTTGCAGGTGAAGATCCACACAAGCATATTAAGGAGTTTCAAGTAGTGTGTTCCACCATGCGACCATATGACATTCATGAAGATTATGTCAAGATGAAGGCATTTCCTTTTTCAATGGATGGTGTGGCCAAGGACTGGTTGTACCTTCAACCAGATCCTATCAACACTTGGACAAATATGAAGAGAAGATTTCTAGAGAAATTCTTTCCAGCATCCAGAACAGCATCCATCCGGAAGGAGATTTGTGGTATAAGGCAACTAGCTAGGGAGACATTATATGAGTACTGGGAGAGATTCAACAAGCTGCGTGCTACATGCCCTCACATCAAATCAGTGAGCAATTATTAATTCAATATTTTTATGAAGGTTTGATGTTGATGGACAGGAGTATGATAGATATAGCTAGTGGAGGCGCTTTGATGGACAAGACCCCTATTGCTGCAAGGCAATTGATTTCTAACATGGTAGCCAATTATCAACAATTTGGTACTCGAATCGGTATTACTCCATCCAAGCCTGCAAATGAAGTTTCTGTTTCTATGGTTGCTGATAACCAGAGGTTGGAGAACAAATTGACAGAGTTGACATCCCTTGTGAGGCAGCTTGCTATTGGTCAACAACAGAATGTGATGGCAGCCAACCAACCACGACTTTGTGGTATCTCCTGTGCACCTGATCATCCAACAGATGCATGTCCCACTCTCCAAGAGACAGAACAAGCTGTTGAAGTTTCTGCCATGCAACCTGGACAACCATTTAGACCTCAACAGCAGTATAATCCTTACTCCAGGACTTACAATCCTGGTTGGAGAGATCATCTGAATTTGAGGTATGGTCCTAGTCCACCACAACAGCAGCAGCCCTTCAGACCTCTACAGTAGCACTTCCAGCCTGCCACCACCAAATACCAACCTCCCCCATTCAGACAATAGCCACAGTTCCAGCAACCGCACCTACACCACCTGCACAACCTGTGCAACCCAGTTCTGGACCTTCTTTGGAGGATTTGATGAAGCAGATGGCCACCACCAACCTTCAGTTTCAACAGAATGTCAGTGCCACCATCCAAGACCTCCAGACTCAGATTGGACAGTTAGCTACAACTGTCAACCAGATGCAGCAGCAAGGTTCTGGCAGCATTCCAGCACAACCAGTGATTAATCGAAAGAGTGTGAATGCCATTACCTTGAGGAGTGGCAAGGAGCTTTCAGAGTCAACAGTTGTTGGTGCTAAATCAGATTCTGCACCAAAGCCTACTCATCTAATTCCTCTACCTTTTCCTTCTAGATCCATTTCTGCAAAGAAAGTGGAATTTGATTCTGATTTTCTTGATATTTTTAGGAGGGTTGAAATCAACATTCCCCTATTGGATGCCATCAAATAGATTCCGAAATATGCAAAGTTTTTGAAGGATTTGTGTACTCATAAGAGGAAGCTGAAGGGAGATGAGCAAGTGAAGATGGGCAGGAATGTATCTGCGCTCATACAGGGTAAGACTGTTGATTCCATGCCACTATCCACCTTGCCACAGAAGTGCAAGGATCCTGGCACTTTCGCTGTTCCATGCACCATTGGAGGTATTACTTTTGCAGATGCCATGTGTGATCTTGGAGCCTCCATTAATGTCATGCCCACATCAGTTTATAGATCACTACACTTGGCCAACAGGAGTGCTGCGCTCCCACTTGGACTTATTGAAGATGTGTTGGTACGAGTTAATAATTTGATTTTTCCTGCGGATTTTTATATTTTGGACATGGAGAATGAGTCTTCTAATCATGGTTCCACATTAATCTTAGGAAGACCATTCTTGATGACAGCTAGGACTAAAAATTGATGTACATGCAGGAACTCTTTCTATGGAATTTGGTGATGACATTGTCCAGTTTAACATTTTTGAGGCCATGATACATCCTGTAGAGGAGCATTCTCTTTTTCTTGATATCATTGATGCTGCAGTAGATAGTGTAGATATTTCTGATTTACTGTCTGATTTTTCTGATTTTGATCTTGGTTCTTGTAATTGTACCTGTGATGATTCTGCTGTTGCCTGTAGTATTTGTGTGGAGATTTCCTCCGCACTTCACTCTGATTGTGTTGCAGGTACAGATACAGGTTCTGAGCCTACTATCCCACTTCTCTCAGCCCCCATTCTTTCTTTGCCTTCCACCATTCAGCCACCTTCCTTGGAGCTGAAGTAATTACCTGAGCACCTCAAATATGCATATTTAGATGATGCTCAGAAGCTTCCAATCATCATATCTAGTAGTCTGTCACTTGAGCATGAAGAGAAGTTATTGCATGTTTTGAGAGGCCATAAGAAGGCCATTGGATGGACCCTTGCTGACCTTCCTGGCATTAATCCTTCTATATGCATGCATCGAATACTTTTGGAGGATGATTCTAGGCCGGTGAGGCAGCCACAGAGGAGGCTGAATCCCACTATTCTGGATGTGGTGAAGAAGGAAGTGACAAAGCTACTAGCTGCAGGGATTATCTATCCCATCTCAAATAGTACTTGGGTTTCACCTGTCCAAGTGGTTCCTAAGAAGTCGGGTCTCACAGTTGTGAAGAATCAAGATAATGAGCTGATTCCGACTAGAGTGGCCAACAGTTGGCGAGTTTGCATTGATTATAGGAGACTCAACCAGGCCACTCGCAAGGACCATTTCCCTCTTCCCTTCATCGATCAAGTTTTAGAGAGGTTGGCAGGTAAATCACATTATTGCTTTTTGGATGGTTTTTCTGGTTACATGCAGATTCATATTGCACCAGAGGATCAACACAAGACCACATTCACCTATCCATTTGGCACATTTGCTTATACCTGGATGCCTTTTGGCATATGCAATGCACCTGGCACCTTCCAAAGGTGCATGGTAAGCATCTTTTCTGATTTATTAGAAAGTTGCATGGAGGTGTTTATGGATGATTTCACTGTTTATGGTTCCTCTTTTGATGCATGTTTAGATAGTCTCTCTAGAGTGCTTAATCGATGTATTAAAACTAACCTTGTTCTTAACTTTGAGAAATGCCATTTTATGGTGCATGAGGGTATAGTTTTAGGGCATTTGGTCTCTAGTAGAGGTATTGAGGTCGATAAGGCCAAGATTGATGTGATTACTTCTTTGCCTTACCCCGCTTCTGTGTGGGAAGCACGTTCTTTTCTTGGACATGCAGGTTTTTATAGGAGATTCATTCAGGATTTCAGTAAGATTGCATTGCCATTGTCCAAGCTTCTCCAAAAGGACGTAGACTTTACATTTGACCAACCTTGCAAAGAGGCATTTGAGGGATTGAGGAAGAAGCTGACTACCTCTCCCATCATGCAGCCACCAGATTGGGAGCTTCCCTTTGAGCTGATGTGTGATGCCTCTAATTATGCACTTGGGGTTGTGTTGTCACAGAGAGTTGGTAAACTCTCCCATGTCATTGCTTATGCTTCACGCACTTTAGATGTAGCCCAAGTTAACTACACCACCACTGAGAATGAGCTTTTAGCTATTGTTTTTGCTTTAGATAAATTTAGATCTTATTTGCTTTGCTCCCATATCACTGTCTTTACTGACCATGCAGCTTTGAAGTACCTGTTGAAGAAGCCTGATGCTAAACCCAGATTGATCAGGTGGATGCTTCTTCTTCAGGAGTTTGACCTCGAGATTAAGGACAGAAGTGGTGCAGAAAACTTGGTTGCTGATCACTTGAGTAGGATTGAAGGACCTCTTGAGTCTTTTCCCATTCATGATAATTTCCCTGATGAGCATTTGATGCATTTGCATTCATCACATGGCACACCTTGGTTTGCTGACATTGTTAATTTCATTGTTGCATCTGTTGTTCCACCTCATGCATCTAGGTCCCAAATAGATAAACTTAAGAGTGATGCTAAATATTATGTTTGGGATGATCCTTATTTGTGGAAATTTGGTAGTGACCAAGTGATACAAAGGTGTGTGCCTGATCATAAGATTCAGTCTATTCTTCAGTTTTGTCATGGCACACCTACCGGAGGTCATTTTGGTCCTCAGAGGACCGCTAGGAGGGTATTAGATTGTGGTTTTTTTTGGCCTACCCTGTTTAGAGATGCTCATCACTTTACCACCACTTGTGAGCAGTGTCAGAGAGCAGGAGGAACCATCACACATAGACATGAGATGCCTCAGCAACCCATTATTTTTGTGAGATTTTTGATGTCTGGGGTATTGATTTTATGGGTCCATTTCCTGTTTCTCATGGTTTTTCATATATTTTGCTTGCTGTTGATTATGTTTCTAGATGGGTTGAGGCTAAGGCCACCAGAACTAATGATTCTAAAGTTGTTGTGGATTTTGTGAGATCCAACATTTTTTGCAGGTTTGGTGTGCCTAGTGCCATTTTCAGTGACCAGGGGAGCCATTTTTGTAACCGATCATTGGCATCCTTGCTTCAGAAGTATGGGGTTGTGCATAGAGTTGCTACAGCTTATCATCCCCAAACTAATGGGCAAGCAGAGGTGTTTAACAGAGAGATCAAGCAAATGTTACAAAAGGTGGTGCAACCAACCAGGAAGGATTGGAGCAAGCTACTTGAGGATGCTTTATGGGCTCACAGGACCGCTTACCGGACAGCTTTGGGGATGTCTCCCTATAGGGTGGTTTTTGGTAAGGCATGCCACCTACCGGTGGAGATTGAGCACCGTGCTTATTGGGCGGTGAAGAGTTGTAACATGGCATTTGATGAAGCGGGTATGGAAAGGAAGCTTCAGTTGCAAGAACTTGAAGAGATCCGCTTAGAAGCCTATGAGAATTCCAAGATTTACAAGGAGAGAGTGAAGAGATTTCATGACTCTAGGATTCTTAGAAAGGAGTTCCATAGTGGCCAAAAAGTGCTTTTGTTTAATTCTCGCCTTAAGCTTATTTTCGGTAAACTTCGATCTAGTTGGGATGGACCTTTTGTTATTACTAATGTTTTTCCCCATGGTGCAGTTGAGATTAAAAAAGAAGTTACCGGCAAAGTCTTCAAGGTCAATGGTCACCAACTCAAAGTATTTCATGAAAACCCTCAAGTGGAGGAGGAGCTTATGGCGGACATTTCCTTGGTCTTGCCAATTTTGTGTGATGAAGCATCTTGAATGACATTTCGGGAGTTTCCTTTTCCCTTCTTTTATTTGTTGTCTCTTTGTTTGCATTTCTTTGCATGCTTACATTGAGGACAATGTGCATTTCAAGTGGGGGGTGAAGGATTTCAAAAATTTGTTTTCTGGTTATTGTCTGTTTTCTGTTTTCTGCTTACGTTTCTGTTTATACATTCTGTTTTCGGTTTTATCTGTCTGTTTTAGTTTTTGAGTCTATATGTTTCTATTTTCTGTCTGTTTATGTTGCTGTTTCTATTTTGTTGCTATTTTTATTGAATTTAGGCACTTTTTCATGTTTTTCATAGAATTTCTAACTTGCATAAATTGTGAGAAATGTTAAAAATTTGGTTGGATTGAGAGGTTTCATGCTTGATGTGAATCATTGTTGCAATTGTTGAAGTGATAAGTAGGGTTGAGGAATCAAATTTAAGATGAATCATGTGTGATAGAATTATGCCTTGTGAGTTTTTGAGCCTTTGTGGATATGTTCTTTCATGTGTGAATTCACCCTTGTGCTAGATTACTCTATGTTTTGCCTTGCTTCTTTTGACATTCCTTATTGCACATGCCTTGATTGAGATGATTTAGCCTTCGTTCTTTTAGCCACTAGCCAAATTAACCTATCCTTGTGTTGATATCCATTGTCACCCTTTTTGAGCCTTTAGCCTTTTCTTTCTTATATAACCCATTGCAAACTACAAAAAATGGAAAACCATGTTATCCTAGCTTTAGGGAGGAAATGGGCTTTGGAATTGTTTTGGGAGTGGGTTTCAAACAAGTGTGGGGTATTTTTATTTGCTTTTGTTTTGATTTGAAAAAAAAATGATGATGAGAAAAGAATAGAAAAGAAAAGAAATAGTTTACAAAGCAAACGTTCAAAGAAAAAAAATGCATAAACAAGGAAAAAGAAAAGCAAAGAAAAAGAAAAAGAAAATGCAATAAAAGTTGTTATGGTTAATTTTCATCCTTGTAAATTCCTTTAAATCTCAATTCTTTATTTCTACCCCTCTTTTAACTTGTTGGCTTGCTCCCCATTGCCCCTCCTTTCTCTTAAGTTTTAGCCTAAATATCCTTTTCTTATCCACCTTTACCTAAGTCATTCATTACAAGCCTATAAAGTCCTATTGATCTTTTGATGCATGTGTATTTCAAGTTGAATGAACTAGAGTCTTGTCAATACTTGGATGTGCTAGTTACATGTGGTGTTTGAGAGTAAACACAAAACCATACACATTATATGAGGTTGAGTGTTTCCCTTTGAGAGATTTCTATCACCTTGGTACATTCTTAATTCTAAACTTGACTACTTTCTCACTTTGTGCTTTGTGATCATGTTTTCATGGATTGTTTGTTACCTTAATATCATTCTTCCATTTTTCATCTTTCTCAATTTTGTGCATTGTTAGGATCCATTGAAAAATATGTGTGCCTTGTTCATACTTTTATTTTAAATTTTCTATTTACTTTAGTTTGTAACTTTCTCTTAGTCTTTCTTTTAGTTTTACCCAGGAGTGCAAATGTTTAAGTGTGGGGTATTTTGATGGAGTGCCTTTAATTAAATATTTTTCTATCATTTTTAGCTTATTTGACTTCTCTTGGAATTTTATTTTCCCATTCTAATTCAGTTTTTTTGTCTTAGGCAAGTTAGTGGGCTTAATTGCTAATTTTGCGTATTTTTGGATTTTATGCTCACTTGACGTATCTGGCTTGTCTAGAACCTACAGAGCTCTACGGAACTCCGAATTGAGCGGTCTTGTAGTCCTTGGAAAGATAACGAAAAGATCAAGTTTGCCAGAAATAAGCTGAGGCCAATTCAGCCATTTCGAGGGTCATTTTAGACTTTGAAGTCAGAACCACTGCACTTGTATTTTGGGCTGCGAGTTGGACTTTTTATTGGTGTAAATAGCATAAATAATTAGAATTGATGGGTTGCTCATGGCCCATTCTTTGATTCAGACTTAGTCACTATATGTTAGTGACATTAGAAGGAATTACACTACAATTTTCATTTTGCACAAACAACTTTATTTTTCTCTTTTTAAGTTTTTAGAATCAAAACCCTTGTTCTTATTTTCTCTCAACTGTTCTTCCTTGTTCTTCACTATTCTTCATTTTCGTTTTCCATTCTTCCATTTTCGTGCACTTATTTCATGGGGCTTTCATTGATGATGATCATGGAAGGCTAAATAATCACTCAATCCAAGGATCCAACCCAAGCAAGAGGAGAATTTGAGTTCTGGTTTAGTATTTCGAATTCTGTGTGAATGTTCACTTTCTTCTTCAATTGCTATTCTGTTTTCATGATTATGAATGCGTTTAGAATTGAAAGCGGATTAGGTTATGGATTAATTGCCTAATTTCGAATATAAATCACAGATTAATTGGATGATATTTCAATCAGGGTTTGTGGTTTCAATTAATTTAGGGGTTAATTCGATTGAACTGTTTCTAATGAAATTGAATGAACTTTCACAGTAGGATAAATTTCTGAGAACGATGATGATTCGAATAGCTTGGTTTGGTGAATTGGATTGATGCTCTTTAATCTGTTTTACATTACTTGTTATCAATTCTGTTAGTTTCTGCATTAATCTTTAATCGTAGTTTGTGTTTTTGCAATTTTCATTTAGTGCATACAAACTGTTTGATAAAAATCCCCCCATTATTTACTAGTGAATTGAAGTTGGAACCATATTGATTGTGTCTCTGAGTCGACCTAGGTTAATCCTGTGCTACAGAATTAGCTTAGTTTAATTGTTTTGAAGCCACGCGATAAACACTTATCACATAGGAGAGCTAGTCATATTAACATGCACCATATGAACAAACTCATTAAAAAGGACTTGGTGATTGGTTTACCAAAACTCAAATTTGAGAAGGACAAACTATGTGATGCTTGTCAAAAGAGGAAACAAACTAAAAATTTATTTTCAAAGCAAAAACATTGTTTTCACCTCTAGACCACTTGAACTACTTCACATTGATTTGTTTGGTCCTTCAAGAACCATGAGTTTAGGTGGCAATTATTATGGACTTGTGATTGTTGATGATTACTCTAGATATACTTGGACTTTGTTTTTGAAATCCAAAGTGATGCTTTCCATGCTTTTAGAAAATTAGCCAAAGTTCTTCAAAATGAGAAAAGCAACAAAATTATCTCAATAAGAAGTGATCATGGTGGAGAATTCCAAAATGAACATTTTGAAATCTTTTGTGAAGAAAATGGAATCAACCACAATTTTTCAGCTCCAAGAATACCTCAACAAAATGGTGTTGTGGAGAGCAAAAATAGATCACTAGAAGAAGGTGCAAGAACACTTCTTAATGAGACTAATTTACCAAAATATTTTTGGGCTGATGTAGTGAGTACAGTATGCTATACTTTAAATAGACTTCTCATAAGGTCTATTTTAAAGAAAACTCCTTATGAGCTGTACAAAGGCAGAAAGCCAAACATATCTCACTTGAGAACCTTTGGCTGCAAGTGTTTTGTATTAAATAATGGAAAAGAATCACTTGGAAAGTTTGATGCAAAGGCAGATGAAGCTATATTTCTAGGATATTCATTACATAGTAAAGCCTATAGAGTATTCAATAAAAGAACCATGTGCATGGAAGAATCTGTTCATGTAATCTGTGATGAGTCTAACTCCTTAAGAGAGGAAAAAAAAATGTGATTTAGATACAGGTCCTATGGAAGAAATTGTCCAGCCCATTGAAGAAAAAGGAGAACCAAGTTCTGCAACAATTCCATCAACATCTAATCTAGAGCCAAAAGAATGGAGAACAGCAAGAGATCTTTCCCTTGATAACATCATTGGTGAAGTTTCAAAGGGAGTATCCACTAGATCCTCATTAAAAAATCTTTGTTGTGATATGGCTTTTGTTTCACAAATTGAACCTAATAGCATTAGTCAAGCATTATTAGATGAACATTGGTTAATGGCAATGCATGAAGAGTTGAATCAATTCAAAAGAAATGAGGTTTAGGAATTAGTCCCTAGAACATCAACTCATAAACCTATTGGTACTAAATGGGTTTTTAGAAATAAGCTGGATGAAAGTGGAATCATAGTAAGGAACAAAGCTAGATTGGTTGCTAAAGGATACAACCAAGAGGAAGACATTGATTATGATGAGACTTATGCTCCAGTAGCTAGACTAGAAGCCATTAGGTTGCTGCTTGCATATGCTTGTTTAATGAATTTCAAATTGTTTCAAATGGATGTTAAAAGTGCTTTCTTAAATGGATACATAGATGAGGAAGTTTATGTTGAACAACCTCCTAGATTTATTGATCACAAACATCCTAACCATGTTTACAAATTAAGAAAAGCATTGTATGGTTTGAAATAAGCACCTAGATCATGGTATGAAAGGTTAAGTAAATTTCTAATTGAACAATCTTTCATAAGAGGTCAAATTGATAAAACATTGTTCATTAAGATAAAAGGAAAATATATTCTATTAGTTCAAATTTATGTTGATGACATTATCTTTGGTTCAACTAATCCATCAATGTGCAGAGAATTTTCAGTTACAATGCAAGGAGAATTTGAGATGTCCATGATGGGTGAACTTACATTCTTTTTGGGGTTACAAGTCAAGCAATTGAAGAGTGGAACCTTCCTAAGTCAATCAAAGTACTGTCAAGAAATGATTAAGAAGTTTGAAATGGAAAATTGCAAAGATGCTGCAACACCTATGGCAACATCTACTTATCTTGACATTGATGACAAAGGCAAAAGTGTTGATGAATCCAAATATAGGGGAATGATTGGTTCCTTGCTGTACCTTACTGCTAGTAGACCTGATATAATGCTAAGTGTTTGCTTGTGTGCAAGATATCAAGCAAATCCAAAGGAGTCTCACCTTACAGCAGTCAAAAGAATCATCAAGTACCTCAAGGCAACACCAAAAGTTGGATTATGGTATCCTAAAGGTGCACCAATCAATGTTATTGGATATTCTGACTCTGATTTTGCAAGATGTAAACTTGATAGGAAAAGCATAAGTGGTACCTGTCATCTTCTTGGAAGCTCACTCATATCTTGGCATTGTAAGAAACAATCTTGTGTGGCTTTGTCAACTGCTGAAGATGAATACATCTCAGCTGGGAGTTGTTGTGCACAAAGCTTATGGCTAAAACAACAATTACAAGATTTTGGAGTTGATCTCAAGGAGATACCCCTGTTGTGTGACAACACAAGTGCCATCAATATCTCAAAGAATCCTGTTATGCATTCAGGGACTAAACATATTGAAATCAGACATCACTTCCTAAGAGACCATGTTCAAAAAGGTAATATCAAGATTGATTTTGTAGATACAAATAATCAACTAGCTGATATATTTACAAAACCCCTTGATAGAGATAGATTTTACACTCTCAGAAACATGTTAGGCATCCTTGATGAAACCAACATATGCTAGCTTGCTTGATCCTTGCCAAACCATGTGAAAACCATTGAACATTACTTCCATTTGAAAATTCAAAAATTATGCTTTAAAAATTGTTCATTCTGAATAATCCACTGCTATAATCGATTAAGTATCGGATTAATCGATTAAAATCATTTAAAAAGAAATTGGGAATGAAATTTCAGCTCATGTAATCAATTACATAATACAAATAATTGATTATTTGAAATAAAAACTCTTTTCAGAAAATTCATTCAACTGGGATAATCGATTACATCATCGAAATAATCGATTGCATAAGCTCTCAAGTGTTTTACAAATTGACAATCCCACTGGTTTAATCGATTACCATACGAGATAATCGATTAAATGGTAATCGATTAAATGGCTTCTGAAAATTATGAAAAACTTGTTTTACACTGTGGTAGTCGATTCTATCTGTGTGTAATCGATTACAGATCATCTTCTCCAACTATTTTGCTATGATAATAATCGATTACGTAGGAGAATAATCGATTACTGCTAATTCGAAAAATTGCATTTTGTGAAGAAATAATCGATTACTTAACGAAATAATCGATTATTCCTAGAGTTACAGAAAATTCTGACAAATCTTAAAAGATTTTCTTGGAAATTGTAACTGCTCAACTGCCCTAAATTCAAATTTTGAAATCTCTGTGCTTTAAAATTGTATGGTTAATGCGTGATAATTGTTTCTCATTTTCAAATTCAAATAGGAAGCCTCAAATTATTCTATAAATAGAGCCTTGCATCCGTAGAAATCCTTGCACCATAACCTCTTCTCTCTCTAGTCTTCTGTGTCTTTCCTGTATCCAAAAAACTTGTCTAAAATATCTACTTCTAAAAGGGCTAGATCTGGAAAAAGAAAGGTTGATGAATCCTCTTCTAATCCTCCTCCTCCTTCAAATAGACTTGACCTATGGCTCCTAAATGAAACCGACAAAATGAACTATCTTCAATTCTTTGCCACAAAACCTGTGTGCTCACCCAAATATCTTAACCTTGACTAGTTTAGGAATGAAGGCTTTAATTTCCCTGCTTATCTAGAGACCCAAGGTCTTAGGATGTTTCTTGAAATGAAAGGAACATTTTACCCTGAATTGGTAAAAGTTTTCTACATCTGTGTCAAAGGTTCCATGAATGGGACAATGAAATCCCAAGTCAAGGGTGTCCAAATGAAAATTACTCCTGAAGTTTGGGAAGTAGTAGCTGGGGTCATATGTGAGGGTGAGAGAAAATTGGAGGAAAACCCAGATGGCTATAGCAAGATAGATACCTATAGGAACATGCTTCATGATCCCCATATGCAAATTAGGAATAGGCTGGGTACTGGCCCAATGACTCCTAAAGACAGATTGCTTCATTACATAATCACTTATGTCTTAACCCCTAGGGCAACAAATCATGCTCAAGCCACTGATGAAGACCTACAATTAGTGTATGGTCTGAAGCATTCTATACCCATAAATTGGGTTCTTATATTTCAGGAAGTTATGTTGAAATCCAAGAGACTAGTCAACTATTCTTTCCCATATCCTGTTCTTATCTCTAGATTCCTTGACCACTTCCAAGTTGATGTCTCAAATGAAGTAGTGGATGACACCAACTCTAGAAATAGCCTTATTCAAGAAAAACATCTCTCAAAGCTAGGAATGTTGAAGACACCACAAGGCTGGGTCATGGCAGGACAAAATCCAGCAGCTCAACCTCTTGCTGTTGATGATATTGAAGATGAAACTTCTGAAGAAGAAGATGCTGCTCCTGCTACTCCTTCATATAGTTCATTTGAATCCTTAATGATTCAGAAAATGGATGCCTTGCTTACATTACACCATGAGCATAAGGCTGAAACAAACACCTCTCTAGCACAAATTGAATCTAGCCTTGAGACCATAGAGGCTAGGATTATACTAGATTACTCTGGCCCAGAAGATTAACAAGCTTAAATTTTCATGTTTTTCTTTTATGTTTGATTTTATTTCTCTATGTACTGCACTCAATCATCCAATGAATGAAATTATCTTATTGTCTTTCCCTTACTTGCTGTGCACTTTAAATTTTTGCCTTTAACAAGCCAAATAGGGGGAGAAATAATTGATTTTGATCTTAAAACTAAGCAAATGTGGTTGCTGGCTGTGCACATTAAGTGAACGTGTTGTGTCAGCCGTGTTTATAAGCAGCTGGCTGGCACAGCAGAAGCTTACTCTTCCTTTCTCCAACCTTATCGTTTTCTCTTTTTTTCTCCCAAGTTTACTCACACCCAGAAACCTTCCTCCCTCAACCCTTCTATACCACCTTCATCCCACGAGAACCACTATCCCTACCACGATATCCTGACGCCAAGAAGGACCTCGTGTTGGAGCAGACGCTTAGGACAAACCGTCGTGAAGCCCGTGAATGAACTCTTGGTTAGGTAATGAGAGTTTATTATGTTTGATAACCGCTTTAGGTAACATGGTTGGGGACCAGGGAGTCCAACCATGTCGATGATTGCATGGCCCCCTGTGTGTGTTGTTGTCCAGAAGGTATGCCTTGGAATGAATGGAATGGGTTACGCTTTATGTTCATTGGTTGGTATTTTGGGTTGATGTTAATGATGTTCTGGTGTGGTGTTTGATGGTATTCTGGAAAGGGAGAGTTGATGCTGTAAGAACTCCCCGTGCATGTGTGTTAAGTTGGCTTGTTGATGCTGAAAAACTCCTAAGACACTTTGGAGAAGTGTTCGTGGAGGAGTCAGCTGCTGAGATGCGTTGGTCGAGTTGCATATATGTGTTTGTGATGTCGGTTGCTGAGATGGGTTGGCCGAGTTAATCGGGTCACATAGCATGCATGTGTGCATGACGTGATAGTCCTTGTTGGTGGATGTCGGCACACCGGGTTCTTCATTTGGGATGATACCTTAGAGCCGTTGAGCTCAAGTTTTCTTCGAGTGAACTACCGGGTTCCATAACTCGGGAATAGAGCCACCGGGTCTCTCACTCAGTTGAGCGTTTCTCTTTAAATTTGTTAAGTTCAAGCCCTTAAACCTTGGACCGCCTTGTTTGACTTTGACTAATCTTATCTGCCTTCGTCCGACTTGGTTCGGATTCTTATCTCGGGTTAATATAGCTAGGCTCCAACCTGGACACCCAATGCTTCACACTTTTTCACTTGTTTGCATTGTTCGTGAATGACATATGTGGTTACGTTGAGGTCAACCTGTGTGATGGCTTGAGATGTTTTGAACCTTGATAGAGCCGTGGTGAGAGGCTATGTATAGACACATGAGATGCCGGGACGGAGTGGTGAACCTTGTAAGGACCACGGTCAGTGCATCATTGAGCCCATGTAGGGGCGGCCCTCGTTTGGGGCAGTATGTATGTAACATGGGAGGGTATGAAGATTTTAGCTAGGACGGGATGTTCTTGTGCCGGGCCATACGTTGATGGTGCCCATGAGAGACATACAGCAGTTGAGCCCGTGTAGGGGCGGCCCTTGTTTGGGGCAGTATGTATGTAACATAGGAGAGTATGGAGATCCTAACCAGGATGGGATGTTCCTGTGCCGGACCATACGTTGATGGTGCTCATGAGAGACATACTTCATTTGCATGACATAAATAGGATGATTGACTGTAATAGTACGAGAAGTACTGGGGGGCCACGTCTGTAAGGAGATCCTTATGACACCCATTTGGCTGATCACCATGGGGGGGTGAGCCCTGTGCACAAAAGAGTGACCCCGACGTCAACTACAACTATCATTTGGACCATGGATATGGCCTATTTCCGGGATGGTACCATATTGCATGTTGAGAGTTGAGTCAGGAGCATGCATCATGCTAGGCAATTTAAAACGACTTGTGGAATGTTCCTGGATGCTTGTTCATGTTGGTTGCATGTTGATATATATATATATATATATATCTGGACCTTGTGGTGATACTGTGACGCTTGGATTGTTTTTCCTTGACTGATGTTACCTTTTGCTTATTATTTTATATGATGAACTCACTCTTGCTTTGTTGTGCCATGTGGTTTGGTACCTGTGATGATCGTGAACCCGGTTTGTGTGAGCAGACAGACAGTAGTAGGTGACCGGGAAGATGGCAACTTTTGGTTGGAGCCGCTGAGTTGCCGGGATGTCAATGTGATGGATCCCGGGTAAGGGTTATGTTTTGCTGATTGCACCCCTGGTTTTGATAGTCACAACCGTGTTTTTCTAGTTACACCCCTGACGTTTATTTTCTTGTTCTCTTTGTAAAACACTTATACATTTTAGACATGGATAATTATACTTACAATTAAACTACGTTTCATATACATATATATATTTGTGCAATTGGGATGTTTTATACGTGCCTTGTTTATGTTTATGATCGTCATGTGATTGCGAAAAATTTATCACAGTTTTCATTGACAGAACAAATAGGGGTGTTCTTTTTATCAAAAGTCACATTAATGTTATGGTTAAGAGTCAGTGATACAGTAGCGATGTGGTGGGTCGTTACAAAAGCCACAAAAGAAAGACAAAGGAAGGTGAGAAGTGAGTGTGTGAAGACGGTTACACATAAAAAGTGTGTGAAGTCAAGTATGTTACATAGGTGATGTCAATGTAGGTCGTACGTATGTGTCGACCACTGTCTCAATGACTTAGTGACATTCTCAATGGAGAAATTGGCTCACTACAACGTAACCTTCTTTCATTGCCCAGCTTTAATACGTGTGTCCCTAGAATTACAAATGAGGAAAATCAATTCATAAAGTTTGGCTGCCTTAAGATTCAACACAATAGATAGATAGCTACAGTACCCATACTTAATGTATTTTTGAGCTACAAAAACCTGCTTTGGGGATTCAACAAAATTATTGAAACAATATCGTACAAGAGCATTCACTCCATCTTGTAGTATCCCTTAAATTGTGTGGTGCCCAAATGTGAATCCCACAAAATAGAAAAAAGTAATTGGTGAAGACAAAAAGGTTAAATTCAAAATGAGAACAACACATAATCATAATTCAAGTGATATGCAACTTTGAAAAATTCAATGTATTAAATGAAGATAACTACAAAAAATAATGTATATCTATATTCATCACCACATAATCATAAAATTAATTATCATTATAGATCTTAAAGTTTTCATCCAGATTTGGATGTGAAGTAGGTTTATTCAACACCAAAGACACCAAGCCTTCTAAGCTAATATTCCAACATATTTTGGCCTATCATGCTCAGTAGAAATATTCCAACATAAGTAGCAGGCAATTATGATGTCACAAACAATGACGTACACATAGCTAAGTGAATCAACCTTTAAGTAGGAAGGTTTGTCTGTGTCCAGCAATGCTATACACAAAAAACACAAGCATAGTATTGCAAACTTCAAAGCCATTTATTGATCTCTTAATTCTGTACCTGTGAATGCAAGACTCTCGGAGAGAGCGATTTGGCATCATCTAATGATTCAAAGTAAACCTCCACCGTGTCAGTTGGTTCAAGAGCAACTTTCTTCCGTAACTTCTAAACCCTATTAACAATCTGGGTAGCACAATTTTAAAATGAATTAATAGATTTAACTCAATTTCAGGTCTTAAGAGTTGAAAGCGAAAATATTTAAATTAAATCAAAGTATGATAAATGTAACATTATTGTAAGAAATAGCAAAAATAATATGTATTGTTTAAATTATGACTTTTTAGGTTATATAAAGGGAGGAGAGTGAGAGAAAAGAGACTTTAATAATAATCTTTTAACCATTATGATGTTACATTTGCTGATATGTTTTTAAGCAAGAACACTAACTCTTGTTTATATGATAATCATAATCTTAAGTCTTAACTAATTAGGGAAACAAAACATCAGATAAAGAAATATGGTAATCAATCCTAAAAGATAATGGAAAACTGAGAAGCTAATCCTAAATAGGTTAAAATATACTGAACAACATAATATCTATTTCACCAAAAATACAAATGCATGAAGACTCTACATCACAAGATTTGCAAGTGAAAGAAGCAATTGTTCCAAAGGTTTGGAAGATTGAGGAATGATAGGAAGTAGCATCTATTCACTTTATTAAGATACAGCAAATAAATTGGATGTTTCTTACGTTGCATCCATACACTTCATAAACATTAAATAATTAGCTAGCACGTTCTTCCATGGAAATTATTTTACCTCTCGAGCAGCACCAGCCTCAAACAATGACTAATCAAGACATAAGTCCAATATGACTAAAACATCACCTAAAACAAAAAGATAGACGCTGATGAAGAAAAAAAATGCCATAACTTCAAAACCGAAAATTACATCATAGCAATCAGCTCATTTCAAACATTAGGTATTTTTATTATTGCAGAAAAGGGAGTAATAATTAGCTATTAAAGATTCTCACCATCTCCATCAACATCAACCTCTTTCTCAGTCATACCATCAGGTCGTTTAAATTATTTTTGAGAACCTGGATAAAAACAAAGACAATAAGGTCCTAGTTTACTAGTCCGCAGCCTACACTTAAGGGAAAACCTGATAAAAGTTGGATGCTTCTAGATTTTAGGAGCCTATAAATTCACCACAATCATCTGCTTGTGACTTTATATAGGTAAATTATTGGCAGCACTACTAGAAAAATGGGATTTAAGATCGCTAAGTTAACATCGGTTATTGATAAAATCGATGTTAATGAAAATGCGATGGCAAATTCGTAATTAAAAGGACATGGTTAACATCGATTTTCTTAAAAACCTAGAAAACTGATGTTAACGTGTTCCTGTTAACATCGATTTTTCAGGTAAACTTGCAAAATCGATGTTAACATGAACACGTTAGCATCAGTTTTCCAGGTTTTTTAGAAAACCGATGTTAACAGGAGACAGTTAACATCGGTTTTGCATTGAAAATTGACGTTGTTATTAAAGACGAAGAACTTAAACATCGTTCATGCCTATCTCTCATTGTTAGTCTTTGCCTTCATTGCTCATTCTCTCAGCCTCCATTGTTCGTTCTCATGCTCATGCTCATTCTCTCAGCCTCCATGGTGGTTCACTAAGCCTTCTGATGGAGGTCCAAGACAAGCCAAAGGTCTAGAAAGGGAGCTTGAAGCACTTCCTTTGGTGAGCTTCAAAGGGCCAATGACAAGAGCTAGGACTCAAGCACTTCAAGACCATATTCAAGCCAACTTGGGCAAGCATGAAGTTGCACACCATATCAAGGATGACAAGAGCTGGATTTTGATGTCTCAAATCCAATTTAATTCAATAAATTCCAGCACTTGTTAGAAGAAATTCAATAAAAAAAATTGTAAATAGGTTGCTGATTATTTTGGCCTTGTAATCGATTACAGTATTTTTAGTTGCAATCAGGAATAAGTCTTACTACTTTAATCGATTATTTCGGCCAAATAATCGATTACAAGAATGTCAGTTGTAAGCAGGAATCATGGTCTTACTGCTTTAATCGATTAAATGGATAGTGTAATCGATTATTTCAGTTATAGATTGATTTAATTGATTACAAGAGCGAATTAATCGATTATTCCAGTTTGGGATGGCCACTGCACATATTTTGGAAGCCAAAGGTCACTTAGGGTAAGCTTATCCTACAAGCTACATTTGGGCTTCATTTTAATTTGCATTTACATTACATTTAGTGTCATTTAGCTTGTTAATTCATGGTCTATATAAACCACTCACAAACTGATTGTAGGGATCTTTTGGATGATTAATACAATTTCTGAATTGTGGTGAGAGTTTTCTCTCTTGTTCTTCTTCAAGAATTTCTTGTTTCTTATCAATGGCCTCCCAGCTATTGTGGTGATTCTTGCAAGACTTATTGGAATTCCTATTCCATGGTGTCATTCCAACTCATTCCTATTTCTTCTTCCCTAATCCATTTTTGAAACTAGAAAAAACATAAACAGCCTCACTCAAGAGAAGAGTTGAATGCTCTGTTTGAAGTTCAATTGAAGATTGACTTCCATTGCAAGGAAGATCAGGGGAAAGGTGTTAAGATTCAGGTCAATAGCACATCACCTTAACTATCGGTGTTGATGGCGCTTACACAGTGGTTCTGGTTGTTGGTGGTGTCGCTTACGGGGCTTCCATTCTCGCCTCCCACAAGCTAGATTAGCATTCCTCCTCTGGTTTATGTACTATGATTCTTCTTTAAAGACTCAAAGATGAGGATGACTTTGATATGCGTTTGTCGTGTGGCTTCAAAACAATTTAACTAAGCTAATTCTGTAGCACAGGGTTAACCTAGGTTGACTCAGAGACACGATCAATATGGTTCTAGCTTCAAATCATTGGTAGTAATAAGGGGGAATTTTGTCAAACAGTTGGTATGCACAAAGTAAAACATGCAAGAACACAAACTAAAATTAAAGAACAATGCAGAAATTAACAAGATTATCAAAGCGTAAAGTAAAACAGATTAGAAAACATCAATCCAATTCACCAACCCAAGCTATTTGAATCATCATCATTCTCATAAGTTGATTCTATCATGAACATTCATTCAATCTCAATAG
>CM023950.1:21339283-21354045 GCA_013407115.1 Glycine latifolia
GAAGTCTTGGGGGAATGTGCCCATTAAATTGGATGATCTTCCTCAAGCAAGGATATACAAGGGAATGTGCCCATTAAGTTGGATGATCTCTCTTGGTATATCTGTATGGTTATATACATGTGATGTGTTTTTTTTTGTAAGTCGGGATGACTAGCTTGTGTAATGCCATTTTGATGCTTTGTGTCGTGGAAGTGAACCCGGGAAAAGAGAAGCCCTCCAGAACCCAGAGTTTAATGAGATTAATATCTCACCCCGGTTAGGGATTATATTGTTATTACAGGTGGTAGGCACATGGAGGATGGCGGATCCCGGGGCAAGAGGTAGTCCGAGGGATTCCGGACGAAGGGCCGAGCCGGGATGGGTTCTTAGTGAACCTTAGTCTATTTTGTAACATGTGGCTCTGTAGTTTTGATTATGTATTTATGTATGCTTTTATCCGGCCCTGAATGGTGTCATACCCGGGGTCTTATAAGTTATAAACTCATGACTTATTATCATACATAATGCAAAGTTTTTATCTTATTTGTGGACGTATGATGCCATCATTTTATTAGTCGCTTCCTAATTAATTTTGTTACATTAATTACTGCGCTTAACGACCATAATGTAATGTTAACAACCGGATGCATACGGGCTGTTACACCTGTACCAGATCGCATTGACCATCCCCGATCTTTTCCTCAGACCCATGCAGGTGCAATGGGACCCTACTATGTTCGGATTACAGGTTGAGGACTTCCCATTGTACATAAAGCATGAGGATATTTCTGAGATCATCCACGGTGGTCAATGTCTGAGCATCTCCATTATACAACTGTGGATTCTGTAAGTCACTTTCAATTGGCTAACGTTACATAACTAATTTTTTATATTCTTCCATAATTGACTTTATTTTCAAAATAATAGGCATATGATTGAGTTATGTCTGCAATCGGATCATGGCGATGTGTATGGATTCATGGAGCCACAGTCCATACAAAGATCAAGGCAATCTCAATTTGAATCCGATGACTATATCAAGAAATCAATGCAGAGTTCACAGAAAGATGTCTACCTTGCAGCGTACTTGAATGGGTAAGTAAAAATGTACAAAAGAATTTAATTAATGTATGAAGTATAATAACTTCTTTTTCTCCAATGCAGTGCACATTGGCAATTGGTCGTTATATGTCCTAAGGCCAATGTTGTCGTGTGGTTTTGTTTGTTGCACCACAAGCCTGATAACTACCTCAAAGGAATTATTAACAGGTAGGTTGTTATTTGTCAGACATTTCTGTTTTTATTTCTAACACATGAATATGTTAATTGTACAATATGCATGCATGTTTCTCTTAAGCAGTGCTTTGAAGGGACTCCATGACACTCAAGGAAATAAATCAAAGGCTACTACTAACTGGATTGCTCTTAAAGTAAGTCTTTTAATAAATCATGGTTTATGTATTCAAAATAACTTTTATTACCATTTACACTAATTTCTGTTTAACTTTGACAATGTTATTGAATTTAGTGTAATAAGCAAAAAGGAAAAACTGAGTGTGGCTATTATGTCATGCATTGGATGTCCACAATAGTCCAAGGAGGCTTCAGGGATAATTGGGACATGGTAGTTGTCTAATTCAAAACTAGTTTTCATTTTTTTGCTTGTTTTTATTTATACCTATTAAATTATGTTTTATTATGTCATGCAGTATTTCACTGATGAAAAACCACTGCAAGCTGACAGATTGAAGGGTATTAGGGTTCAGTGGGCTACATTTTATCTTAAAGTTAGAGATGAAATATCAGATTAGGTGGTTAAGGGGTTCTTAAACAATTGTATATAAACATTTGGTTAGAAAATCATTTTTATGTACATTGACACTACTGAATTTTATTTGTTATTGAAATAATATTTTATTATATTGTATTTTGAAATTGGCTAGATGTCTGGTATTTAATTTATAGGTTGAAGAACTGGTAAAATTAAAAAAACAGACAAAATATAAAAATAAAAAGAACAACATCGGTTTTCTTAAGAAAATCGATGTTGAAGTTTCAGCTTTCATATTTTTTTACGTTTTTATTTATTAGATAGTGACATCGGTTTTTCAGTAAAAACCGATGTTGTTTGCTTTTAATTAACATCGGTTTTGAAAACTGATGTTAACTTCCACACTTTCAACGTTGCTTGATTCAACATCGGTTCAAAACCGATGTGGAATGTAAAAAATAACCGATGTTGAATGCTATTTTTCTAGTAGTGCAGTCACCATCATGAATAGCCATAATTAAAAGGAATAATTTTGACAATAAGGATATTTGTTAAACAAAATATTGTGTTTTAAAGAAAACAAAACATGGTAAGGTACTCAATAAAGCATTCATTATAACTATGATAACTATGATCCAGTTTGGATTATATTATCTATAACCACTTATAAGAGAAGAAAATAAGAAGGTAAAATGAATTAAACTTATGTCATAAGTTAAAATCAACTTATACACAACTTTTATAGAAGCTCTGCCATCTAACTTCTCCAAACAAGACCCATACCAACATCACAGACTCCTAGTCGTAAGAATACTAAAACATTGATAAGTTCAATAAGACTTCCTTATCTCCACCCTAACCATAAAGAAGACATGTTATTTAATTATTTATTTTGCTAAAGATCAATGAAAACTAATAAAAAGGGAAATGGTCTACTAAATGAAAATAGAGTCTTAGTTATCATCCCCAGAAGATTAGCACCTTAATATCAGTCAACTTCAAACACTGATTTGCAATGATGACTTCTCCAGCATTCTCAGAAGGCAAAATATTTTCTTGTGACATTGCTTTGATTTCTTTAGTAACAATGGCCATTGATTTTCCTAGTCTCTTACCTAAATCACTGCAAATAAAAAAAAAGAATATTAAACATTGTGACAGGTATAAAGGACAAACTTCCTAAAAAGAAAATTAGACATAATTATCATTATATATGATGCAGTGAGATTTTAACATGTTTACTAGTATTATGCAGACAACTATTTTTTCTCCTTCCATTACCTAGTATTTCCTCCATAATGTACAGTTCATGTTGGTTCCAATGCGAATGTAATATAATAGGCATCCAACTTACATACTTGACATGCATTTCGTCCATAACCTGTGGCCCATTATTATATAATTTCCGGGACAAAAAAGTGTTAGACACAAGGATTATTTGGGCTTCAATTAGACATTACAAAACTAAAGTTGTTTGCTTAATAAGTGAGAGTTCTTGAGATTTTTTGAAACAGTCCAAGTAAGAAAATAATTGGTACACAGCCATAGGTCCACTTTCCACATACATACAATAGAAGCAAAACACATGTAATTGGTACCAACCTCATGCAAAGAATGTCCCAGTTGGATCCAGGACACGCTAAGTCATGGCTTTAGTCTCACATTGAAATTATACATTCTCATGAACCAACCATAATTTAAGAAAAGCAAACATAATTATTTAATTCCAAAATGTCCATAAGTTCCTTAAAAAATTACATGTGTACATAAAAATGATTGTGGAAGTTGCCGAACCTGATAATTCATCTTATCAAATGGGCTACCATCGTTGCTGTTTTAATCTATGGGTAGACAATGAGTTGCATACTCATGATGTTGGGCACACAAAATACAATGCATTGTCCAAGGGCTTTGGTCCAAATAAATTGTAATTGTATATTCCATATGTATAATTGAAAAAGCTTAAAGAATTGTCAATAATTAAACAAAAATGTTACCAATGTTTACAATAATATAGTCTAATACAGCCATTAAACGTGAACTATATAAATTGTCTAAATCTCTATAAATTCATTGTTTTTGACTTGTAACAAATATGCTACCCATTTCTTCCAAATTGTTGTAATGTTCTCCATGTCTAACGGCAATCTATCACCAAAGAACTACACAATATAATGAAAACAAATTAGTGACGTACATGTAAAACATAACAAAAAATTGAAAATAAAGTAAAATTGATACATGTAAAACTAAATATATCATGGTCCATTTATTCTTCAAACCCTCGCTTACTATGTTCCATATCTAATGCATTACATAGTAGCCACACTCATAGCCTCTGATTTGAACATGACTCTAAAATCAACGAGGGAAATAAATTACAATGTAGAAACTTAAAATATTCTTGAATACGAATGCATCACTTTCATTTTCCTAATGTCATTACTAACCTTTACTTCAATCCAGTTAGCTGGAGGTTGATTAGATTTACCATCCAAAGAAGTCTTCAAAGTCTTCATTGCACTACTTTTAAAAAAGCATCATTTTGGGTTATGTTATTACATATTTGCGTACAACAGTTTATCAAATATAAATCAGCTATACATGGACACGTAACTTGTTAATTTCGACTTTGATGTGTATATTAGGTTTATTATGCAACGAACATAACCATACTACATCATTGGTCCTAGGACACAAAAAAACTAGCTGCCAATGGGCCTTGAATTCTACAATAATTAGCTAAATATGATGCACTCATTAATATCATTGTTTGAACCAAATATTACTTACTGATTCAAATAAGCTCCAAGGTAGACCTCTCTTTGTGATTCCTTGATCCATGTTTCAATGTATTGTTCACATTGATCACGTCTATCCTTTGCATTGTGTATGGATTGAGGCTCAAGGAATCCATATACCATACATGTCCCAACCTTGTACTCTAGTCATCCAAAAACCTATTTTTAACATTTGAAATGGAAATTGTTAAACAAAGTACTGCAATGAATTGATCAAGAAATTTGACATGGAGAAAAGGATGGATGTCGCAACTCCTATGGCAACCACAACTTACCTTGATTCAGATGAAAAAGGCAAGAAGGTTGATGAGTCAAAATACAGAGGGATGATTGGATCACTATTGTACTTGGCTGCAAGCCGTCCAGATATAATGTTTAGTGTGTGCTTATGTGCAATATATCAAGCTAATCCAAAAGAATCACACCTCATAACAGTCAAGAGAATCATCAAATACCTTAAATCAACTCCAAAAGTTGGTCTATGATATCCCAAAGGTGCATTATTGAATTTAATTAGTTACTCAAATTCTGATTTTACAGTCCGTAAATTAGATAGGAAAAGCACAAGTGGAACATGCCATTTGTTGGGAAGTTCATTGATCTCATGGCACTGCAAGAAACAATCTTGTGTTGCTCCATCAACAGCTGAGGCAGAGTACATTGCAGCTAGGAATTGTTGAGCTCAAAGCTTGTGGCTAAAGCAACAAATACATGACTTTGGTGTTGAATTGAAAGAAATTCATTTGCTATTTCACAACACCAGTGCTATCAATCTATCAAAGAATCTAATAATGCACTCAAGGACAAAGCATATAGAGATCAGAGATCACATTCAAAAGGGTAATTGCTCAATTGAGTTTATTGATACAAACAATCAATTGGCTGATATATTTACTAAACCCCTTGCTAGAGATAGATTCTATGCTTTTAGGAACATGCTAAGAATTCTTGATGAATCTAATATTTGACAGCATGTTGATGATGTGTCTGATTACATGAAATTCAACTCACAAATTCATTATGTATCACATTTGGCTAAAAAATGAATTCTAATAAATTGCACTATTCATGTTGCATAATTCTCTGTTGCAATTGATTACGCTCTCAAATTAATCGATTACATGATGGTTAAAGGCAATTTAAAGTCAAAAACTCTCTGGAGTAATTGATTACGACAATGATTAATCGATTACATGATGCTTAAGGGCTATTTCAAATTAAAACCTCTCTGGAGTAATCGATTACATCCTCAAATAATCGATTACACTAAGCTCAAAGGCATACTTCGCCCTAGAATAATCGATTACAAGGGTTTTGTAATCAATTACTTATGGCGTTTCTACAAATTTGCACAGCTATCAATGAAAAATAACTGACATCTTATCTCCAAATTCAAATTCAAATTCTAGTTCAATGAATCCAGACTACCTTGGAATTCGAGATAGCTATTATCAAGATTTCAAATTTCAAATTTCAAATTTCAAATTTCAAACTAGGAAAAGCTCTATAAATTCTGAATCCATAAGCCTAAACTTCTCAACCAAAAATTCATTCTCTCATTTAGTAAAACTGAGTTATCTTTTGCTTTGCCTCTTCCTCTTTTCAACCAAACCTCTGCCTATCCTTATTCCTAAATCACCATGTCTCAGCCATCTGCATCTAAGAAGCTCAAAACCAGCAAAAGGAAAGTAGACCAAAGTTCTAAGGCTACTGAGAACAGGCTAGATACCTGGTTCTCTACTGAGGTAGAAAGGAACAGTTATATGCAATTTCATGCTACAAAGCTAGTGCTGCCTCCAAAAGACTTGGAGCTTGATTGGTTTGTCTCTAAAGGATTCACATTCCCTAAGATGCTGCAAGCACAGGGCCTTACAAAGCTGTTGGAAATGAAGGGAACCTTTTACCCTGAAGTGGTAAAAGTATTCTATACTTGTGCCAAGGCTGGTATGGATGGTGTTCTCCGCTCCAAAGTGAATGGAGTGGCCATGGAAATTGATGACACTATGTGAAATGAAGTGGCAGGCATCTCTTGCGGAGGTGTTAGGAGGTTTGAAGAAGAAATTGGCGGTTACTCAAAGATGTATACCTGTAGAGATATGTTGTTGAATCCAAATTCTCAATTAAGAAACAGATTGGGTGTTGGTAACATGGCTGCAGAAGATACACTTCTTCATTACATAATTACTTACATTCTTACACCTAGATCAACCAATCATTCATAGGATCACTGATGATGAACTGCAGTTGGTGTATGGGATGAAAATTGGAACTCAAATCAATTGGGTTCTAGTCATTGAGGAAACAATGATGAAGTCAAAGAGGCTACTAAGCTATCAATTCCCCTATGTTGTCTTGGTCTCGAGGTTTACTGATTACTTTGGGATTGATGTGTCCAATGAGATTGTTGACACCAACATTACCAACCTCATCTCTATAAAGCATCTCACCAAGCTGGGATTGATGAAAACCCCAAATGGGTGGACAATAGCTAGAGCTCAAGCTCCTTAAGGGGTTGCTGATGAGGATCAAGAAGCTAATGAGGAAGAAAATGTTGAAGCTGGACCTGCTAAGCAGTAGTGGAGTCCTTTTGAATATCTTATGATTCAAAAGATAGATGTTATGATAGCTCTACATCATGAACATTCAGTTGATGTTCATTCCTCTTTCTAGAGAATATAGAGACTAGAATGAGTGTTAGAGACTTTGATAATCTTTATCTTAGTGGTTGTCTTGTTTAGTTTCTAGTTTGTTGTTTTTAATTTTCTCATTTTCAGCCATGATCTTTGATGTTTAACCTTCATGTTTACACCTTGAATCATTACTAAAATTGCTTGTATGCTGTTTTAAATCTTATGTTTATTTCACTATTGCTGGAATATTTTGTCTTTTTAAGCCAAAAAGGGGAGAAAAATGAACATATGCAGGGTGCTAGGAGAGTAAAAGAATATAAGGGGAGAAAAATAATAAACTTTTGCTCTGATTAAATTGAACATAAACATTGTTCTTAATCTGACATGATATGAAATTACATAAGAAAGGGGGAGCAATATATATGCTTATGATGTATAGAGTTTATGTAAAGAATACTTGACACTTAGTATTGGCTAGAAACTGATTCTTTTTCAGGTTTCAAGTAAAAGATCTTGGAAACTCTCTCTTAAAAAGAACAATATGGATCAAGATGTTCAATTGAAGTTTGGCATGATCAAAGCCAAAAAGGGGGAGATTGTTAGAATCAGGGGGAGCCCATGAGGATCAAGAAGCTAAGTCTCTTATGCAATAAGTGTTTAGGCTTTTTACATAAAGCTCATTCATGTTTTTTCATTCATGTTTTCATAAAAGCATAAGTTTTGTGAAGAAGTTTTTTTGAAACATAAAGTTTTCATGATTTCATAAAAAGCCAAGTGTTAAAGTTTTGGAAAAACAAATTCTCACTGATTTAATCGATTACCAACAAGTCGTAATCTATTACTTGAGTTTTAAAGAATACTTTAATCGATTACAAGAGCATGGTAATCGATTACACTACACAAAATCACATAATGGACTTCTTGTGCTAATCGATTACGATATTGTGGTAATCGATTACTTGGCATGTTTTCAAACAAAGACTTTATGTGATAATCGATTACATTGTTCATAAGTCTTTTCCAGAAAGTTTAATAACACATTAATCGATTAAATGAGAAAATAATCGATTACATAAGTGAATTTAATTGATTACATTAGTGAATTAATCGATTACTGACAGTTACAAATAGTTTTCTATAAATAGTTGTTAAGTGTTTGGAAAGGACACAATGAATTAGCAAAGTATTTTCATAAGCTTTCTGAAGAGAGAAATGATTCAAACTGCTATTCTATGTTAGTCCCAAAAATCCTCAAGCTTCAAGATTACTAAAGAGGATTTCTTTTTGGGCAAAATTTCAAAAGAAGATTTTGGAAGGAAAGTTCTGAAGTTGTTTTCTTTCACCATTGATTCAAGTCTGTAATCTTTTGCATACATCAGTAGTGGATCATCAGGTGATTTCTTTCCATACAACTTGTTTGTAAATTCTTTTTGAATTTCTTTTTGTGTAACTATAACAATAGTTTTTCTTAAGTCTTTTCTAGAATAGGTGTTTCTAGAGGTAAGAGTAGAGAAGGGTTTTCTCTATGTCTTGATCACAGAGAATCTATGTGAGTTAGATGTCTCGTTCTTGATCTAGGTATAATTGAGATTGGTTGTAAGAGCTTGTAAGAAATAGATTATTATTAGTGGAACTCTATCTTATTGGTTAGAATAATTGGATGTAGCTTCTCTAGGTTGAGAAGTGAACCAGTATAAATCCTTGTATTGACTACTTCATCTTTATCTTTTCTTGTGGTTATAACTTGTCATTCGTTGGTGCAGCATTTCACAATCAACAGAAAAAGTTTTTGATTGCATTCTTTAAAGATTGATGTTTGGTTGGTTGAAAGCTTTCTTCGATTGTTTGTGATACGATCTTTTTAACTCTGATTGTTTAAGAATTTTTAATTGGCCAAGAACAACCAATTCACCCCCCTCTTGGTTCTTGTGTGTTGTTCATACTATTTTCAACTGATATCAGAGCTGGTTCTTGCGTGTTACTCAAGATCACTACCTTTTTTCAAAGAAAATGAATACCACACAAATTATCTTCAAGGAGGGTGCCTCCCTCAATCGTCCTCCAATGTTTGATGGGGAACACTTCAGTTTTTGGAAAAATAGAATGCAAATTTTCATTCAATCAAATGACCCTAGTGCATGGAATACAATAGAAAAAGGTCATTTGATTCCAACCAAAACTGTTGATAATGAAATGATTCCCAAAGAATGGGATGAAATGACAGACATAGAAAATAGGGTAGTTCAATACGATTTCAAAGCAAAGAATATGATAACCTTTGCATTATCGTCTAATGAATTTTTTAGGACTGTTAGGTGCAAGAGTGCTAAAGAGATGTGGGAAATGCTAGAAATTACTCATGAAGGAATAGATGAAGTTAGAAGATCAAGGAAACATGCCTTGATCCATGAGCATGAGATGTTCAAGATGAACACAACTGAAAACATCTCTCAACTCCAAACCAGATTCACACACATCGTTAATCATCTTCTTGGTCTTGGAAAAACATTTGATGTTGAGGAACTAAACATCAAGATCTTGAAATGCTTAACAAGACCATGGCAACCAAAGGTGACAACGATCAAGGAATCTAAATATCTATCAAAGATGTCTATGGCTGCATTATTTGGTAAGTTACTTGAGTATGAGTTAGAAATGTCTCAACTAACACATGCAGAAGATGTAGACAAAAAATAGGAGTATTGCCTTGAAAGTTGCATCCTCAAACATTGAGAAAGATGATGACTCAAGTAGAGATGAAGGTGATGAGAATCTGAACCTAATAGTCAAAAGGTTTAGCAAATTCATGAAGAAAAACAAGAACAAAAAGTTCACCAAGTTCAACAAAAAGAGTGACAACACCAACTACAACTACTTTGAATGTGGTGAGCAAGACCACATGAAATATGAATGTCCTATATATTTGAAGAAGCAGTTAAGTGAAAAGAAAGAAAAGAAAGATGGAAAATCAAAGAAAGCCTACATTGCATGGGAAAAAGATGCTTCAACAACTTCTGAATCATCAAGTGAAAATGAAGAAGCAAATGTCTGCCTCACTTCAACAATTGATGAAGATGACTCATGTGGTGAATCAGAAGTAAATCCTGAACTTGATCAACTTGTTGATGCTTTCTATGAAATGCTTGAGGAGGCTAAAAAACTTGCAACTCATGTGTGTATGCTTCTTCCTCTTCAAAACTAAATGAAAAAAAAAAAAGCGTTGCAAAAAGAGTTTGATGGATTCAAAAAGAGCCAACTTGAAAAATGCATGACTTTACAAGCTAAAAACTCATACTTGGTAGATCTCCAAAAAAAAGATTTATCGATAAAAATGTAGTTTGAATCAAATGTTAAGTGTGCAAAAGTATGCAGGATATACATCGGGATTAGGTTACAAACATCAAACAAAACCTTTTGAAAACACCAAGTTTGCACCTCCAAGACAGATGAATAGAAAAAGGTTTTCAAAAATAAAGCATACTAAAAAGACTCATTTTGAAATAAGATCAAAATCTGTTATATGTCATTACTGCGTGAAGGAAGGTCACACATCTCATAAGTGTTATGCTAGAAGGTTCTATGTGCCTAATGGAGAGTGCATATGGGTTCCTAAGAAAAATAGAAAAATAGCTAACCCTTATGGACCTAACCTTAATTGGGTACCTTGCTTTGCTACTTGATTTGATTGTTGCAAGTGTGTCTTAGAGCTAAATCATCATTATGGTACTTGGACAATGGATGCTCTAGATACATGACTGGTCACAAGTCCATGCTTACAAATCTGACTTTAAAGGATGGAGGATTTTTCACCTATGGAGACAACAATAAAGGAAAAATAAAAGTAGAAGGCAAAATTAGTGACAACTTTAAAACCAAAATCAGAAATGTACTTTATGTGGAAGGCCTAAAGCACAATCTTCTGAGTATAAGTTAGTTGTGTGATAAAGGATTAAAGAGGAAAAGAGATGTGATAATGATGTAGGACCATTAGAAGATTATGTCAAAATCAATGAATCAAATGAGAAGAAAAAGGATGAATCAAATAAAGAAATTTATCCTTCAACTCCTACTCAAAGGACTAAAGACTGGAGAACAACAAAAGATCTCTCCCTTAACAACATAATTGGTGAAGTAACTAAGGGAGTATCTACTAGATCTTATCTCGGGAATTTATGCTGTGATATGGATTTTGTTTCTCAAATTGAACCTAAGAATATTGATCAAGCATTACTTGATGAACATTCGATGCTTGCAATGCATGATGAACTTAATCAGTTCAAGAGAAATGAAGTATGAGAACTTGTTCTTAGACCTCCTTCTCATAAGCCAATAGGCACCAAGTGGGTTTTCAGGAACAAACTTGATGAAAGTGGCATCATAGTCAGAAATAAAGCTAGATTAGTTGCAAAGGGTTACAACCAAGATTTCAAATTCATTAGAATACATGAATTTCAAACATGATAAAGGTAATAATATTAATTCATAAGTTAAATTATAAAGTAATGTATTGCATTTTCGTATGAAAAAAGGAAATTACTTTGATATAACACAGTTATGTATCAATGTTCTCCCATAAACCTTCATCATGATCCTTACGATTTGCATGTTCATCATCCATGTCATGTTCATCAATTTTGGAAGGCATTCGTGGGGAGAAAGCAGATAGCTCACAAATATCAAGTGTAGTATCATCCTTTTGGTCCTTCATACCAGTTGTTCTTCCATGTAGAACCACTGAAAATCTCGAATCTGATTAATCTTGCACGTAAAACACTTGTGTTGCTTGTTCACCCATGATGAAAGGCTCATCGTTGTAACCCACCTTATCAAGTTCTACTAAAGTAAATCCCGAACGATCTTGATGAACACCCATGTTTCCATTAACCCACTTACACTTAAAAACACACACTTTGAATTCTCTATAATTAAGCTCCCAGATTTCTTCAATCATGCCAAATTAAGGCATCAACACTAGAATCAGGTTGTTATCTAATGCACTATAAAAGTCTTCGAAATGTGCCTCAAGATTGACCCATTGTTTTGGACACTGCAAATATCATCTTGTGACTTTGTGTAGAAGGAATAGTTGTTGATGTCATAACCCTTCCAAGTGGGAACATTGAGATTTGGCTCAATAGCTAACAATCTTAATGTTTTTAAAGCGCTCTCATCAGAAAATATTGTTTCTTTAAACCAGTGAATGAAAGTTCTATTATGCTCTTGCAACACCTTGACCATGTTCATTTTTGGGTTACTGTCGATAAGATATCGTTTGTGCCTTTATATGTACATAATAACCTCTTGTGTGTTATTTAAAATATACAAATGAGGTAGTAAAATGTCATTTCGACTCATAGTTACAGCATTGTATCCTCTTGTCCCCTTACCTCCCTGTGTTACATCATGACGATTTTCAGGAAGCCCAACTGGTTTGACTGTTTCAATGTACTCGGAACAAAATTCAATAGATTCTTCGGCAACATACCTTTCGACAATGAAAGCTTCTGGTTGGTATTGATTATTTGTATAACCTTTTAACACCTTCATTTATCGCTCAACAGGATACATCCACTATAAGAAAACCATACCACACAACCCTAATTGTGTTTGGCAAGATTTCGCGAATAGCTATAGGCAATAACTGTTGCATTAACACCCGATAATCATGAGACTTCAAGCCAACCAATTTGAGATCATTGACAGATACAATACTCTTGATATTTGAAGAGTATCCTTGTGGGACTTTCAAACTGCGCAAAGTATGCCAAAAAAATTATCTGTTGTTGACATTGTGTGACAAGCTGGGGGCAAATATGTTCATTGACCATGGGATATCGGATGCAACTACTCTCTTATACCCATTTCAACAAAATCGTGATGACATTCCAAACCATCTTTTGTCTTACCTTTAATGTTAAGCAGGTGTCAATTAAACTATCACAAACATTTTTCTCAACATGCATTACATCTATACAATGTCGTACATGTAGATGAGACCAGTATGGTAGATCAAAGAATATTTATCTTCCATATGTCCTTCTCAGAAGATTCCTTTTTTTTGTGTCTTCCCAAAGATAGTTGTGATGTCCTTGACCCAGTCATAGACTTCGTTTCCAACTAAGGGTTCCGGCGCATTTTCATTCTCTTAGCTTCCATTAAAAGCTTTCTTCAATCGCCGATATGGGTGATAAGGTTTTAGAAATTTTTGATGCCTACTATATAATATATTCTTTCCATGTTTGAGTTGGATGTAGCTTGTCTATCTCTCACAAATAGGACAAGTGTGATGCCCTTTTAGACTATATCCCCTGAAATTCCCATAGGCTGGAAAGTCATCAATGGTACAAAATATCATTGCTCACAACCTAAAGGTTTGTTGCAGATTCCCATCAAACACATCAACCCCGTCAACCCCCAATTTTTTCAAGTCTTTTATCAATGGAGTGAGATACACATCAATATCATTTCCTGGCTGTCTTGGACCCACTATCATCATAGACAACATAATGTATTTTCATTTCATACACAACCAAGGAGAGAGGCTGTAAATCATCAGCAAAACCGGCTATGAACTATGGTTAGTGCTTAAATTACCAATTCCGTCCAAAGAAAGACCAAGCCTTAGGTTTCTTGGCTCCTCCCCAAAATCGGGATACAAACGATCAATTGTCTTCCATTGGGGAGAATCAGTCGGATGTCAGAGCAATCCATCATTTTTTCTACCAAATGCATGTCATGTAAGGTTTTTTGCATCAGTGGTGTTAGCAAACAATCACTTAAACCTTGATATAATTGGAAGATACCAGCATACTTTTGTTGGCCGAATGATATTTGTGCTAGCGTCATCACTACAATCACCATCCTTCAGTTTGTATCGTGATATGGCACATATGGGGCAGTTACGCATTTCAACAAACTCATTTCTGTACAATATACAATCATTAGGGAAAACATGTATTTTTTTGGTACTCCATTCCTACAGGACATAAGATCTTCTTCGCCTCGTAGTGATTTTTTGGCAAGTTGTTGCCTTTAAGATGCATTTTCTTCAATAAGACAAGCAATTTAGTAATGCTTTTGCCACTCCACCACTACTACAAAAGGTGCATTCTACGACGGACCATCGACGTCGGTTGTTTAAAAACCGTCTTAGATTGCATAACCGGTGGCAATTTTGTAATTCTTTTAACATTATACAACAACGACGTCGGTCCAGGCAATAACCGTCGTTGTCTTGCATTATTCAAAGTCGTTTTTGATAAGAACCGACTTTGATGCTTGTTAAATTTTAAAAACAAAAGAAATCCCTGAAGACAAATGCTTGTCTGCACCTCTTTCTCACAAAAAAATTAATCCTACCATCAAAGTCTCCATTGAAGACCTACCTCGCCCAAAACCCATTTTCAATCTTGCAACAAGAACGACCACTGTGATTGCAACGAAAACTAGTAAGTGTGACATTGTTTGCTTTCATTCCATTTTGTTCATCTTCACTGATTCGTTTCACTCGGGTTAGACGCAGAAGCTGCTTCATAGACCGTCGCTTCGGCACCGCGGCCACCAAAATCAAGCACAGTTTCG
>CM023950.1:21394045-21405325 GCA_013407115.1 Glycine latifolia
TGAAATGTTCAGACATTTTTTGACACATCAAACAAGATTATTAACTCAACATTGTTACATTTTGTTCTATGTGAGCATTGGCTCTAGTAACAAGAACTAGACTGACGAGCCTTATGAGTTTTAGATACTTGAATCATTTGGACTTGCCTTTTTCATGATTTTAATTATTAATTTTCTTTTCCAGTTTTATTCAACCTACTTGAGTAGTTGTTATATATTTCACTGTTTAAATTGTTGCCTATGATTTAATCTTGGTCCATTTAAATTGTAGTCAATTGTTTGTTGGATTATATGGTAAAGAAATAGGTGCACATTTGACTATTTTGTTAATTAATGGGAAATCCAAAAATAAACAGCGTTTTAAAAAAAAATGGGAAAATCAATGTCGGTTATTATTGAATAACTGACTTCGTATCTAACCTTCAAAGTTGGTTTTTTCAAATACCTGACTTTGTATGTAACCTTCAAAGTCGATTTTTTCTAATACCTGACTTTGTATGTAACCTTCGAAGTCGATTTTTTCAAATACCTGACTTCGTATCTAACCTTTCAAAGTCGGTTTTTTCAAATACCTGACTTTGCATCTTCTTTAATTTGTTTTTTTAAAAAATGAATGAAATTCAAAGTCGGTTATTTAAAATAACTGACTTTGATTGTTACCATTCAAAGTCGGTTTTTTTAAATAACCGACTTAGTAGGTTCGAATTTTAAAAAAAAAAAAAAAAAGAAAAAAAATCAAAGTCGGTTTTTTAAAAACTGACGTTGTAGGCCTTGATTTTTGACGACGTCCTAAACAAGGTCGGTTCGAAAACCGACCTTGTATGTCTAAAATGATCGACGTTGAATGTTGCTGCTGTAGTAGTGCACCCATATCTTGCCTTCAAGTTGACCAAAGCTAACATCGCTAACAATCATGTGAAGATTGTGCACTCAGCATACAATTGGTTCTTTGAATCAGTTTGTAATTTATCATACATAGGTGCATGTGTTTGCCTAAAACAGTCTTCTCCAAGATTGTGAATCATATCTTCTATGTGATCTAGGCTTTCTACATCAACAGCCACAGACTGCGACACTGTTGGCACATTTGCCGATTCACCATGCCATATCCACTTTGTGTAATTAGGAATGATCTCGTGACATATAAGATGTGATCTTATGTCATTGAGTGTCTGTCATTTACCATTCCCACATTTGACACATGGACAGAAAAAATTTCCACCCAGGCTTGGTTCATTTCATTCGGTAAACTTAACGAATTCTTCTACCCCAATTTCATAGTCATCACTTATGTGTGATGCTTTCATCCAACTTCAATCCATGTTTACCCTCTAGCGTCATAGTCATTGGGTAAACTTATATGCATGAAAATGCAACTTGCTTCTTAAAAGGTGTGGTCCTATCCCATTCAGGAAGACATATTTTATAATTAATTCATACAAACAAGTTAAGTATGTTTTGTTAAATTTAATAAAATTTTGGTAGCATTTTGCATTGGTCTTCAAGTACAACACATGAAAGCGGTAACATTAAATCACCACAATCAAGTAAGCACCCGGAGAACAAAGCAATATGCAATAAACCAAAATTTCATCAAATTTAACAAAACATACTTAACCTATAAGTATGAATTATGTATAAAACATGAATCTTCCCAAAATGTCCAAACAAATAATTCAAGATTTAATATAACGATTAATCCAAACTATTCGTATTAATCATTGTATTAAATCTTAAACGGGAAACTAAAGTTAACTCACAATGCACAATATTGTGTTATACAACAATATAAAACTCATGCATATATGAACAAACATGTCATTAGCACATAAGTGAGACAAAGACAGCATATACCTCAAAGGATGGTGAACAACAAACAGGATGCTTTAAAATAATCCTTAACTTCCTATCTAAGTCAACAACTTGTACCTACAACCAAAATGAACCGTTAATTAATACAACATTAATTAAATATAATGAAAACTATGCTCAGCAACCATTGAACAGAAGATAAGCTCAAAGAAGTACACGTAAGCTAATATAAACTGTGTTGCAAAGGTGAATTACATTATTTTACAACATATTTAAGTAAACTTATTTAACAATACGCATAAAAAATAAAATAAAATAAAAACTAATTTTCTACTAAAGTGAAAATTAGCCCTATGAGTAGAAATATTCAATAATATTTAATTAAGTGGAGAAGAAGCACAAATTGGCTGTTAACACATCCAACGTATTCTTTACCATTGGATAGAATGTTCAAAAGTGTCATTCAAAGAATTCAAAGAAAAAGTGGCAATTCATGCACAATGGCGTATTAGCAATTACAATGAACAATGTAATTTTCTTAATCCCAATATTTCAATCATGCATCCCATGTGTGTCCCTATAGAGTGGGGATTAAGTGATGTTTATAGCTTATGCAGCTGCTTTGATTTGTATGTGTGTGGATGTCTGGAATAAAGGTATTTGTTATTCCAAATTCTAGTAATTAGCTGGAAGTTGCTGCTTTTAGAGGAAGAAACTATACTCTATATTATCCTTGATTGTCCAATGGCCCAACCAGTTTGGAAGTGGTTCAAATTGGATAGCTCTACCAAATTTCAGTGTGTTCATATCAAGCTTTGGATCACTTCTCAGCTTCGAAACCAACATAATCTTCTTGTGGCTCGCTTTTGCTGGTTTCATGTGGAACGCACGTAACGCATTCGCATTTGATGGGGATACATGGACACTTTGGTACACAGTCAACTAGATCAGTAAACTTGATGGGATCATCACTGTGGAATTAACCTCAACAACAACAAATACTTCTACCTGGGTGGTATCATGGCTTGCACCTCCGGACAACGCCATCAAGGTTTTGGTGGTCTTCTCAAGAACAACTTAGCTTAATGGATAGTGGATTTTTTCAGGTTATTGTGGTCACTCTACTAACTTGTATGCATAACTCATGCGCATCCTTCAAGGTTTGCAGTAAGCTTGGGAGAAGAGTGTTCAAGTGCTCATTTGTGAATTGGACACGATCTACTTCAGCTTTTCATCTCATACATGATGTGGACAACAAACAATTAAATTAATGTTTCCGTATAGAGTGGGGATTAAGTGCTGTTTATAGCTTATGCAGCTCCTTTGTTTCCATATATAAACTGTCATTCATGATTCATTGTTTTTCGATGAAGAAAAAACATAATATATATGCTGGCTGTCTCAAAATCTTTGTCACTTAAATTAATGTTTATTAACTTGTCTAAAGGATGCTAGCAAGGGAATATAATGAAGGGTAAAAAACCTAGTGCAATCGTGTTTAAAAAGTCGTGAAAACTTCACAAAAATTGTAATAAAATGGGTCAAATAATTGACTGGTTGCACAGGACAGCACTAGGCATATTAATGAGTCTATGATATTGAGCAGAATTTCCACATAATGGTTTCAAAGTGCACTGATAACACGGTGAATACTATTTGTCTCAGTAGACTGCAGTATCCAAGGTCCACAAACATCGAAGAACACAACACGCACTTCCCAAGTGACACAAACAATTAAAGTAGGGTGTTGATAGGACTGGCCATCCATGGGGTCTCATTCCTTTGCTGGAAAGTGCACCAATTTTATGGGCAACCTCTTAGGATAGGCTTATTCATCAAATTTAGATGTAAATTAGATTACTATTTACACTTGAATACAAATTTTATAGGCTGATTTTTACAAATAATATAAATTAAATAATTAATTTGAGATTTGGGGTGGATTTGAAATAAATTGAGAATCTGGTGCACTCAAACACGTCTGGTTTGGGCGTGTTTAAATACGCCTAGATGGGACATGTTTCACCTGATTGTGACACGTGTCAGGGATGCGCAATGTTGAGTGAACTTCGAACGGTCATAACTTTTGACTGGAATGTCCGATTGAGGCAAAACCGGTGGCCAAACACTCGAAATTGAGAGATGCCGCTAGCAATCCAAAAAATTATGATTTAAGATTCAATTACCCAAAAAATTCATTTTTCTCTGCTTTTTTAATTATTTAATTACTTTATTTAATGTTATTTTTTATTTTTTCAATTTCGAGCGTTTTAACATATCGTACGCCTCCATCGGACATTTCTATAAAAAATTATGACTGTTTGAAGGACATATCGTACACCTAATTTGGGCTAATTTTTTGCAGACATTAAGATGTAAAAATAAAAACATCAACTTAAACAATCATGGATGAATTAAAAATTATATGTATATTTAATTATATACAGTAATTAATTTGAACAACAAAGTTAATAAAAACTTAGCCCAAATTAAGTAATTTTTTTTGGTATATTTATTTACCAAAATTATACTGTAAATTTTTAAACGTTTTCAGTACAAAAAAAATTAAAAAATCACAATATTGTGGTTGCAACACATTTTAAAAAAAATACAATATTCTGTAAAAAAAGTGTTAGCGACTGAATTAGAGATGAATTTAAAAAACCCCAATATTGTGTAAAAAAGTGTTAGCGGTCGAATTAGAGACGGATAAAAACACGCCCCATTTGGACGTGTTTGAGTACCCCAAATGTCAAATTTCTTTTAAAACTACCCCAAATGTCAAATTAATTATTTAATTTATATTATTTTTAAAAATCAGCCAAATAAATGAAGACAAGTCCACAATTATAAAATAACAATTATTCATGGCAAAAAGATACCACTATCATCAAACACAATATGTAATTATACTTAATTTATACTTTATGTGGGGATTCAAGTGTGGAATTTAAAACACTTGCAACTTCGTAGTGCTGTGATATATATCCAAGTCGAAGAGAAGAAAACAAGTTTTCACCAAAAATAAAAAGAAAGTAGAAAAGGGTAAAAGGGGGTTTATAATGGCCAACAACAAATTCTAAAAGTCAATTCAAGCAAGCCCCTCTTCACATTATTTCTCTTGGGGGTTGGCCTTTAGAGTTTGATATGTATAAACAAAATGCAATTATTTGGCCTTGAAAACACTGCCATGGGATGCTTATCAAAACAGTTATAACTTGTTTACATTAATGTTTTCTAATTAAAGCGGCAGGTATGTGCTACTAATAACTTGGCTCGAAAATTCAAGGTGTGGGTCATTTGGACTTTTTTCTTAGCTAGACTATGATCGGCAAAATAGGTAGCAGAATACCAAATTCATTTGCCTTAACTACTTCCCATTTTATGGGCCCTTGATCCCTTTAACTTAATTTAACCCATGTTACTCTTTTTAAGTCCTGCACTGTCCTTATCTAACGTGATTAAGCACCACAAAGACACACTCGTGTTAGATAGTAGTATTTTTATCCCAAATCATGTTTTACTTCGTAGTGCTAATTAAGTGGTGGTTAGCTGTTACCTACATGATAATATATATGTCTGCAATAGGTACCAACTTTGAGGATTTGAACCATTTTTGTAATATTCTCATAACCCCTTCAATGTAATACCCGTGAACCTTCCTTACTATAATATGCCAAAATTCCACGCAACAAATAATTGGCTGTTTGTCACTCTCAATCTCAACTACCAGCCAAATTTCATCATCTTAAAAAATAAAAAGAAATAGGGAAGGTAGCGCAATTGGTCTGAAAAACCAAAATAAATAGCCACATACGACCATACTTATCATTTAGGCTACTATTCTGGACTGTCTCAAGAGATGGTTACAAATTAAAGCCATCGCAGGACAGGTCCATGTTTTCCACGCTTTTCGTGAAGGTAACTCTGGAAGACTAAGACTATCAAGCTGTGAGATCCACATCACCTGAGGAATGTATCCACTTACTATATAGGAGCAATATTTACAATTGTAGACCTTATTGATGATTAATTGATTATTGATATCCCAAACAATTACCAGATATTTCATAAATGTTAATACAAAAACATAATATTTCAGGTATATGGCCATAGGCGGCGAGTTTTAGCGACAAGGGTATGGGTCCTGTTCCATCTCATTGGAAAGGCACCTGCATGAAATCGCAAGACTTCAATTCCTCCAATTGTAACAGGTAAAAAGATCCACAACCCCACCGCCTGTATGGTTATTCCTCCAACTAGACGGGTGAATAAATGATATATCAATCATAACACAACCATATTAATTGATTAACTATTGTTCACGTTATTAACTTTTCAACCCTATTCATGTGGTGTGGGTCACTTCCTCTAGAGTAATGGCTTGCTTTATATTCATTTTTACTTACGTAATGATATAAGGACATTATATTATATAATATCATTTTTTACAGGAGGAAATTATATATCATAAACACTTATGCGTACCCTAATGAAGGGGGCGACAACACGACAAGGGATTCTAGTGGGCATGGGACCCAGGTGGCGGCGATAGCGGTTGGTGTCGCTGTGAGTAATGCATCTTACTATGGTGTTATGACCGGGAGTGCAAAGGGTGGATCCCCAGAGTCAACATTAGCAGTTTACAGAATGTGTTCTAACTTTGGGTGTCGTGGGTTAGCCATTCTTGCCGTATTTGACGATGCCATTGCGGATGGAGTGGATAAGTGATAAGAAGGGAACAGTTTTGAAGGGCAAGCTGAGTATATAGGAGCCCTAACTAGGCCTCCCATGTGGTCCAAAATGCCCCTAACAGAACACTTTTAACCTATGCTTTGTATCTATCATCAATTCATTTTTTATCAGACCAAAGTATTAACAATGCTTCCATCTGCTTGAATTTTTGCAAATAACTTATAATTATTCTCATCAACAATGTTCTCTTAGGCTCAATCCTAGTCGGTGGTAGACCCAGGAAAATTTATTTATGTCCACATGGGGGTAGTGCTCCTGAAAATTATTTTTGTAAAGAAAATTTAAATCAATGCTTTATGTACAAAGTTATGAATCCGCTTAAAATGTAGTTCCTTTTGTAACAAGATACAGATAATAGTTTGACCAATCATTTAGCCCCCAAAATTATATAAATCCTCCAAAACAAATATGAGAATATACTCTAATACATCCATACATCATCGTTCTATTTATAATGGTGAATAAAAAAGTCAACATTACTTATATAGATGGTAATCTTATATATTAATCTCCTTTTATTACTTGGGCTTAAAAAAAGACACAATTTGATATATCATTTTTTGTTTTGATTTTAATATGTTATCAACTTATATAAATGAGAAAATCTATTATGCTAAGATACAATTTATCTGTTTGAGTACGAATTGCTCATTAGAAATGAGCTTTTGCTTTAGAGGTAGAGGAGAGGAGATGTTATAAGCATCAAAGAAGGAAAAGGCAAAAAGAGAACCTGAAATAGAATCAAACTGATCCTGTATATCGATTAAGCTAAGGCCCAAAAAGCTAGTTGAATTTATTTTAAATATTTCTACTTTTAAAAACTTGTACCAATCTCAGCCTATTATTAATGGTACCGTGACTAATAACGTCCTACAATTCAACAAAACCATTTTTTATGTTCGCACTTGCGAACACTAGCACTAACGTGAGTCCGCCATTGATCCTAGTCTAGCTAACTCCAGTTAAAATGGCCCACTACCCATCAAAGTAAACATTGTCATAACACTGAGTGCTTCAAATAATTGAATAAAGTGATGAATGACATAAAATGCAGACAAATCCACTAACCAATAGGTATCATTATCAGATAAGCTTATAACAAATAGTTGTAGAGTATAAGCTAGGGTGGTCTTGGTGGGTTGTAAAACAACAACAGGGTGAAAGGGTAGGTTCTTCCTATGAAAGCATAAGTGCTACAAATGGGAACTTACCTGTATGAAAATGGCCTTGTATAAGATAGCAGCACGACACGTTGGAGGAGCAGCTTCCATGGCAAGTTAGTTATGAAAGAAGTTGACGACGGACGCACGGCGCCACGACAACCTTTAACAGGAACAGTGGGAAACTTTAGTCAACTGGAACGGCACAAAGGAGACTCAGTGACTAAAGGCACAACAACAAACGACTGATGGAGTGCAGCAAGTACGAGACAAAATACTTTGGTCACGTGGTCAAACTTGTTGTCTAATAAGACTCTTAAAAAACCACATTGTCGTTTAATAAGACTCTTAAAAAATCATGACGGTCTTCAATGAAAATCGTTGTCGTTTTCAGGATTCAAACATGATTTTGTAAAACCGCCTTTGAATACATGAAAAATGATGACGAATTTCCTAAAGACCATTGTCGTTTTGAGGTTTCAAACACAGTTTGCCATCAAGCGTCTTGAAAATTGATCAGGTATTTACAAAATTGTCACCACTTCTCTATCTAAGACGGTTTTATTACAACTGGCTTTGGATGTGTGTCATAAAAAACGATTTTTTTAGTAGTGTCTTAAAATGAAACTACGTCCCTTCTTTGACAACCATAATATTTTTACTATAAGACAAACATACATGACCATGTTTCACGCTTTACAAATATTATTTAAGCAATGCACTATTCTCGTATGACATTTTGGTGTAATAAATATTAGCCTAATTTCCACAAATTAAAGTATTTACAAGGTTATAGATAATGTTCTTTCAAAATGATAGCAAATAAATATGGATTGCTAAATGTAGTTGCAACATATGGGGATCTTTGTAATTTGTTGACTTTTGAGATTTTTACAGACAAATTAATTAACTACTCGAACATAATCTTTTGATGACTTTAGTGAATTTTTTTCTTCTAATCACATATTTTTCATCTATGCTCAATTAAGCCGAGATCTTACATGATAAATTCGAGCTCAATCTTACTCAGACCAGTATGTTTGCCCATAATATATAATTGGGAGCAACTCCAGTAAGCAGAGTTGGAAGTGGTGAGGTTCGACAAAGGGGGCATGTCAAGTTTAGCCGCAACCACATGTCAACGCAGTCCCTGTGAAACATGTGACCGCAATCAGGTAGAATCTTCAACCACTCGGTGTCCTTGTAATCTGCCTAGCATATTGAGCAACACAGTGATGTTGTTGTTGCATCCAAGTCTTGTGAATCACTGATGTTATTAGAATTGGAAGTGCTAGCCATGCTTATTTGCGTTGTTGCTCTCACTTTCCACGGAGGAAATATTATATTAAGGGATTGATGATGATCGTGGCTAGAAAGAGTTGTGATATTTTTATTTATTATAAGATAGACTAGGATATAGCAAGAAGATGAATATACAAGGGAATTGTTATAAAAATCAAGAGAATATCCCCTAAAAAAAATTAACAAGAGAATATGTTGAGTAAATGATTGGAACGAGCCTAAGTTGATTCATATGTAGATTGAAGGTGTAAAAAGTCAACTTTAATTTGGGGAGTTTCTATGTGGTGGTGGTTGAACATATAGCGGTTGGGGTTGTTGCTGGCTGGTCAACTTTGATAATATATAAGTGCTTGGCATGCTATATTCTTCGAAGATAAACGCTGGGAAAATTATTTATATTGAATAATGATAGGGAGTAGACAAAGTTAAAACATTAATAAAATTGTAAAATGAAACACACAAAGAACGTGGTTCAGTGGATGGGACTTATATATCCACATAGTTAAGAGATTTCCATTATTTATTTTAGAGAACACAAATATATAAAAAAAAAAATCTTTATTATTATGTTTGATTATATATATATATATAAAGTACAATGATATTTGAACACCTTTTGATTTTAAATATCCAATCAACATATTTTATTTATCTATATTTCATCCTATGACATTATGTATTGATGTTTTACTTATTAATGAAATGATATAAGCTCGTAGCAGTAAAAAAATAAAATTCTTCCGTCTCTGTTTGATACCATGATCCATCACCAAAACCTTCCCTTTTTGTGCTTAAAGCTCCCACTTTCATAGAAAGAACATTTTCCTAAAACTACATATATGTGTTTGCAGGATAGAGCATAGAGGAACAGAGGGCAGCGACAAAGAAGGAAGGTGCGCAGAAGGCAGATTCCGATGCTGCCAAAGTGTTGGCTGGCCACCACTAGTGTGCAATTGTGCAACATCATCCTCGTGAATACAACAGAAAACATCTGCCAAATTTACGCATCACTTTCCCTATTATTTTTTTACACATGCATCACTTAGCCTATGTATTGGATAAATTATATGTTTATTTTATACAATTAAAATTAATAGTAAAAACATTTATAAATATATTTATACTTATAAATTATATTTTAAATTCATAATAAATAATATATATTTTGATATATTATTATTTTTAATTATTGATAATTTTTTAAAAATTATTGAAATTCAAGTTAGAATTATAGATAACTTTTCTTGAAGTAGAACTAAAGATATTAAAATAAATAAATTAAAAAACAAAATATTAATTTAAATAATTATTTTCGTATTAAAAGTAAAAGAGAATATATCATATATATATATACATATATATATATATATATATATATATATATGTGGGAAATATGTTTGAATTTTGAAGATAACATACATATTTGAATTTAATTTTAATATTCAGTTATAACTTGTTACACGATTTAGTTTATATATATTAAAAGCATAAAGAGACATATTAGATATATATTAAGAGTGCATTTCAATTTCAATTTTTGAAGATAATATATATATATATATATATATATATATATATATATATATATATAAAATTAGTTTAGGATATTCACTTTTTTTTTTAGAAAAATTAATGATATTCAGTTATTCAGTACAATTAAACTGATCTGTTGATATTCAAAGTAGAAAAAGATATATACAAATAAAATATTTGTTCTGGACAACTCACATAATCTTGTATCCGCCAAAAAAGAAAATTAAAATTACAGACTAAAAAAATATGTTGTTCTGGCTGGTAATTAAATAAATAAATAACCACACGTGTATCCTCGTAAGAATTTTAAAAAAATCCAAAATAAAAAAAATATCCTCGTTAAATTCACGTTGAATTCAATTGCGTTAATCGAATCCTAAATATAGAATTACCAAAAAAATCCTAAATATAGAATAGAGCCAACAACAAAATATTCCATTTTATCCAAATATATTTATATCCACCCCAAAGTCATGTTTGGATGATTTGTGACACATATTCCTTTGTTGTGATTACTTAATAATTTCTTCATCTATTGACAACAACATACATACGTGACTCATACGTTTCATTCCCTCCCTCCGATTTCAGCGCACCTTCCGTTTTCTGAACCAATCCCACTTCACATTCCCATTCATAATTGATTCATTCATTCCCTTCTCCTTATAATATATATATATATATATATATATATATATATATATATATATATATATAT
>CM023950.1:21410726-21520595 GCA_013407115.1 Glycine latifolia
TATATATATATATATATATATATATATATATATATATATATATATATCTTTGCCTTTATCAGATACATACTTTATCTTTAAAATTTAAACACACTCTCAGCATGCATATCATATATTTTCGTATGTTTTTAATATCATATGAAGGATTTAATTTAATTTATGATCTTTTTCATTTTATCATTTCCAATATATGTAGTTGTAACTTAAATTTCCATACTTTTTTAAAAATTATTATCAATAAATGAAAAATATAATATGACACAATATAAATTATTTATTATAAGTCTAAATTAATATTTATATGTTCAAAAACTTTATTCATTATACATTTTAATAATAATATAATTTATAAATTTAAAAGATAGATAACTAGAATTTATAACACTGCACTAGCTATGCTCAATCAATTGAACTTAAGGAGTAATTATGATTTGAGTATTTAGATAACTATAACAATACCTAATAAATAATTAGGTTATAAGTGGGTATTTTAAATGAAATTATAGCTAATTTTTAAAATATGAGTATAATTTGATATTATTAGTTTTTTTAAAATATGGGTAACTAGTTATATAACCAATTATATACCAAGTTATATCTAAAGCCAATTACATAATTAGATATAAGTGACTAAAAATAAGTTATTTAAAGTAATCATTTCTCTAAAAACTAGTTATATTTTTATAATTATAACTATTTTTAAATAAAAATAAGTTATTTAAAATACTAATAACTATAAAATTTGTTCTAACCTTATTATACCTACTTTTATATAATTAGTTATATAAAAGTAATTATAGTTATTTTTTAAAACTAGTTTTTTTAGCATCCTTAATTGAGCTAGACCCTGTTGGATGCTATGTTTTGTTTTTTTAGCATGAAATTACAAAAGCAAAGGAACACAAAGAAGACAAGCTAAAACCTAGGGTACCAAGTACCCAGTGCGTCTGCTAGAAAAAAATGAATAACTGCAGAATGACAATCATCAAACACTGAAATAAAACTAGTTGAGAGTGCTTTAGGCTTAGCTCCACTATCTGCAAAAATATTATCTTATCTTAAAAGTGTTTTTTTATCGACAAATTACAGTGTTATTAAAATCAGTCTAGTTATTGATCCGGTCAAGGTAGTAGGTCAATGGTCCAATTAGTAGGTCAATAATTGGCCCAATTTGACTCGATATATATTAAAATTTTAAAATTATATATAAGTATATAACTAACATTATTTGAGTAAGAAAAGTTCATTCATACTTCAAAATCCAAAATACAATCGATAATAATCCAAAAATAATTTTAAAAATAATAAAAAATCCAAAAAAAAATTAAAAATATGAATCCGGCCAGTCCGACTTAGCCAGGTTTGACTAGGTCAACTGCATAACCGGTCCAATAGTGGAACCAGACTGGTTATGCTACCGAGCCTGGTCTGCCTAGCCGGGTCAGACCGATTTTAATAACCATGGTTAATATTAGCATTTTGTTAGAGGGAGAAATTGAATCTACGACCTTTTTTCTCTCTCCCTTCTTTTACAACCTAGTCAACCTTATAACTCTCATTCTCTTAAAGTGTGAAGGAATACAAGATTCCAATTGAGCCGCATAAAATGAGGAATGACACTATATTTGAAAACATTTGAAAGAAACCACATGAACTGACATTTTTACCATGAGTGGTCAATGCTAGCAAGTTGTATTGGGGTTGAGGCTATGAAAGAGCAAATGACAACGATGATGGAAGCAATGATGAGCATGAGGAAGATGATAGAGGTCATCGTTGTCACCACTATTATTGCCAATATTGCCACTGAGAGGGACCTGATTCACCCGCCCAGTTCCAATCAAGAGAGTTGTCCAGACTAAGGTGTAGTAGGTCAAGGAGGCTAGGTAGCGGCAAATGCATATGGGCCTCATTATGTCCCGGTCCAAAGCAAGTCTTATTTTCCACCATATGGTTTGCCTCCCAATTATACACCACTTATTGTTGTATATGCTCCTGGTGAGAATATTTGTAGTTCCACACCCATATTCATTGAGAACTAACAATCCCAACCCGATCATATTCATGCCCATGTTCCGCTATTAATGAAGGAAACAAATGCAGCTCCCCAAGACCATACTCTGACCGATTTTGGGGTTTATCCAAGATATACTAGTGAAGGGTTTGTGTTTTCTAGTGTCCCCGTGCCAAATGCTTCGAGGGCCCCTCAGTATCGACCATAATTATAACCCTTACATTTTGTGATGGGAGGAGGGCTTTCTGCTGTAGTTGAGAAGGAAAATTTTGATCATATAGAGGAGAGGTTAAGGGCCATTGAAGGAGGAGAATACTATGGCTTTGTTGAGATATCAGAATTGTGCTTGGTACCTGATGTGGTTATTCCTCCGACGTTCAAGGTGCCAAACTTTGATAAATACAAGGAGACCACTTGCTTGAGGAACCACCTGAAGATGTATTGTAGGAAGATGAGGGCATATGCAAAAGATGAAAAGTTGATGATACATTTCTTTTAGGAAAGCTTGATTGGGGCAGCTATTATTTTGTATACTAACATGAAACCCTCTCGGGTCCACTCCTGGAAGGATTTGATGGATTCCTTCATTAGACAATATCAATACAAGTATGACATGGCTCCAGATAGAATGCAGCTACAAAACATGTGCAAGAGACATAATGAATCATTCGAAGAATATGCTCAAAGGTGGAGAGACCTCGCGGCTCAAGTAGCACCCTCATGGTGAAGAGAGAGATAACACATTGCCAGTGTTCTATTATGAGAAGATGGTAGGTTACATGCCTTCAAGTTTTGCAGATTTAGTGTTTGCAGGTGAAAGACTTGAAGTAGGTCGAAGGAAAGGAAAATTTAATCATGTTGCTTCTGCAAACCCTAGTAATAGGGGACCCGAGATGAGTGACGAGAGGAAGAATAAGGGAGAACCTCATGTTGTGGCTATTGTTCCCACATGGCCTAACTTTTCACAAGCCCTTTATAATCCCTTGTACCAATATCCTCCCCAGCAATATCACTACTCGGCCAATATCAACCTTGCCCACTACTCACCATCCTACCAATCAAGAACGCCCAATCAACCATAAAGGCCACCCCTAAACTGACCACAAAATCCACCCGCTGAACAACTAAGACCAAATACCACCCCTAATGCCAACCAAAACACCAACCAAGTGAGGAATTTTCCAAAAATGAAGCCTCTAGAATTCACCCCAATCCCGATATCATATGGAGACTTACTCCCATATCTGCTCAACAATGCAATGGTAGCAATAAACCCAACAAAGATTCCTCAACCCCCATTCCCTCGAGGATACAACCCGAATGTGGCATGTGCTTATCATGGTGGAATTCTGGGGCATTCCACTAAGTATTGTATGCCTCTGAAACATAAGGTGCAAAGTTTAATTGATGCAAGTTGGCTGAAATTTTAGGAAGACAGTCTCAATGTGCAAGCTAACCCACTTGCAAACCACGGGAGTTCTTTTGTGAGTACTATAGAGGATCAGGTGACATAGGAATTGAAGAGAAAGGAATGACCTTTTGTGGTGAAGAAGGTTTTCTCAGTTGGAGTACTGATACTCACAAACATGGATGGTGAAGAGTTGCCTTCGCCTGTGATTCTGGTGTCGTCAAGTGATACTATGTGTGATGCTTGGGGCAATTTGAAGGTTATCTTTTGGACATTTCCAGGGACTCATTAGGATTTTCATGTTTATGTTATTACTGTAAACAACAATCGCAACGTTAATAGTATGGATGAATTTGATGCCATCATCTCTCATTTTCCTCACAATTATATCTTTGCATATTTATTCAACTTTCACTGGAATATGAATATATGTCGTTGGTTTGTTTGCTCATGTGACCTACGCTCCAGAGTTGATCTCCAAGTCTGCCCAATCAGAAATTTTCGCATTCTACACGTTTGGCGGGGTGCCATAAGCGATGAGTAAAATTGAATAAAAATTTGATTGACTATGTTTCAAATTAATCAATAATAAATACAGACATGCATGCGACCTCATCTTGTCTTTCTTAAAATTTTTGTGAATAGTGAAAGTCATTTGACTTAATCTATCAATTGAACTCACCCTTGAAAATTCTTTTTCGAGAACCTGCACAATTTCTTCCATTTCTTCTTTTCTTTCATTTCTTCTTGCTACAAAGGCATGACAGATGATAGTAGTGAATACCTCCAAACCTTATACCGGGGCAATGACAGACACCACGTACGGGCTCCAAGCAAACCTAGGGGCAAATAAGAAGTTCGTACCCGGTAGGTTGAAAACCCGAAAGGGCGACCTAGGCAAAACTTAAGGTATGTAAAAAAAAAGAGAAAAAAAGATAGGGAAAATGAAAATGAATAAAAAATAGGAATTAAAAAAAACAAAAACAATCATGAGCATGTCTATCAAAAGTACTGTCCCAAAATCCAAACGGTAAGAGTCTTTAGTTAGGATTTGAAATGACACATGGTCATGTTTCTTCATCCCAAACACTAATTTATCCTTTGATACCCACTCCGAGCCAAAAGTATATTTGTTATCTAAAAAAAAGAAAAAGAAAACCCCATAGTAGGAATCACCACCAAACTAGCAGGTAGAGCAATGCAAGCAACATATGCATGAGGTTTACTAAGCTCTAGGATGGGTCCCAAGTGATGTTAAAGAAAGCAAATCTGCCAAAGGCGAGCAAAGAAAAAAGAGGCAAAAGTTCTCCAAATTTCACAAGAAAGGCAAAAAAGTGCAATGATGTTCAATGTATAACACAAATGGAGTAAAGCCCAACCCAAAAAGCTGAAATGAATAAAAGTACAAGCAAGGCTCTCAAGGTTCTGACTCTATGTAACCCTTAAACACTTTTTAAGTCTCTCTGATCTTTCTTTCATGGCCTTCTTAACCCCTAACCACGTTACAAGCCCAATAAAGCCCATGTGGATCAAGGAATGACTAATTTGGCTTTTCAGTTTGGATTCTAGAATGGAACACGCACACGCTTGTGATTGTTAAGATAAAAAAAAAAAGGAATCCCAAGGTTCGTACTTGCACATTTGAGAAACTCATTCAACAAGGAGCTCGTGGAAGATTCCCGAATGCAATTGGGGTCTATTCAATGTCAGTCACTCATGCAGAATTTCTAGGGTTCCTTTGAATCCAAGGGTAGTCTTTGTTACGTAAATCCTTTTGAGATTCAGCCCATATCATCAAGCTTCAACGGGATCGATGGACTCATGGCATCCCTCTGTGATCTTAAATCAGGAAAGTTTCACTTGGTCACATACCAAAGTGTAACAATTCATTGTCATCCTTCAATGGTTCACACGGTCAATCTCGAAGCCTTATATTTCCTTGCTATGCAAGCAATCAAAGTAAAAAAAAAAAAGGACGAACCCTGGAATAAATATTTCATAGGACTCAACCGACGAACCCTAGAATAAATATTTCATAGGACTCAACGTCCTCAGCCTTTATGTTCATAGGACTCAACATCCTCAGCTTTTAATTTCATGGCACTCAACATCCTCAGCTTTTAATTTCATAAGACTCAACGTCATCAGCTTTTACATAGGACTCAACGTCCTCAACTTTTAATTTCATAGGACTAAATGTCCTCAGCTTTTATATTTCATAGGACTCAACATCCTAAGCTTTTATGTTCATAGGACTTAACGTCCTCTGCTTTTGTATTTCATAGGACTCAAAGTCCTCAGGATTTTGTTTCATGAGACTCGTTTCCATGTCTTGTTACGTTGAACTCAAAGTTCTTTATTTTATTAATACACAAATCTTGTTTTTTTGAAGTTTCTTTATTCTTATGTTGTGACCTCTCGAAGGATCACCCGAACAGAATTAGTGTCTTTGTCTTTACTTATCTTTAATAAAAGATAAGTAAAAAGGGGTAGCTGTCATACCCTAATTATGTCCGAGTACCAAAAATAAGAACAATTAAAAATAAAGAGCAGAAATAAAAAGAGCTCTAAAGGGACCTAATGGGCTCTTTGAAAGCCCATTAGATCAGAAGAAAAAGAAGGGAAAAAAAGCACATAAAAGGAAGGAGTCTGGGTATTAATTACACAGACAAAGCATGGATCCCGAGGAGAACAAAAGAAGCCAGTAGTGTGGCACCATTTGGCACTGCAGCCAGAGAAAGAAGATGGGTCTCTTAAGTATCCTTCATTTCTTCCCTCTCATTTCTTTCTCTCCTCTCTTCTTTCCCTGTCTTCTTTTCTTTTTCTTTTTCTTTTTCATCTAGCCACCGCGCACCACTGTCGCTATCACCCTTCGCATGTAGAGGAACTCGATTCGTGCCCAGATTACAAGAACTAGTCACCCACCAGTGACATGCAGAACCCCAAAAGGGCCTAACATAACCTAACCCCAAAATCCCTAACCGTTAGATATCAAGGTTTTTACCTGCGTTTCTTACTCCTAAGGTGTTAACAGAACTAGCGAACAACTTTTCCCAAGCTTGAAAGTCCTAAGATCGCCTTCTCTTCTCTTGACTCGAAGCTTTCTTTTGTTCATTAATAGAGGAAGCGGAAATAGGAAGAGAGAGTATTTAGGTGAAGGGTCAGTACAAAAATGAGTTAAGTGGAGAAACGACTCACACTCACGTTACTTATATACCCACTGAGTCAACGCACGTTGCATACGTCATTGAAATCCACACGTGTCACTTAAGGTAAGCTTTGTGGAAGCACCCACTACCGGGTTGGTGAGTTAAATGTATTTTACTTATATTATGTAAGAATGTCAGGATCTCCATATTCTTACTATGCTGCCGGGTTGGTTTAATTAATAAAAATATGTGCTGCCCTGACAGCCTTGTCCGGGTTCCCACTTTGCGCAACTCGGCATTAGTAACCCGGATACCCTCGTGTACGTGCACGTATCTAGTGAGTCCAGAGCATCTTTAATTGATTGCATAACGTTGGAATCTGTCCAAGGCACTTTATAAACCCCGAGGTCCGTCCTTGTCCGGCCTCGTCTAGGTTCCTGCCTTGGCACCCAACAATCCGTGTTTCCGCCCTCTTTCGGCCTTATCCGACCTAACCCGGGCTTCAACCTTGGCGCTTCCCACGTCCAAGGTTCCACCCTCGTCCGAGATCATCCGAGATTACTTACCCGGTAACACGAAGGAATAGAATACACGAGCTCGTCCGAAGTCGCTACTAGTCACTCTTTCCTTCCTTGTTCGGGTTCTTTTCTTTACAGCGCTTATTCCCATAACACATAAGCGATATCCCGGTAACACTTTGAACCCGGTCTTCTCATAATTGCTACATACTTAGCACAATCCCGGCTTTGCAAGGTTTCTATCTACACGCCTCCCTTATCTGAGTTCTAATTTGCACTCCCTCCCTTGTATGACACCCCAGTCATACGAACTCGGATTATACCACAGGGCTATGATTATCATCATTACTGTGTAATTACTACATTACAAAGTTAAAGTGCGACGTGGACACTTGAAACCTTACAAACTTGGTCACTTGGAAAAGCAAAAAACAAAAAGTTGTGGCAAGATCAAGTGCAGAAGCTAAATTTTGAGGTATGGCTCATGGTGTTTGTGAGTTGTTGTGGATCAAGAGCGTCATAAAAGACTTGGGAATCTACTATGACAAGCCTATGAGTTTACATTGTGATGACAAAGTTGTAATTGAAATTGCACATAATCCAGTCCAACATGATTGCACTAAACATGTTGAAGTTGATAGATGTTTTATCAAGGAAAAATTAGATCAAAAAATTATACACTTCCCTTTTGTCAAATCTAAAGATCAGCTTGTTGATATATTGACTAAAGTTGTATCAGGGAAAGTGTTTCAAGATGCTATTGGCAAGTTGGGCATGATAAATATTTATGCCCAACTTGAGGGAGACTGTTGAGCTGTATATTTTAAATAGTATCATTGACCAATCTGTTATTAATTTGTAGGAGTAATTATAGGAACCTGATTGTAAATAAAAAGTATAGCAAACATCAATTCCCTATTTGGTTCTCTTAGTTGTTGCTGATTTGTAGTTCTAATATGTGTATATAATGACCTTTGTTGATGAATGAAAGATGATGCATTACATTTTCCAATGGTCCCATTATTTAACATCAATAAAACATGATAAATTGTACTATCTCCAAAGACACATTTATTGATCCAAACTTCCAAAGTGTTGTTTTGAATTTCCTTTCTTATTAGTTATTATGATATTATATCATCCCACACCACCATTTTGATGGCTAGTGAGACTGAATAATTTGATTATAAGAGAAGGATATTTTTTTCATACAATTATTCAAGATTTGACATCTTTTTAGATTGTTGAGTGATGACATTGGCAGTTGAAGGATTCTCATCGAAGATGACTTCATAGCCATCATGCAAGCCATCTATTCCCTGGGCCATTAGTTGCCAAAAAAGTCCACCTGCACATGGGCCCCCATTACTAGCACTGCTGAATATGAAATTGTATAGTTTTCCGAAGTAACTATCCCTTTTATCAACACTGTATCCGGAAGACCTTGAAGACTTTCCGAACTCAGTAAGAAGAATAGGCTTTCCTAAAACATCATTTGAGTCCTGAACATGGGCTTGCACCCATTTGTTTACAAAGTCATCTTGAGCAGTTTCGTCAGAGTTCGATACCCTGCATCCAAATTCACCTTAAACATTAGCATCCATTGACTCACACCACTGGCAATATACACAATATTAAATGGATTTATATTATATGTAGTGAATAAATGAAAATATTTATAGAGGATTTACCATTGATCAGGGTAGAGATGGATGGTGGCAAAATCGATTTCAGGAACTTGGTTGTTAGAAATGAAATCAGTTCCTACTTGATTTCCAGAATTGAACTGTTTCTTTTCTGGCATTGATTCACCATAAAATCCTTCAAGCCCTATTTCAAGTAAATGATTGCTATCAATAGACTTCACATAGGCGGCCATCTCCCTCACCCAATCCTGTAATATTTAACAAACGTTTTTATATGATCTTAAGTTAGAGATGTGTAACTTTGACACTTTGTAATTGATTACACGTTCAAAAGGAAAAACAAAGACCTTAAAAAAAAGACCTGAATTGATTTCCCAGAGTAGTCATTTTGGGAACGTGGTTCATTCATAAGTTCCCATGCAAAAATCGTTGGGTCATCCTTATATATCAATCCAGTTATAGTATTCTTTCTTGTCAGCACAGTCTGCATCACAATTCAAATTAGTGAAAGGTTAAATAATTGAACAAATATATCATACTAATTAGTTAATGATTACTTTGTTAGCTTAGTTTGTATGGACAATAGAAATTACCTTATTTTTTAAAAATCATTCCAAATACTAACTCTAATATTATATATAAGAATCAAAATGTAACATTTTTTTTCCTAATTATAAGAAATATAAGACCACTTTATTGATAACTTTTCTTTTTCTCTCTAATTATTTGTTAGGTCTATTAATAATTACTCTCTTTTCCTCATAAAATTGGATGCATTTATTGAGTAATCAACAAAACAAGACACTAATTGGTTGAAAGGTTATCTTTTGAAAAATAATTATATCTTAAATTATTTAATGTCATGAGTAATCTTAAAATAAAATAAAAATTTATGACAAACTAACTAATTTAATTACTGATATTGATTTTGATGAATTTGGTAATTGTTTCTTATATATAAGACCAAAGATAAAACAAGTTGCGTCATAGATGAATTTTGGCCGATGAACCTATGATTGCATCAAAATGTTAATTAGTTCTCTTAGAACATTAATTAAGAAACTAAAGTAGAATTTTTTTTATTGAAATGCATAAAATTGCACAAAAAATTTTCTTACATAAATTAATTATTAGCAAATTAAAGCTTTAAATTATGGTAACTTTTGTAATTATAGCTCAAAAATAATTTATCTTTTGAAAGAAACATACATAGTAATCACTTGTGTGAGAATTTATTGAGATTTTATCGATCAAAATGCCAATTTTATTAAAGATATACAAAAACTCTTGAGCAAGACAAATTTGAGCTTCATAACTATTTCACATAAATTTATGTATGTTCACATATTTAAATGCATATTCCATACAAATTTTTTAATATAATTTTTCATTTTTTAAGAAATCGTGGAAAATGATTATTTCATCAAAATAAATTAAACTAAATACAAACCATACTATAGTTTCCTGATTAAATTTATATTAATTAACATATGAAAAAAGTGCATATAATTAGTTCAGAGTTTTTGGTTATTATGTAAATAAAAACATTTAATCACAATTATTATATTAATTAACAATTCATATTACGTATTCAATTACAAATCTCATGAAATCTTTTAAGTAAGAAAAAAACACGTAAAATTTATAATTAAATATGTAATTTAAACAATTAATTATAATCTAATAATTATAATTTAATATTCTCAACTCTCACAATTAATTGTCTTGCTCACTTGTAATTCTTACCTTGACGTGATTTTTGTAGTATTCCTTAACAATAGGGTGAGTGAAGAAGTCATCGTCATTATTTACATATTGACCACGTTCTCTTGCCCATTGGACATATTGACTCTTCCCACCATAATCGTTCCAGTTATTTACTAGACTTAGTATCAGTCGTACCCCATTTTTTCCTGCTTCTGAAATTACAAAATCTGATCCCTACAAAACATAGAGTTCACCAAAGAGCACCAAATTAATCAAAATACCATTTAATAACAAACACAAAAATTTGTAAAACAAACAATAAAATTATATCCAATAAAATTTGTTACAAGTGATAGTGATTTGTGTTTCTTAATTAAATTATTTATGATTCAAATTTTGGTTGATTTTCGAATACATAATAAATAGTATTAGAATGAACATATTCCCCTTGTATACACTCGAGTTCTCTTACAAAAATTTAACTCTACTTTTGATCAGATAGCTTCGTAATAATTAATACCATATTTTAAAAAAATATAATAAAGTTTGGCTTCACCATTCCACTTCACCCAAAGAATTAGTCCCTACAATTCTCTATATTTTTTACTCTAAAAAATGTATCGTATTTAATCACTGTCCTTTACAAAAAAAAAAAATTCATATCCTTATGATCCCTAATTGATAGAAACTAGAGTCTAAGCATGATACATTTTCATAAATGAGACAAATTATTTTTTGAAGAACTAAAAATAAATATCACTCTATTTGTAAGTCTTAGAAACACATTTAACCATTATATAATTTTTTTATTGATAAATATGATATAATTTTTACATTGTTTTCACGACTTTATTTTTTAGAAAGGAATACAGGACAATTTTATGTATACATGGCTTTTAAGAAAATAATTTCAGTAAAAAGAGTTAAAAGAAGGTTGCAAGTAAGGCAACAAATTTTGATGATAAAATTAATAACATTGTTAGAAAAGAAAAGTATTTTTTATAATATTCTTTTTTTTCCTCGTTGTTCATATCATTGTTTTCAAAGTAATGTTATTCTTTTGTTCTTATTTATAAGATTCAAAATTTAAAATAATATATTTTTTTTATAAGACTTAATTTATAATATTTTTTGTATTAATTAGTTTTAGATGAAAAATGTTTCTCATTAAAAGAGAAAAGAAAATATATTAAGAAATCATTAGAAGAGAGAAGTATTAATAATAATGATAATTTTGAAAAAAGTTATAGATTTAATATAAATTTATTATTATCAATTAAATTAATCATTTTTTTAATTTTTATGAATTAGGTAATTGAGTCTTATATATAGAAATAGAGGTAGTAATTAATATCATTCTTTTATTGAGATATAACCATTAATATATTTAATTATTTTTGGAAAAAAATACTACTCATGTGTGCACGCAATAATAGCATAAAATTATTTAGGTAGTAAATTAATTAAGATAAGATTGATACCTTGAAGACATTCTCGTTGTAAGAACCAGGAGAAATTTGAAGGGCATTGTAATCTCCATCGTTGAATGCCCATGTTCTTAATTGCTACATTCAAACCATGTTGGGAAGCTTCTTGAAAAGTGGTAGTGACCTTAGAACTTGTAGATGGATCGGATGCTATATTCATTAACCAATAGGAATTGAATCCGTTTAAGTAGTGTGACTTTCCATTTAGATAAAAATGGGTGCCACTTCGTTGAATGAAACCACCATGAAGTATTTTTGTGGTTGAGTTTTTGTGTGAGTGGTGATGATGACGAAAACGCGATGACCAGTAACCATGGAATTTTCGTATTGACTAATAACCAATGTCATCATAAAAATCACAAATACCAAGTTTTGGAATCCCATGGCCTAGTCCCACAATTCACAAAACCCAAAATTTTCTCGTTTTTTCCCCACAAGAGTTTAAATAATGGAATCAGGCAAAAATTAAAGAAAGAGAACAAAGAAGCAAGGGAGAACAAAGGTTTCAAGAGAATGAGTTTTCAGTTCTATGAAAAAATAGACAACTAAGATGGAGTTTATATAAAAATGGAACATCAACGAAACAACTATGAATTAACAACCATGCAGAGGTCCCACCATAAACTGAAAAATGTGATTGGACCCCACATTTAAAGATAAGTCTCGCATTCAGTAATTATATTTTTATGAATTAACACAAATACTCGATTTAAGGATATATAAGTATAAGTAAATAAAGCTTACTTGTCAAAAAAAGTATAAGCATATAAATAAATGTTAAGAGTAAAAAGTTTCTATTTAGCGAATTTTTCTTTCAAGCAAAGAAGTAATTAAATAAAATCACCATTATTTTGTACCTTTAGTTAAGGATACCATATTTTTAAATGGATGTTGTAAGGTACATATATTTTCCTGATGTGTACTTGATTCTCAAATAATCCAAAAACTGGTTCAAAGAAAGAATTTATTTTAAATAATATTTTTTGAAATGTTTTTATTTTAAATAAACTTTGTTTGGTGGTCTGTAAAAAAAATTAAGAAATGCTAGAAACATATTATGTGATACCCTCTTTTGAGCACACACCCTTACACATCTTTATATTAGTTAAAATTTATTATAAATTATAATTTTTTTGAAAATTTCACATCCTATTTAATGAACATCTCTTTTACTTTTGTAATTTTTAATAGATTTTAACTAATTAAAAAGTGTGTTAGAAAAAATATGTTAAAGTTGAATTAAGAAAAGAAGAAAATAGTATGTTAGAGTATGTTGTTAGGATTCTCAAAAAACTGTTTGGTGCCGATTATTTTTCATTAATTTGTTTAAAATATTAGATTTTATGCAACTCTCTATTTTGATAATGGGTTATAGCCTTATGGGTCATTATAGTTTCTTGTTTGTTATAATAAAAAAAGAGAGTTTGTTGTCATTTAAAATTACAAGTTAAAAATACAATTAATATTTATTATTTATGATTTCTTAATATATCATTTATTTATTTTATTTCTATTTTATATATTATTATTATTGTTATTATTTTTCTTCTTGATAAGGACATAATTAAAAAATAATTAATATTTTTCCGATTTATCATTGAATTCATCTATCACTAATCTCAATTAACTTGAATTAAATGTGTTGTTGATGTTAAAGTAGATAGAAACATTTATGCTTCTAAAATGACCAATAGAAAAATAAAAAAGAGTAACTATACTAAAATAAAACAAACAAAAATACAATGTGTTAATTAAATGAAGATTTGAGTTTCATTTTTATGTGCACACTGGAATCCAGATTGGAGATTGGTTTTTTGGGTGAAAGAAAGGTCCCTAATTAAGGAGAAACTAATAACCTCTTGGTAAAGTAATCGATTTTACATCCGCTAATATAGCGTTTGATAATATAGAAATCATGATTTGATAATATGTTTTTTAATTTTTAAATAATTTTATCATATATTAATTATATCTATAAAAAATCATGTATGAGTTAATAATTATGATAGGGTGTCGTCCTTCTTTAAGCTTAGTCCATACTTAGTGTCGTGAATTCGTGCAATACCGAAATTTATGAGCGTTTTTTTAAGTCACGTTATAGAACTGAATCACTTATATATTTTTTCTTCTCCATAAACTGTTGAGGTTAACAAGATATGAAACTAACGCGTAACTTAACTACCAATATCGTCATCTACGTACAACGCTTGAATTGGTGAACTACTAGTTGTTGTCGTCGTCCGGTAGATCATACTCATGAATGCCTCTCATATTAATTTATCAGTCATGTTCATTAAGTTTATTAAAAAATAATTGGTCACAAATTAAAATTTTAAATATTTTAATCAAGATATAGTAACCTTAATATAAGTTTAAATATATTTTTTATACATGTAAAATACTTATTTTCAAATTATTACTTAAACTATTTTTTTTTCTTTTAGGATTTTAAATTTTTTTTTTTTTTTTTTTTTTTTTTTTACATCTGTCGTTGTTTTCATGTCAATAATCCTTTTTAATAATTTTTATGAAAGGTCTAAGAAGTTCCATTTTTTCTCGCTCTACAACATTTAGAGTTGTAGACAATCGCCCATACCTCTGTCATTTCCACAAATAAACTATAACCCATTTGCAATTTGAAAGGCCAGCATGAATTTATCTTGATCATCTCCAAAAACTTCACCACACGCAGTTTTTTACTCCCAACTTCTCACTGTTGCGTCACAATTTAATTCAATAACACCAGAGGCAAAATCCAAACGACAGGATTGTGGCAAACTGGTGCATGAGGGGCACTACCTAGCAAGGCATCAACCTCCCTCGCTTCCTTCATGTCACGAACAAGGCCAAGGGCCCGCTGCCATGTTCCAAGAGTTCAACCAGAAGATTGATTAAATACAAGGGATGCACTTCATATACCATATAGTTTTCTACTACACCATTTGGTTAATGTGATAATCCGAAAATATCCTTGGCTTCCTCCTTATCTTAGTTGGTCACACACTGGTCATGTATGTTATTGTTTTTTGGTTCTTGCTTTTGGTTTTGTTTGAGTTGTTGGAGTTAGGCTATGCACTAGTGGTTGTTGGGTGACATTGTTCTCAGTTCGTCAAAGCGGAGTGGGAGTGGCGTCATGGTGGCTGCAGAGTTGCGTGGTGTCGTGGGTTGCAGAGGTAAGTGAAAGTGTTTCGTTTGGTACGGATTTAGTAATCCGTAAGGATTATACGAATTACCTAATCCGTAATAACCATACGGATAATATGGTCTTATGGATTATACAATCTGCAAAATCCATACGTATAATCCATACGGATTGCATATTCCGTAAGACCCATATAGATTGGGTAATTCGTAAGATTCTTACGGATTATGCAATCTGTATGGATTATACAGATCATGCAATCCGTACAGCTTCAAATCAATTTATTTTTATTTTTTTAAAAAAATGAATACTTTATTGGGACAAGTTCAACAAAGCTTTGCTTGCAAAGTGTATGTGGCGTTTCTTAACGGAAAAGGAATATTTGTTGGTGAAGATTAATAAAGGAGTACAGAGTTTTTATTTATTTATTGGGAGAGGTCTTTACTCGATGATTTATTGCATGCATGGTTTTAAATTGTGGGTGTGATTGTTGGAAAGAAAAAGACTATAGAAAGTATTTAAGAAAAATGGAGGAGAGAATATTTGAAAAAATGTTAGTTTTTATTACTTTTTAATGTTTTGGTTTTGATTTCATCTACAAATGATCATATCTCCATTTTTTATAGGTTCGAAGGGAAATTTGTATATACATCAAGAAAAAATTTGACATAGTTCAAGGGACAGTTGTATACACTTCTCCCAACCACTTAGTTGTACACACTTAATGATTAAATTTTAATTTGTTAAGATGGAAAATGATGAATGGATGTATGACATTATTATGTCTGAAGAAATTAATATGAATAAAGACATTGGAGCGGACCCTGATGCATTTGAAAACAATAATTGATTGTTCTGCAGCATTCATAATGACTGAGGTATTTATGTGTTTTTTAATATAGTTAAAGTTGATAAATGATTGGATTAAGAATATTAAAGATGAATTATCCATTTGCGTAGGTGTTTGAATCCCGTGATGCGGTATTGAAATGCGAAAATGATATGAATACTTCACACTTAACCAAGAGGGGGGGTGAATTGGTTAAACCTTGGTATATTAAAAATTTCTTTAATCAAAGTCAGAGTTTCTAGGATCTTTATCACTTTTCAAAACCAAGAAACCTTATTCAATCAAGTAGCTCGGCCCCAAGGAATTCAATGAATCAAAACTGACTTTGTTGGTCAAGCAATTGAATCAAGAAACAATTAAAATGAAGAGGATACAAATAGAGAATCAATACACAAACAATTTATACTGGTTCACTTCAAAACCATGAAACTACATCCAGTTTCTTCCAACCAACACTAGGTTAGAGTTCCATTATTATAATTTTCAGTTCTTACAATCAATTACAATGTCTCCCTTTATCAACCCTAGATAAAGTACAGAATTCTAAAACCCTATTAGATTCTAAGAGACAAGAACCTGAGAACACTACTCAGTTCTTCCACCTAGAGAACCCTTCTCTAGTTACAAGCAAGAGCTCAATTACAATAGCCAAATTACAAAGAAAAATCAAAACAAAAATTACAACCAGATTAAGGAGAGAAACAACCTGATGATCCAAAGTATGCAATACAGAATGAAGTTACCAGATCAGGTTGAATGATTAAAAGACACTAAGCACAACTTTCCTTAATCTTGAAATGGTTTCAAGCTCCAAGAATGACTTAAACACACATGATCAATGCACAATGGAGCAAGACACAATTAAACCCTTGGAAAACACTTTAGAATGCTCACAAGATTGTTTAAGCTCAAAAAATACGTATGGGTAATGTTCCACAAAGTTATCAAAGCAGCTGAGCATCAATCCTATTTATAACAGAATGTTGTAACTGTCTGTAATTGATTAAATGCGCCATATAATCGATTAAAACGCTTAAGTAATTGATTAAGTCACCACTTTAATCGATTAAAGTGTTCATGAGTTTTCTGGGTTTGAGAAACAAGCAAATTAATCGATTAATACGAGCTGTAATCGATTATTCCAGTAGAACTGCATTTCATAAAAGCTTGTGTAATCGATTACAAGAAAAGGTAATCGATTATTGCAGTGTAACAAGTTTTTCTTAATGCATTATAATCGATTACAATTCCTGGTAATTGATTATTCCAGTGTAACAAGTTTTTCTTAAAACATTGTGTAATCGATTACAAATACTGGTAATCGATTATTCCAGTAGAACCATGTTTTCTAAAAGGCTTATGTAATCGATTACATTACTTGGTAATCGATTAAAGTGTTCATGAAAGTTTTTCCAGTTTTGAAAACGAAGCAGATAATCGATTAATACGCTATGTAATTGATTATTACGGTGCACTTTGCATTTTTCCAAAAACAATTGAATCAGTTTAAAAACTTAGTTGAATTATCAAAGCCTTGTGATTTTTATGAAACCAATTAATTTAATTATGGATTAAATGAATGCAATGCACTTGGATCACCAGAATTGCTTTTCTTTTACACATTTCACACTAAATTATCTTCAAGGCATCCATTGCATGTAGAAAGCTCAAAACCAATGCTTGAATCAAAGTTCCTTTGCCTTCTTTAAGTAGCTCCCCCTGAATCCAACAAAATGGGCTCGTACTATTGCATTTGAGAGTAGTTTTGTAGTGGTCATAATGAGGAGTGACATAGCGACTGGAAAAATAGGAAGGACGTCATTTGTGTTAATTGGTTGTGAAAGGAGTGGAAAGTATAGACCATGGAAAAAAGGTTTCACACCTTTAAGCACTAGCACTAGAAAATGCTTATGTCTTTTTAAGTTGTGGGGCAAACCAGTCCCGGGAGGTCAATGGTGGATGGTGAAGCTAATATGTGGCAATCATAATCATGTTTTGGCTAAGTCATCCTGTGGACACCCATATATTGGTCGAATAACTGAGGAGGAGAAGATCATTGTTGGTGATATGACAAGGTCGATGGTGAAACTAAAAAATATTCTTCTAACTTTGAAGGAGCACAATGCCAATAATGTCACGAGTTTGAAGCAAGTATACAATGCAAGATATGCATACCGGACGCGTTCAAGAGGCAATAATACTGAAATGCAACAACTAGTGAAACTTCTTGAACGCGACATGTATATTCATTGGTGTAGATTGAAGGATGAAAATGTTGTATGTGACTTGTTTTGGGCACATCCAGATGCAGTACAATTGAGCAATGCATATCATATGGTGTTCTTGATAGACAGTACATACAAAACAAATAGGTATAGACTTCATTTACTTGACATTGTTGGTGTGACACCTACTGGAATGACATTTTCAGCTGCATTTGCTTATTTAGAGGCCGAACGTATAGACAATGTTGTGTGGGCCCTTGAACGGTTTAGAGGAATTTTTCTTAAAAGTGAATTTTTCCCAAAGGTCATTGTTACCAATAAAGATTCAGCATTGATGAGTGCTGTGGAAACTGTTTTTCCATAATCAATCAATTTATTGTGTCGATTTCACATTTACAAGAATATCAAGGCAAAATGAAAACTTATATCTGGCAGAACAGCGCATGAGATTATGTCATGGAGGCTTAGGGAAGTGTTGTTGATTGTGCCACTGAGAAGCAATATGATGATCCGTTATGAAGTTTGAGGTTGCATGTGCATCGTGGTCAACGTTTGTTGATTATGTGAAGGATGTTGGATATAGGGGGAGCATCTTGAAGCTTGAAGCTTAGGACTTGAAAAATTGTTTTGAGCTTTTTCACATGCCTTGGAATGCCTTGGAAGAATGTAAATCCTATAAAGTGTTTAGAGAAGTCAATTTGTTGATCTTTGCATTGCATGCATTTAATCATTCATGTGCCTAAATGTTTTCATAAAGAATTAAAGCAACTTTTGATAAAAGAACCAAAGAAGCAATTGTTAGACTTTTGGCAAGCGTACCAATTATCGTGTAAGTTACAAAATTTATAAAAGTTCGTCTCCACAAAGACTTGATTTACTCAGTTAATTCAAATAAAGCTTAACAGTTTAATAGTTATGTACAATGAGTGTAAACGGAGTTTCATGTAGTTGTGGATTAACAGAAATTATGAAAATTTAGAAGAAACTGAAATAATAAATTTAGTGCGAAAGATTACGAATGATTACGGAAAATTATGGAGGATTACGGAAAATAATAAGACGAGTTTAATTAATTCAAGAACGTAGGATTGGATTTCATCGTTCATACCCTTAGTATTCAATTAATATTACCATTCATAAGTTATTTTCTTTTATTATTGATGCACACATAAAATTACCCCAAGTCGATCCCTCGTATTTGAGAATCCTAAGAATATTTATCAAATATTGATCCCTCGCATATGAAATAAATACCCTAGCATTACAATCATGTTCGCGTGCTATTTGCAATCTAAACGTTATGCTCTATTCCTAGCAACGTAACGTGAAGAGTAAATTATTCAGTTCAAGTTTTAAAAGTACTTTCCAGTTAAACTTAGAACTTTACTTCATGAAACTATTGATCAAGTAGAATCAAGCATTAAGTATGGAATAAATTTACCAATAATAAATAGAAAAGACTTATGCATAAATAAATATTAAAAGAGATACTTAAGGGTAAGAAGATTACATCCAATCCTTTGAGAGAAGCTAGCCAAGCATGGAGAGAACCTCCTTAGAAGAATAGATGAAAGGACTCATCATCGCTTCTTTTCGGCAGAGTTTCCACACTAATCCTCACCTCTCTCACTATCCTAAACTACCTACTAACAAAGCTTTAAAGATCATGAAGCTTAGGAACAAGCTTGGGAGCAAGGAGGAAGAAGAGAATGAGTTGAAGAAGTGAGTTTTCCTTGGGGGGTGCATGGCTATTTATAGGGGGCTGGCTGCTTGAGTTCACTCGCCCAAGCGAGTGTTTTTGTCTTTGTTTGCTCGCTTGGGCGAGCTTAAAACCCACTTGGAGGCCCACTTGCAGAAGCCACTCGCCCAAGCGAGTGTTTTGTGCATGTTTCACTCGCTTGGGCAAGTTAAACGTACCATCCAGAAGAAGCTTTTGGGCCTTGATGGATTTTGGGCCTGTTTTGCTTGTTGTACCTCCCATGTTTACTTTATGATCCATTATTGCTTGCTTTATGTGTTCGGAAGTTTTGTAAATCCTTTAACCTATCAAAAAGCAAGAAAGGATTGGATAAATCTTCAAGAATATGAACACAACATTTATCCTAAGCACTAAATACAAATTAACTAATTTAGGGCAAGTTTTTATAGATATTCTTAGTAAAAATAAAAGATAAGTGCCTTTAATGTAATCCTAATTTCACTATGATATGACACTTATCAGCAATGTTTTTGGAAAAATACAAATATCACTGGTTTAATCGATTACACATAAATATAATTGATTATTTGCTTCATTTTCAAATCTGGAAAAGCTTTGAAGAATAATTTAATCGATTACCATTAATTGCAATCGATTACATAGTGTTAAAAGAAAATCATGCTTCACTGCTTTAATTGATTACCATTTATTGTAATCGATTACATAAGGTTCTTAGAAAAGCTTGTTACACTGCTTTAATCGATTACCATTTCTTGTAATCGATTACATAAGGCTTTTCAGAAATGTTGTGTTATTGGTTTAATCGATTACAGTTCGTATTAATCGATTATTTTGCTCTTGCTTCAAACCCAGAAAACTTATGAACATTTTAATCGATTAAAATGGCAATTTAATCGATTACATAAGGCATTTTAATCGATTATTGGGAGCGTTTAATCGATTATAGTTAGTTATAAAGTTTTGTTATAAATATAAGTGAGGCTTGTCTTGTTTTAAACAGTGAGATATTCAAATTTCTGATTACACACAAGCCTTCACAAAGATTGAAAGTATTTTTTCTGAGTATACAAACCTCTTGTCCCTCTCTTTAATCTTCATTGGTTTTTGAATGATTTCTTGGGCAAGAGTTTCAAAAGAAGAATAGGAGAGCATGTTCTGAAATTCATTTGTTCATACAACTCTAATTGGTAAACCACATGCATTCACATTTATTGGATCATCAGGTTGTTTATCTCCATTCTTGTTGAATGTAAATTGTTTTCTGCTATAAGTTGGTTAATTGGTGCTATTGTAAATTTGTTCTTGAGGCTTGTACTAGAGTAGTGTTCTCTAGGGAAGAACATAGTAGTGTTCTCTGGTTCTTGTTAATAAGGTGTCTAATAGTGTTTTAGATTTCCTTTCTTTATCTAGGGTTGATAAAGAGTGAATGTAATAAAGCTTGTAAGAACTGAAATTTATAATAGTGGAACTCTAATCTAGTGTTGATTAAAAAAAACTGGATGTAGCTTCTCTTGAGAAGTAAACCAGTATAAATCTTTGTGTTAATTCTCTGTTCTTTAATCTCTATTGGCTATCTTGTTCATTGGTTCTTGGTATTCTTATCATTACTCAACAAGTGGTGTTCTTTCTTGATTTTAAAAGTGATAAGATCCTTACTCTGATTTTGTAAAGAAATTTTAAAAGACCAAGTTTTAACCAATTCACCCCCCCTCTTGGTTATTGAGGATATTCCTTTGTTTTCAAAGGACACTTGGTTGAATCCCCACAAAGAAAAATTTGTTACAGCATGGACAAATAAAGTGATGCATTTGGGAAATACTACAACTAACAGCTAAGTTTGACGTTTGACATTGCTTCAATTAAGATTTCCATAAGTTTATTGTCTTTGAAATTAATTGATGATATGATAAATTGCAGGGTGGAGTCTACCCATTGGACCTTAAAGCGGCTGCTACAGAATAGTCTTGGAGACTTATGCATTGTTCGGGATGCCATGAACAATATGATCACCTTGCAATATACTGACATCAAGACATGTTTGGAGGGAAGCACACATGTGATAGGGCATGTTTTTAAAGTTATGATATACAAGAGACTTATTGGCATGGTGTCCAGGTACGCGTTAAACTAAATTGTTGCTGAGTATGAACGAGTCCATTATGCAGGCAAAAACCTTGCTCGTTGTGGATGTCTAATGAGAACAACACATGGTTTGCCTTATGCATGTGAGCTAGCTAATTATGTAATTGGGAGCATTCTAATTAACACCGTTCATATTTTTTTGCGGAGATTAAACTTTTCACATGAAGGTATGCATGAATCCGAAGTCACCATAACCAAAGAGATGGAAGTCATATCCAACCGTTTTGAAAAGCATGATTTGTGTGGGAAAATGACACTAAAGAGTAAACATAAAGAAATTCTGTACCCTGATTTAAATTCCATGTGCCCCCCTGATAAGGTAAAAACTAAAGGTGCTCTAAAGAAGAACATGACAAAGCACCAAAGGTCTACGAGAAGAGACCCGTCTTACTTTGAGTATGTGGACGGCTTACATTCTATGCAAAATAGTTGCTCCATTCCAAAATAGTCTAGTTCTTCATTTCATGTTCTAATGAAGAACTGGATGGTTCCTATGCTTGATCAATTTCATCCATTCATACAGAAATTTATTTTCAACATCGCTCATGTAAAAGCTAATGGTAATTGTGGATATCGTGTAATTGCTGCCTTATTAGGTTATGGTGAAGAGTCTTGGTCTGTGGTATGTAATCATTTACTCAAAGAACTTGCACAATGGACTGATGAATATATAGCCTTGTTTGGTGGGACATTGAGGCTTGAAACCATAAAGTTGTCCCTACTAGTTGATGGATTGTCAAAGGTAAAACATCACTATATTTAGTCATTATTTGTCTTTACTTACAAACCAATTTGCATGAAATATATATTCATTAACTGTTTAGTTACAGGTAACGATGGATAAGTGGATACATATTACCGATATGGGTCATGTAATTGCATCAAGGTATAACGTCATTGTAATCTCTCTTTCACTCCAGCAAAGTGTGACGTTCTTCCCTCTAAGGAGCCAACCTCCTAGAGATCCCCAAGTTCATCATATTCTATGCATAGGTCATGTGTTTGGTAACCATTTTGTTCAGGTATGACATTAATTGTTTGATTTTATGAATTGAGTTAAATCTGTAATAGTGATGATTTGTGTGGTTTTGTGTTTCTAATAGTTTTTTTAAGAGACAACTGTCCATTGCCATCGACCGCGTTCTTGTGGGCTACTCACTGTTCCAATGAAGCTCAACAGTGGCCTAATCATTACATTGGTCGAATGCAAATGTATACTAAATCGATGAAGTTTCGCACTCAACATGTTGATTTAGATAATGTGTAGAATTATTTGAACAACTGGAACTCTTGTTTAATTTCATTAATACATGAATAATTCATTATAGCTAAGTAGGTGACTTTCTTGTCCAACATGAAAATACAAAAAACAATATCAAAACTGTTTCAATACACAAACATGTGATAATCGTCATGCATGTCGCCTCTGCTGTGTATCTCTTGGGTGTGTGCCTCACGTATATACAATGTCATGGTCCTTGACACCACAAGCTAGAAGTAATAGTTAATGTGTCCTAGAGTATGCTTCGGTGTCCTTTGTAACGATCCCATCATCGATCATGTTTTGCAAGCCCTCAACCAGTCGTTCGCAAACAGCCTGACATTACCAAAGAATAAACAATGCATTACCTAATTAACATAAGTGATAAAGCATAAAGAATCAACTTCTTAATTTGTTACCACAGCATGTGCTGGTGACTGCTCTTGCAGAGATATTTCTAACGATAAATGTGGTGCAGTTTCTGTATCATGGGAATGCACAGGGGGACGAACTAAGACATTAGTGGCGTCAGCAGTAGTGTGGGTAGGGGCCTCCCAAAACTGATCCGGAGTCATGAATGGGTAGGAAATACAGTAGAACCACTCCATATATCCAGCAATGCATTGACTTGGATAATCAACCTAGTCTCTAGTTGCTACCAAGTATTCGGAGAAGTGCACTCATCTCTCATCAACATCTTCAACGGAGGGGACTTCAGACACAGACATAAGTACCCTCTCTGGCATATGCCTGACAATATGGGGACCCTATCTAATGAAACTAGAAAATAAAGTAATCAAGTCAAAATCCCTGTCCGCATGGTGCTCCCCATATTTTGTCCAACAAACATCATGAACTGTCAACCTATCTATGTGTTTACGATAGGTAGTCACCGATAAAGCCTTGACACACTTCCAGCGGCAGGCACGCAGTTGCCTCTCGTCATAGTGATCATCTGCAACCACATGTCCTACAGTGGGAAAATTCTTATATATCCAACACTACAAATTGAACAACAATCAAGTTAGGAAAACTTCAATATAAAACACACACAGTCATATTACGGTTTATACAACTCATAAATTAGTCAATATGGTTACTTGTAATAAAGTAATGTATCCAGTAAGATGTTTCATGTGGTGCTTACATGCGTAATTCAAGTTCTCATACATATGGACAAGAACAGCCGCACCCCAAGAAAATCCCGCAGCTTGGTCCATGTCACAGAAAGCTGCCAAGAATGCCACACCTATATGTGTGGCACTTTTGTTAGCTAAGAAAGTGCAGCCAACAAGATGCAGCAAATATGCCCTGGTTGCTAATATCCATTGCCTGGACTGACACTTCTCATAATAAACCTCTCGCAGCCATGACAGTCGCACATATGCCCCATGGCACTGTGTCGTTTGAGCTTCAGCTTTGTTGATAGTGACCTCAAGCAATTCCACCAAAAATGAAATGGCCTCGCCGATGTCCATCTGATCAAAGGAGTGAAAGGCTCCCATGATAGGGATATGCAACAGAGATTCCATGCCATCCAATGTCAATGTCAGCTCCCCACAGGCAGATGAAACTACATGTTTCAGCGTGTCATCTTTCTACAAATGCTGACAGCAATCCCCTGTCACCAGTTTCTACTGAGCAAACAATCAAAGGACTTAGGCCTGTAACAACCACTAAGCCTTCAATCTCAGCTGTAGGCTTCCTGAATTTAACAATCTTACATCCATGGGATGCCAACTTTAACTTTGCACGTTCCTGCAATAAGGACATCAATCAGTTTATGATGATGGATAATCAATAATAATACACATGTACTATGCAATTCATCATATTAATACCTCTCCTACCCAGACTCTAAGAGCCACATGATCGGCGTATTCAGTCAACATTGAACAGTCTTCCAGTCGTCCTGGAAAAGGTTCATGCTCACTACCTCACTACCTATATTCTCCTCAGTCGCAGGTACATCAGCCACCACAGGTGGTTCCTCAACAGGAGGATCTTCAAGAACATGAACACCTGCCATTTGTCGATGAACGGATGCCGTCGGCCTACGTCGCTCAGGGGCTTCATCTTTGTTACCTCGTGCATTTCTACCCAATTCTTGGTCGACAACTCTTCCAAGAGCCCGATGCATTCCTTGAGTCTTAGCCATAATCTGTACAACATTTGTTTACATGTTAGTCTATCACTTAAAACCAAACCACACCGACAACAACTCTAAACTGTTTCAAATCATACACAACTTCCTTATTATGAGCAGGTTCAACAGCTTTTTGATTCACATATATACAAACCAACAACTTTGAACAGTACTTTAACTCAGAATAATATAGTTCATGCATACCACTATAGTTTTTCATAACATCATAATTACATAACTAACATATCAATATCACGTACAACTCAATATAATGAAGTTATCCCTATCTATATCTCTATCACTATAGCTGTATTATACTAGAGTTACCAACAAATTATACTTTCCATCATGAGCAATAGAGCCCTACCAAAAAGATGTACATATTCTTGGATAGATTAACAAAACTCAGAAAGTCTGCTGCTCAACTACATGTGAATCTGAGGGGGAAAAGAAAAAAAAAAAAGGGAGTCAATCACAAAGACTTAGTGAGACCATAAAGAACAAAATGGAGAGAAAGAAAAAAAAACAAATATGGCACAAGTTATTCAAAGAAAAGCTTAACATGGCAATTAATGAAAGTGAAATACAACCAAATCCAATTTTTAAAACTGATTTTACATTCTCTCAGGAAATTCTTGAAATATAAATATAATCATAATCAAGAATAGAATTCGTCTATAAACGTACATCACACATACTCATAGCAGTTTGCACATGAACTATATCAATACAAAATGATAGACACAAGTCTTAGTCCAATACATTGAATGCCATACAACATACATAACTCGATTGTTGTTAACAACCATTAAGTACTCCACCCAACGCTCATTAGAAAATATAATTAAATGAAACTTTCCATGAACTTTCCTTTTTCTATCGTGCATATATGTCATATTCTTAAGTTGATTTATGGACTTAAAAATTGATATTTTCACATTCCAATATTTTTTCCCTACATATTACCTATTTATTTTTGCTTTAATTATTTTAAAAGTATTTAAAAAATCAAAAATACTAATACGGATTGTGTAATCCGTAAGCCTTATACGGATTGGTCAATCTGTATGAGTCTTACATTGTTTCACTCATTTGCTTTCCCATTTCTCCTTAATTTTTTTAACTAGTAAAAGATTAAAAAAAACAAAGGAATTATAGCAAGCAAACACATGTATGATAGATTGGTGAGACAACCCTTTTTGTCTCAAAACCGTACAATGGCAATTGGTGAATGAATTTCTATAGCTAGTTAGCTACTTTGCTAGTAATCCAACCATTTCTTCCCTATTTTTTTCTTCTTCTTTTTGATGTCGAATTGGCTGCGGTTAGTATGTTTAGGTTAGACACATCAATGATATATTTTGGGAATTAAAACAATCCAAAATCTATTCATATACTTTAAATATAACCATTCAACAAAATATACAATAGGGGAATCATCTTATATTTTGAAAGGGAGCAAAGTTGAAAGAAAAAAAGAGAGAAAATAGAAACACAAATAAATAATATTTTTTTATTTATTGAAGAGAAAATAGATGGGAAATAAGAAAAATAATTTATTTCTAGACATTTTTTTCCTTTCACTTTCCTTTTAATTTTAATTTCAAAGTTTTCTTTCCCTCTACTAAAATTCAGAGTATATTTGAAAAGCAAATATTCATTTGCAACAGTTGACAATAAATTTAAAAGCAAATTTCCTACTATTTTTGTAAATTCACAAGAAAGCATGTTTCACAAAAATTTTACCCGTGAAAGAAAATCCACATGTAATTTAATTCCACTGAATTTTCAATAAATCCTCACCTAATAGGCATAATTCAAGGAAAAAAATATGGAATATAAAAATAGGGTTTAAAAGGGTATAATTGATAATAAAAAATAAAAAAGGAAAGCGGGTGTACGTAGCTAACAATGTGTAAATAACAAGTGCTTTCATTTTTATGTAAGTAAGCTATTCGACTTGGTGGCCTAATATAGAATTGGGCTGGACCCAAATAGTGTTTTAATTAATTTTTATTATTTATAATTTATTATGTATATGTTTATCATAATTTAAGATTTTATTTTAATTAATTAGAAATTATTCTTGTTTTAGACTAATTGGGCTATTGGCCTCGGCTTACATTGGGCCAAGATTTTAAAACTTTTAGACTTTTAGTGTTTCTTGTTATTGTTCAGTCTATATAGTTTACCGTTAGATTGTGCTTTCTTATAAAAATACGCGCTGCGATTGCCAGTGACTCTCACTGTGTCTTTGTGCCTCTTCCATCAGCTTCTTCGATTCTATCAAGTTCTTTCTTTCTTATTTTCTTCAGAAATTATATTTTCTTCTTCGTCATTGTTACATTTTCTAAAATCATATTTTCTTCTTTCGTCATTTTTAGGTTCTTTCTGTGTTGTCTTTAAGTGAATTAATCATATCTTCTTCTTCGTCATGTTTAGGTTTTTTGCTATTATCTTTATGTGAAATCATATTTTCTTCTTCATTATTTTTTCACTTTCTTTATCTGTATTGTTGTTCTTGAAATTACCTGTTCAATTTAATTCAATCGATGAATAGACATGATGATTTTTACATTGGTCTATGTTTCTAAATTACAGTGACAGGCAACTTTTACCAATTTTTGATCTCAAATCGCAGATAAATATAATATTTTTTATTTTATTTCCTGAATTTCTTCATCTTTTCGTTGTGTTTTCTCCTTTTGGATTTTTAATTGCAGTATACGCCTTTGTTGTGCTTTCCTCGGATTCTTGTTTTTGTTTTTTAATATTTATTTATAAATTTTCTTGTGAATTTCTTGATTTTTTTGGCTTTGACTCATTAATTTTCTGTCTCTGTTGTAGTATACGCTATTCCGATTCATAATGTGAGTCGCTGCTATGTATGTATGTATGTCCTAAGAAACCTTAATTTTGTTGTTTCTTTAGGTATTTTCCAATAGAAATTGAAATCTTGTGCTAATCTTTTTAGGTTTTGATTTTTTTTATATATGTTTTGAAGTGATAATTTCATAAATAAATTCACATGTCAGACTTCAGAGGTTTTCATATCAATGAGAATGAAAATTCTGTTACTTAGCAGAATTTATGATTTATTTATTTATAATTCTGTTGCTGAGCAGAATTCAGAATTCATAATTTATTTTATTACAATAGACAGAGAAAAGAGAAAGGAGAAATCTGAATAAAAACAAAGATGGAGAATACCAACAGAATTAGTTAAAGGATATCTATAAAAACAAAGAGTTTAAATAAAAACAAAGCTAACAGAATACCAACAGAATTAGTTAAAGGATATCTATAACATATTACAGATTCTAATACTCCCTCTCAAGATGGAGAGTGAATGTCTTTAACTCCCATCTTGGAAAGGAATTCTCCAAGTAAAGTGGATGACTGAGGCTTTGTAAAGGCATCTGCAACTTGAAGATTGGAGCTAATTGGCATGAGTCGAATTTTTCCAACAGACACTTGATCCCGAATGAAATGACAATCAATCTCAATATGTTTAGGACGCTCATGAAAAGTAGGGTTGCTGGCAATGTGAACAGATGCCTGATTATCACAGAACAGCAGAGCTGGTTCAGTAGAGTTTATTCCAAAATCAGACATTAATTGGGACAACCATGACAGTTCTGCTGCAGTAGAGGCCATTGCCCTGTATTCAGCCTCAGCAGAAGACCATGGTTTGCTTCTTTGCTTTCCATGAGACTAACGAATCGTCACAATGAAAATACATAAGCCAGTTACAAATTTCCTAGTATCTGGGCATGCTCCCCAGTCAGAATCTGAGAATGCCTGCAATTGAAGAGATGAATTAGAACTAAAAAATAAACCTTGTCCTGGCTTACCTTTTAAGTATCTAAGCAAGTGATGTACAACATCCAAATGAGAATCATGCGGATTTGCCACAAATTGGCTAAGTTTCTTAACAGCATAAGTGATATCAGGCCTAGATAAAGTTAAGGAAAGAAGTCTACCAATTAGTCTTCTATAAGCAGATTGATTAGTTATGACTTCACCACCATCTGCACTAAGCTGAAGTCTTGGATCCATAGGGGCAGGAGCAGACTTGCAAGCTAGGAAGCTTGTGTCTTCAAGAAGCTGCAGGGGGTAATGTCTTTGAGATAAGGCAATTCCTTGTTTGGCATGAGCAATCTCCAAACCTAGAAAGTACTTGAGTATTCCTAAGTCATGAAGCTTGAACTGAGTGTGTAGGAATTCTTTAACAGAGTTAACATCAGATAAAGATGGGCCAGCAACAATAATATCATCAACATAAATTAAAACTGTAGTAAATGAAGGTCCAGCACCTTTGGTAAATAAAGAATAGTCTTTTTTTGATTGAATAAACCCATTACTAGCTAAAGTTTGAGAGAGTTTATTGTTCCATTATCTAGAAGCCTGTTTAAGACCATAAAGTGCTTTGTTCAACTTAGAAACCATTTTTGGAGCTGTGGCGGTTGACTCCCCCTTAAGAGTATACCCAAGAGGAAGGTCCATATAGACTTCCTCCACCAAATCGCCATTCAAAAAAGCATTATGAATATCAAGTTGATGCATTTGCCATTTTTGAGAAGCAGCTATAGCAATTAAGGTTTTAACAGTAACCATTTTAGCTACAGCGGAAAAAGGGTCCTTAAAGGCAATACCTTCTTGTTGTGTAAAACCTTTAGCTACAAGTCCTTCTTTATGTCTGTCCACAGTGCCATCATGATTGAATTTGTTTTTATACAGCCACCTACAACCAATTGAGTGAGCATTAGAGGGAAGAAGAACAACTGACCATGTGTTGTTGTCTTCAAGATCACACCAATGAGGGTATTTGACTGCTTGATGGTAATATTGTGGCTCATAATGAGATGAGACATTAAGAATGAAGTTTTTGTGACTAGAAGACAGTTTTTCATAACTGACAACAGAAGACAGCAGATAATTGGCAGATGTATATAAATCACAGCCAGTCAACATATTACAAGGATAATTTTGAAGATATGAAGGAGTTTTAATATTTCTAACCGATCTCCTAGCTGCAGTGTTTATAGGTTGAATTAGAGCGATGTTGCTTATAGTAACAGAGTCAGTATTAACCAGCAAATCAGTGTTATTTCTCACAGGAGTTTGATTAACAGAGACATGGTTATGTTCATCAAGGAAAGGTTTTGGTAGCACTAAATTTGGAAAAGGATCAGATCTATCATGCGCTTTATTCTTATTCTGAAAGGGGAAAATGGATTCATGAAAAATAGCATCTCTAGAATAAAAAATTTGACCAGTCATAATGTCAAGCAATTTATATGCTTTTCTGCCAGGAGGATAACCGAAGAAAACACAAGCTTTGGTTCTTGGATCAACAAATTTATTTCTATTAACAGTTAAAGTAGAGTCAAAAACAAGACAACCAAAGACTTTCATGGTATCAGAATGATGTAGAAAGTAAGGATTGAGAGAATCATCACCTGAAGAATCCATATGGGTGTTATTGGCAGGAATAGCCATGAAGAATTAGAGGATTGAGTGCCGAAGAATTAGGGTAGAATTTATAGTTCTGCTATTTAGCAGAACTTATCATTTATATTATTATAAAAAGAGTTTGTCTAACTACCTCATCTTTAATAACCAATAAAATTTAAAGATAGAATTTAAAATTTAAAATATTTTTTTAAATTCTAGTGGTAATTAAAGACCGGGTGGTTTATCCCCATTTTCACTTGGGGTTAGTTAGACAAACCCTTTTAAAAAAAAACAGTTTTTAACTCCGCCTATATTCTCATAGCCGGTCCCAAGCCCGGACAAAGGAGGAGGGTTTTGGTATTAACAAATGGAAATTATTATAGTCTTCTAGATATAATTTTTGATTGGAGGTAGGGTAAAAACTCTTGCATTATAATTACACTTTAATTAAATTCTATTGATGGGAGATTTCTGAGAAGGAGTCTCATGCTTTTTGGAGAGCAAACAAATTATAATTACATTTTAATTAAATGCTCACTGGTGTTGATGGCACCACACTCATTGATGGTGTCTCATACTCCATTGGCTTGTGGAGTGGCGTTGCCGCTTTTACCATTTGGGAATTGGGACTGGCCATGCGACTAACATTCCCATCTATGTGTTTTGTTAAACTTTGTTATTTAAATTGAATACGGAGTTTCATGCTATAGATCTATTTTTACTGTTTCTTTTATGTATCCACTGTGATTCATTGATTATATTACTTTCCAATCATTTGTAGGTTACTATTGAGTTATGATTTTGCTAGTTTTACTTAATTGTTTAATGTGCTTCTAGTCTATTAGATGCTAATTTATTATTGAAAAATGCATATATGAATGAAATGGGAACATAAAATTTCTTTGGTACTTGGTAGAACACAGTGCTAAAAGCTAAGTCAGTTACAAGAGTCTCACTAATAATATTATGAGTAAGATGTTGAACCATCATCATTTGTATTTATTAAAGTAGGAAATTTATGATCTTGTTGTTAATATTGCTGCTGGCCCAGTGAGCAACGATCTGTCCAAAGTTCATAACAGGCAAATAATCAGTTTCAGCCCTGCTTGAACTAAGCAACAATAAGGTTGACAAATAATCAGTTTCAGCATTGCTTGAACTTAAGCAACAATCAGGTTGAATTAATTCATTTGGTATTTATCCGGTGAGTAAGTCTCTGATAGTTAAGTGAAGAGACATAATGAGTTTTACATTGCTCTGTCTTTCAGAATCACAATGACTGATAACAATTGCCAATTTCTATCTCCAAATGCAGATGATTTTTCCTTTTTTGAATTTCTAGAGAATTTTGCATGTTAAGGGCTTTGATTTTCTGCTTTTTGTTAAAAGTATTGGTATTCTTCATAATATGAGTGTAGATTTTATCATGCATGAGAATCGTTGCTATATATATTCTTTGCAATCTCAATTTTTTTCATTTTTGTAGACATGTCGCAATTGAAATTGAAATCATTTGATTACTGTTTCAGCTTTTGATTTTGGTTTCTGCATGTGAAAGTTAATTAAACACTGCATTTTATGATTAGATGATGTAATTTTTTTTATACTGAGTGTATTATAATGAATTGAATTCTATTGACACTGCCAAAATTTTAAATATATAGTGCAGAAGATATAGAGTTTTTGGAAAAAATGTATACATAAAACATGGAGGTGATATACATCCCTTGTTTGAATGAGTGAGGTCTAATGTCCCTAATAATGAGTTTATAAATCGCTTGGACAAAAAGTGGTGTCTATGTTTTATGTTTAGTGACCTCGCAGTCTTGCACAATCGCACTCCTCATTACACTCTTATCCAATAATTTCAAACCCTCGCTCCCAACCCTAACACAACCTCGCAGTCTTGCACATGGTGCGGCTGCCAATACTCGAGCAGCGGCCAACCCGCTGCGGGAGACTTAGATTGGGTGTTTTCTGAGAAGCATTATTTCCACCGAGCTCAACGATGGCTGGCTTCAGTTTTCTCATCCTTGGCCTAAGTGGGTCCAACTCATGAAGTGCTTGCTCGAAAAGGGATACTTCTGTCATGAAGAGGGAAAAATGTTCTGCAATGCTGGTATAGGCATGAAGGATTTCAATGTCATTAGAATCGTGTGCCTCAATTTCGGTAGAGACCACTTTCATCTTTTAAGGTAAAATATACATTTTAAAAGAAAGTGTTACTTGGATTGCTTATGGCACATGATATAATCTGTTTGATGTTTAGTTAATCGTTGGTTTGTTCTGTTTGTAAAAAGGTTTAGCTGTGTTTTAGAACTCTGTGATAGACTATGATATCCACTTGGCATGAACCTAGGCTTGATTTATACCATTTTTATATTCCATATTTGAGTTTGTACCTTCATGGAAACTTATGTTTACCGTTAAGAAAAGATGGAGTATAGCTCCTTATTATTGGGGAAATCCCTCTTAATTACATAGTTTGGAGTGTAGGTTTACTTATGATAAAGGAGTATAGCTTCTTATATTGTATCTGCTGTACAAGAGATTTCTTAGATAAAGGAGGCTATTTCACCAAATAATGCATGCTGAGAATTTGGAGAATCACCAGTTAAGGTAGTGGGCTAAACATTAGTTAATGACCTTTTTTGAAACCTTTTCTGTTCATATTGTTTTTATTGGTCTAAAATTTCCCACGTAGCCTTTAGTGTGTAAGATTGAAATAACTCATTCTTCAGAGAATCTCACTTTCATGCTAGAGATGTCATTTTTGGTTCTCCGAGTTGTGTAATGGAAGGAGAAGGTAAAGGAATTGGATTGGCTAAGTGGAAATTTTATTTTATATATATACGCAAGACTTGCCATTATATTATTTAAATGTGAATATCAAGGAAGATTTATTTAATTAGAAAATGGGAAATTTTGGGACTTCATAAGTGGAATTTTGTTTTAAAGTGAGAAGCATAGGAGATTAAGAGAAAATGTGTTACATGAAAATGGTGGATGACTCAAGCAAAATATTATTGCTACGACTTGTTGTCTGCTTCTCAATCATTTTGTTCCAAGTAATATGTTTGGAGGTCATTAAGAAATTCTATATGTTTAATTATTTGGTGTCCTTTTAATTGGTTTTATTCTATGCACTTTTTAGCCTAAATTATAAAAATGAGCTTCACTCGGCATTTGATTGATCATGTTCTAATTAATTTTCAACCTAGTACTAGTACTTTAGTGTACAAGGATCACCTAAGTGTTTCTTAATATAATTTTGTATGATATATACAATATACTGTTAACTATCTTCACATCGTATATAACATTCTATGTGAAGACAATTCAATAATTTAATTATGAATAGTGAACACTTTGTTTATTTGTAAATGGCCACAAATATGCAATTAGAAATAATAAAAATCTACCTGGCGTTATCTATAAACATGCTACCTGAATTTTGGTAATGAATTTATGCCAGTATAGTCAGAGAAGCTTTCTGAGGCATTGTTATATCAAATAGAAAATTTATCATGAAGTATCTTAGGCAGTTAGATAGTAATCAAATGGGTCAGCAAGTTTATTGTAACAAATTTTTGGCAACATGTCACATCACTTTGGAAAATTGGATATAAACTTAGACATACTGTTGTAGAGAAATTTTTGGAACAACTCCAATCTCCTGGTTTAATTGTCACAAGCATCAATTTGCATTAAGTGTGAATGAGATATCTCTCGTATGGTAAGGAACAGAATAGAAATAAAAGTATAATGGGAGTAATTATGGTCAAAACAAATTCATTGTCTTATGATATTTTATGCTAATTCCAGTTCTGTACCAGCTAATTTTTCTCCACCGTCTACTACTTCTACAGTTCTACTGGAGCAATTGGGTTGGTTGAAATGTTCAGTTGCTGATCTCATTAGACTATTGACTTGAGTCATTTGTAAGTGTTATAGTACCATTGGTTTTGTTTCCAAAGGTTGGCTGTTTCATCATCTTATTAAATTTATCATGTGCTAATTTTTTATGTTGTTTTCTTATAAAATGATTGAAATGTATGGAAACTTGAAACTAATTGCTATTGCTGGATATTGCCTTAATTAAGAATTAGGATATGTTCAGTTTCAAAAGCTGTGTTAGATTCTAATGAATACGGTTGTTTGTAAACGTTAGCCATACATATGCTAAAAATAATGTATATGTGGTAGAGAAGCTACAAAAAGATCAACTACTCTTGTTGCTCACAATGTAGTTTTGCCACTGTCTCGGCAATCTTTAGTGAGAAATTGCTTTTGAATCTCCGGTTGACCACAAACTTATGAAGAAAACGTCCCTTGATATCAGTTTCAACATGCTGTTTTAGATAGAAATTTTTCCTCACCCAATCAAACGGAAACTGAGTGGCATTCTGGAAACTGGGTATGATATTTGAACATATGAAGTTGAAAGGTGAAGATTTCCTTGAATTTTGGAAAGGATTGAATGGTGAGGCGATAGTCCAATTCAGGCTCAAACTCTAGATACAATATTATAATCTTTGTTTTTTATCTGTTTTTTTATGCATTATTTGGTGCACCTCTGCCAATAGGTTTATTGCCCTGCTATTTGGACGTTGAATGCCAACAAGTTCTTTAATTTGCTCTTTGTTTTGAAAATCAAGGGATGTAACTAAAGTGATCTTTTAAACTTTCTTGTTTTCCTACATAACATTTGCTCAATTTCTCTCAGGCATTTAATAAGCATCACAAAGAACCAGGCAAGTACATCAAGCATTGGAGAGGCATTAACCAAAGATAGGGCACCATATTCATGTAACATTGGGTATGAAAGATTTCTTGGCCCTGAGGTTTGTTCTATAGCCACTCTTTAGATTTTCTCTATTATGGAGTCCTAAATCTGTCTTTTTTTGTTGTGAATGCGTGAACCTATCTCAAGAATGAATTAATTATATACTGATGGTCTTAAGATGTATACATGAACCTATATCATGTTTTGAACAGTTATGTTTCTGAACTAATTCCATTTTGATTTTGAAATAATTTTAACATCTTTGTATTATAGTAATGTTTGTTTTGCTTTAATAGGGTTCAAGATTATAGCAAAGTGAGTTGCTCTTTTTGCAGATTGTCAAACTAATTAAAGAGAATAATTTGTTTTTATTTCTCTACATGTATAGCATTTTTACAAATACTTGTCTTGTAAGCTTCCTAGCTACTACGATTCTCAAATAATTAGTGAAGTTTAACATCCCATCGCTATTATTGATTGTAATATATATATAACTGCTGAGTTAATGATGACAAACTAATGTTTTAATATGTAATATGATAGATCCATATACATTGCTTTTTTATTTATTCTGCTACCAAATTAATTTCTTATTGTACTATACCATGTCTTTGTGTATTGTGATAGATTCATGTTTGCATTGTCAAAATCTTTTGATTGCTTTGATTGAGTGTTTCTGTATAGATTTTAGTAGTGGATAGGTTGGATTCTTTTTATATGTGTCTACAGGTTTGAAAAAATTGTAAATGAAGCAAAACACCTTTGTTAAAAATAATAATATATCGATAGAAAACGTTTGTTTAAGAAGCGCTTTGATGTTTTAGCTGAAAAAGCTTGTTTTTTTATGTTATGTATAGCACTTCATGAAAAAAGCACTGCCTATTATCTCAAACATATACAGAACTTTCCTGCAAGCGCTGTATATGAAATTTGGTGTAGCGTGACGGGAGATTTCTTAGAAGAAACCTTGTATTTTTTGGAGAACAAACAAATTGTGCTTGTATATTTCTCAAGTATCATATATAAGTGGTTACCGAATGACACTATTTTATCTTATATATAGCACTTTATATAAGAAGTGTTGTCTGTTATCTTGACCACACACAACACTTTCCTACAAGCGTTGTATATAAATAATATATCGCCAAAAGCAATAGCACAAAAAAATCGCTACATAAGGCAAAAAAAAAGTGTTGCAATTTCGAAATTTGACATAGTGTGACTTGAGATTTTTGAGAAGAAGCCTCGTACTTTTTGGAGAGAAAACAAATTGTGCTTGTATATTTCTCAATTAACTGTCATAAATCAATGCTCATTGGCATCAACGAGACCGCCTTTGTAGGTGGCATCTTCGCCGGAGCAATCTCATATTCCATTGCCTTGTGTAGTGGCATTGCTGCCTTTAGCATTTGGGATTGGCCATTGGACGAACATTTCATTGATGTTTTCAATTCTTTTCTTTTCTTTTGGAAAGAGTAGGAAATACTTTACTATTAGAAATATATTGTTTTCCTCTCTTTATTATCTTTTTGTTTCATTTTTTGAATGAGTAGTGATACTTGGGCATCCAAATATTTTAGACATCCCATTATTGTAACGACCTAAAATTATTCTAGATATTATATTTTTATTAAGGTTAAATTTTTTAAGAATCATTAAATAATTTTTATTACTATTTTATTTTTACTGAACGGATTCTAGTATAAATTCTAAAACGTATAGATTATAGAAGTTGATACACTGATATATATATTATAAGTAGTCACAGTCCTTGTTACAAAAGTCATTATTAAACAAGTACAGAATTTTCCATACACCGGCCTACTTCATATCTTCATTTCTACACCATCACCAATCCAAATTGACCACTGTTGCCATCTAAAAAAATGAAACAAATCTAGTGAGAAATAAAAATTTCTCAGTAGGCAAAAACTAAACCACCGAACACGTTAGTACGTTAGTAAATAATTAATATATTCAAATGAAGCAATAAAATAATTATGCAAACTATATGGATGCATGAGATGAATTTTCCCAGAGTGCACATGGCTTCTACATATCGTACTGTATGTAGCTACACCTCGTACTGGATGTAGACGCTGCGATCGTCTTACGCAAACATGCATGATTTTTGCCATATATTTGCACCTGGTCACTACATATCGTACTGTATGTAGTATCAAATTTTGTTTCACAAATATCGTACTGGACTTGGAAACATAAATCAACATATCATCAGTCAAAATCCATTCATAATAAAATCCATAAGCAAAATACATATCATCTTATGGAAAAATTGTTGTTTTCATAACATCATACGTACCACAAGTATGGTTAAACCACCATACCTTATTCAAATAAGATCATTACCACTTAGGCATGACCTTTGATTATCCTCAAGCTATAAAAAAAAATCATGTTAGTAACTTAACTAATAAACCACAATATATCTCTAAAATAGTTTCTAACACCTTTAAACTTTCACAAGAAAATTATAACCTAGCATGCATTTTAATCTCCTTTCACCTACCACCTTGCTACTTCATCCTCAAATTTAATCACTCAAACATTTGAACCATTTAACTACATATCATTCAACCTCTACTTCAAAAATATTAATTCAAAACAGTCCCATAATAAAAATATTAACAAACAGCCCAAAGGTCATCCAATCACTCACAAAAATCATCAAATGTGATTCCAAATATCACTAATATTTCAACCTATAAATCATCACCTATCCTATGGTTAAAATCAACATTTCCACATCATAAAATAACCTTAAAATGACATGAATTTCAAGTCTAAATGATAACCATAAATCTGCCTAATTAAGCATATAAATTAATCCAAATAAAAGCTTAACTAGAGATTGAAGCCTAGCCTACCTCGAATGGATTTGGATTTGAAATTGATTAAGTGGCTGCTTCTTTTTGAATACCTTCTAAGAAATGAAGCCTTGAAAGAAGAAATTTATTGGTGGATGAGGTGGTAGAAGAGGTCAAGGTTTGTAGGCAGCAAATAGAAGGCAAGACAAAGAAAGCAAGACACAAGGAAAATTGAAATTGGCCTTGGCTTTGGGATGCTAGCTCCTACGTGAATTTTTTCCACAGTCCTAGCTATTTATAGTAATTTAATTAGTTGAGTTTTAAGTGGTTCTAGTTAGATTAGAACTGAATTAGGAGTTAGTTTGGTTACAACTTAACTAAATCATCATTACTTTGAAAGATATTTTGCTTAAACCTTATCTTGACTTTGATTTGTCTTTGGTCAATGATTCTTTAATTTATTGTTTTGGGGCAGCTGGCTTCTCTACATGGACTTGGCTGAAACTAGATTTTTATTTGCAAGATTCCCTCATTCAATGCTTACTTTCCACCTTGAAGGCCACCTAGAAAGGTTGGTTCAAAAAGCTTATCTTCATTGACTTACCATAGACTTTGGTTTACCAAACTTTTCTTCCTATTATTTCACTTAGCTATGCCTATTCTATTGCCTTTCCACGTGAATACACTTCTGGTTAGTCCAAATTTGAGCTGAATATTTGATTCCTTGGGCCAAAAGTCCAAGAGTTACAAGTTTTACTCAATCCAAATGGTCCAATGGGCTATAAGCACTCAACCAGATAGGGTTCACTCATTATTTATTCTGTACCAACTTACTAATCCAAAAATTCTCATTTTCTAGTATGTTAAACTAGACTTCCTAAGCTTTCCAAAAAGGTATCACATGCCTTATTTGGAGTTATAAAACTAGAGATATAGAATTTTTAATCTATACTTCCAAAGCTGCCAGCGAATTTAACTTAGGACAATGACATCCCTTAGTGTTTTTGTTATTTCAAACAGTAATCAATCTAGATTGGTATGAAATTTTAATATGTTGTAGTAGACATATAGATCTTTAATTACATATATCATACACTTAATTTGAATAAGAATTGAGAGAGAAATAAATTTTTCAATTCGGGTGGCAGATATGGAAGTTTTGGGCAGCTTATGCTCAAATAAAATTTATCCTATTCTTCTTGTATCCAATTATCATCACACTTCCATAATTCAATCATAAATATATCTCATAATATAATTTTGAGGATGTTACAATTAACATCTTTCATATGCAATTATCTCTCTTTTGTCACATAGCTATTACCATTTGTGAGTGTAGTTTGTTTTTCTATAATTTCTTTCATGCTATTAGAGTTTTAATAGATCATAGAAAAGGGAAAAGAAAGAAAACAAAAACTTCAGAGAACAAAAAAGAAAATATTATTAGGGTACTAATTTTTGTGTTACAATTCTATTGAGTTAGGTGTCAACAGTTGTCGATAACTAACTTACAAACTAACTTTAGTGGTGTTAACTAACTACAACTAATCTCCTAAATGCTAACTTGAGAGAGTGCAATTGAATACTTTAACTCTCTATACAATACTATAATACCCCCCCTCAAACTCAAGGTGGGTGAGACTTTAACTCCAGCACATTGAATTTGGCTCTTAGAAAAATAAATTTGCTTGGAGAAAGTGGCTTTGTGAGAGCATCTTCCCATTGATTAAGTGCAGGAACATGGTGAACAACCATCTACTTGTTTTTAGAACTTTCTCCTGAACAAAGATAACATTAATCTCCATATGCTTTGTTCTTGCATGAAGGACAAATTTGTGGGCAAGAGCAACAACACTTTAGTTGTCACATAATAAAATGGGTGTGTTGAAGAGAACTTGCAACTCATTCAACAGGGTCTGAATCAAGGATAATTCTACTGTAGTTTGTGCCAAACTACGATATTTTGCCTCTGTACTTGAACTTGCAACCACTTGATTGTCAATCTGCATGAGTTAAACACAATAAAAAAACATAGGCAAAAACATCAACGTGGCGACAACGATACTCACAGCGGCGTTGGCGAAATGAAAGACGGAATGACGAAGCATAGTGCAGCGGAGGATTGCCAATGAGAGCAAGAAGAAATATCGAAGGATTTAAGTGAAGAGGAGGAGAAGACGGTGCAACGAAGAGGTTGAATGGTGCAGGAAGCATGCAATCCGTATTTGAGGTTTTAAGTCAAGGGCAATTTTGGTTTTTCACTTTTTTCGGTGGTTGTTCCTATTTTGACTTAAGGGTTGTATCAGTGTGCTTTTCATTGTTCTTTTTCCTTTGTTCTTCTCTTTATTAATACATTATTCTTTAATAAAAACTACTCTATAATTATTTGATATTTTTCTCCCTAATGCTTGAAATTGAAGTGCTTGAAGTCTGTCTTTACTGCAATCTTTTCTCATTCAAATTCAAATTATGCTCATTATGTGGTACCATTTTATAGCATGGACAACCTGGGGCAGATGTGGCTGATATTGAGCCCGTAAATGTGGTGGTTTCTCATGTTCTACAACAAATATTGTCCATTGTATGCCACAATAATTACATTACAGCTAACACTTTTGGATCATCGAATCAAGGAGCTTTACTTTGGTGATTAAGGTGATCAATTATCAGCTTGTACTGCCGTTTTTTTTCTTTTGTGTGTGTGAAACTTGACATTATATGCCGGATATAAAATGACCTGCATTCATTCCTAAAAATGACCTGAAAATTTATTTGAGTTTTTTAATTTGCTTTTTTTTTAAATTGCAAGCAAAACCTGAGGCTGGAAAGTTGGTGATTGGCACTGTGACTCTGTTGATTGCAGCCACATCAAGTATTTTAGTTGTATGCACCTTTTACTCCCTCCCTCTTCCTGTCCCTCTCACACACACATAGATACTAAAAATTATGTTAGCATGTATATATGTTATTTGTTGTCACATCGTTGGATGTAAGGTGAAAGCTGCTTTTTAATGAACATGGAAATGTTCCTGCTACAGCAAAAATTTGGTGGGAAGATAATTGATCTTGTCTCTAGGGAAATGCAAACTCCAGAGGAGAAAGATGAAGCTTTGAATGCTGTTAAGAACACCATATTACTTATTGCCCCATTGTTCTTCTATTTTTTCTTCCCATTTTTTAGGGAATAGCCAGTAGGAGTATCTAAAGTTGTGCAATTTATTATCTGCACATTAGAAAAAAAAATATTTACACGCCACTAAACACATAATTATATTTGGATTTACAATTAAGTTACTGATTTAATAAAAGCAATGAATTATACCGTGACATTATATAATAATAAATAAAAGGGTGCAAAATCACTTTGCCATATAGTTGGAGTAAAGAGGCAAGAGCACTCTAAGTCATATGTATATAAAGAGGAAGAAATTCAAACTAAAATATTAAAGTATGAGAAATACTAACAATATATTCTTGCTGATAAAAAAAATTAACAACATATTCTTTAACAAATTCTAGCATATATTTTATTATTAATTGAAATTTATTAAAATTTACAAAATTATACGAGAGTCACTCCTCAAGAAATGAATACTACTCATAGTTTTATAATTTTTTTAATGGATTATTAGGTATAATCAGATGTCCAAGTAGGTCAAAAGACCAAAAGTAACCAATTGAGAAGCAAATAAATAAATAAGTATCTTTTGTCTAATAAGAGGAGTTGTTGTTTCCAACATCTTTTTTGGAATATATTTTTTTACCTTTGGGATTGATCACTTCCAAAGCCAAAATATGTAATTGGAAGCAAAAGGTGTAGGAAACAACATGGAGGTACAAGAAACAACTCCCGACGAGAGGTTATAGTGAAGATGTTTAACATTGTGCCAAAATGAAGTTATGCCTTTGGGTCACGGTGATCATTTTCATCCCTTTTCAAGACCTCTGTCACATCACAAACTTGTAACTACAAATAGATTACGGATAAATGTATTTTTTTTATATTATAGAATAATTGATTTGGAATTAAAAAAAATACATTATAAATTGGTCAATCTGTAATGCATTAAATTAGGGATTGATGAATTGTAATGTATTTTTTATATTAAGAATCAATCATTTCCTAATAAGAAAACATATTACAGATTGATCAATACGAGTAACTATCTGGTGAGTTTTGTTTTGTTTATTTTGAAATGGCGAGAGAGGCGATAGAAAAAGTGAGAGACGATCCAACTTTGTGTTTCTCTAATAGCAATTTTTTTATTTTAATCTTTGACTTTGGCCTTTCACTATTAACTCTGGCATAGGAGGACGAGGCTCTTAACAATTGCTAGGTGTTTCAACTTTACTTTGAGATGAAGTTTGAGCCACCAATTGATTGTTTTCATTTGATTATTTCTTTAAGTATTTGTGAACCACATTGTAGCTTATTCTATACTTATACTCGAAGCTTTATGTGTCTTTTACTTTATTTGCAAAGGGGAGAAAATCATTTATAGTGGTCGAAGAGGGAGCATGTCACTCTACAATTCCATTCTTACTTTGAAGTCATTATTAATTAGAAGAAACTTAATTTTCAATTATTAATTTTTTTTGTATTTTTGTGAGTAGAAAGTTGAGTCCTTCGAACATTCACATAATACTTAATTATTTATAATTTAATTTCAGTCTAATATGAATACTTTATTTTTTTAAAAAATGTTATATATCCAGCATGGTATTCATTGTTCCACTCATTTGCTTTCCCATTTCTCCTTAATTTTTTTTAACTAGTAAAAGATAAAAAAAAAAAACCCAAAGGAATTATAGCAAGCAAACACATGTATGATAGGTTGGTGAGACCACCCTTTTTGTCTCAAAACCGTATGATGGCAATTAGTGAATGAATTTCTATAACTAGTTAGCTACTCTCCTAGTAATCCAACCATTTCTTCCCTGTTTCTTTCTTCTTCTTTTTCTGATGTCGAATTGGTTGTTGTTAGTATGTTCAGGTTAGACACATCAATGATATATTTTGGGAATTAAAACAATTCAAGATCTATTCATATTTTTTAAATATAACCATTCAACAAAATATACAATAGGGGAATCATCTTATATTTTGAAAGGGAGCAAAGTTGAAAGAAAAAAAATTGAGAGAAAATAGAAACACAAATAATAATATTTTTTTATTTATTGAAGAGAAAATAGATGGGAAATAAGAATAATAATTTATTTCTAGACATATTTTTCCTTTCACTATCCTTTTAATTTAAATTTCAAAATTTTATTTTCTATCTTGTTTTCTTTCCCTCTACTAAAATTTAGAGTATATTTGAAAAGCAAATATTCATTTGCAACATATGACAATAAATTTAAAAGCAAATTTCCTACTACTTGTAAATTCACAAGAAAGCATGTTTCACAGAAGTTTTACCCATGAAATAAAATCCATAGGTAATTTAATCCCGCTGAATTTTCAATAAATCCTCACCTAATAGGCATAATTCAAGAAAAAAAATATGGAATATAAAAATAGGGTTTACAAATGATAGTTTTTATTACTTTTTAATGTTTTGGTTTTGATTTCATTTACAAATGATAATGTCTCCCTTTTTTATAGGTTCCAAGGGAAAGTTGTAGATACATCAAGAAAAAATTTCATACAGTTCAAGGGAGAGTTCTATACACTTCTCCCAACCACTTAGTTGGACACACTTAATGATTAAATTTTAATTTGTTAAGATGGAAAACGATGAATGGATTTATGACAGTATTATGTCTGAAGAAATAAATATGAATGAAGACATTAGAGCAGACCCTGATGTGTTTGAAAACAATAATTGATTGTTCTGCCGCGTTCATAATGACTGAGGTATTTATGTGTTTTTTAATGTAGTTAAAGTTGTTAAATGATTGAATTAAGAATATTAAAGATGAATTATCCATTTGTGTAGGTGTTTGAATCCCGTGATGCGGTATTGAAATAGGCTTGTACTGTTGCATTTGAGAGTGGTTTTATAGCGGTCATAATGAGGAGTGACATAGCGACTGGAAAAATAGGAAGGACGTCATTTGTGTAATTGGTTGTGAAAGAAGTGAAAAGTATAGACCATGGAAAAAAAGTTTCACACCTTCAACCACTAGCACTAGAAAATGCCAATGTCCTTTTAAGTTGCAGGGCAAACCAGTCCCAAGAGGTCAAGGGTGGATGATAATATGTGACAATCATAATCATGTTTTAGCTAAGTTATTCTATGGACACCCATATGTTGGTCGAATAACTGAGGAGGAGAAGATCATTGTTGGTGATAAGACAAGGTCGATGGTGAAACCAAAGAATATTCTTCTAACTTTGAAGGAGCACAATGCCAATAATGTCACAAGTTTGAAGCAAGTATACAATGCAAGATATGCATACCGGACGCGTACAAGAGGCAATAATATTGAAATGCAACAACTAGTGAAACTTCTTAAACGCGAAATGTATATTCATTGGTGTAGATTGAAGGATGAAAATGTTGTACGTGACTTGTTTTGGGCACATTCGGATGCAGTACAATTGAGCAATGCATACCATACGGTGTTCTTGATAGACAGTACATACAAAACAAACAGGTATAGACTTCCTTTACTTGACATTGTTGGTGTGACACCTACTGGGATGACATTTTCAGCTGCATTTGCCTATTTAGAGACCGAACGAATAAACAATGTTGTGTGGGCCCTTGAACGGTTTAGAGGGATTTTTCTTAAAAGTGAATTTTTCCCAAAGGTCATTGTTAGCAATAAAGATTCAGCATTGATGAGTGCTATGAAAACTGTTTTTCTAGAATCAACCAATTTATTGTGTCATTTTCACATTGACAAGAATGTCAAGGCAAAATGTAAAACTTATATTCGACAGAACAACGCATGGGATTATGTCATGGAAGCTTAGGGAAATGTTGTTGATTGTGCCACTGAGAAGCAATATGATGATTCTGTTATGAAGTTTGAGGTTGCATGTGCACCGTGGCCAACGTTTGTTGATTATGTGAATGACACTTGGTTGAATCTCCATAAAGAAAAATTTGTTACAGCATGGACAAATAAAGTCATGCATGTGGGAAATACTACAACTAACAGGTAAGTTTGACATTTCACATTACTTAAATTAAGATTTCCATAAGTTTATTATCTTTGAAATTAATTGATGATATGATAAACTGCAAGGTGGAGTCTGCCCATTGGACCTTAAAGCGGCTGCTACAGAATAGTCTTGGAGACTTATGCATTGTTTGAGATGCCATGAACAATATGATCATCTTACAACATACTGACATCAAGACATGTTTGGAGGGAAGCACACATGTGATAGGACATGTTTTTAAAAGTTATGTTATGCAAGAGACTTATTGGCATGATGTCCAGGTACGCATTAAACTAAATTGCTGTTGACTATGAGCGAGTCCATTATGCGGGCAAAAACCCTGCTCGTTGTGGACGTCTAATGAGAACAACACATGGTTTGCCTTGTGCATGTGAGCTAGCTAATTATGTAATTGGGAGCATTCCAATTAACATCGTTCATATTTTTTGGCAGAGATTAAACTTTTCACACGAAGGTATGCATGAATTCGAAGTCACCATAACGAAAGAGATGGAAGCCATATCCAACCATTTTTGAAAAGCTTGATTTATGTGGGAAAATGACACTAAAGAGTATACTTAAAGAAATTGTGTACCCTGATTTAAATTCCATGTGCCCCTACTGATAAGGTAAAAACTAAAGGTGCTCCAAAGAAGAACATGACAAAGCACCAAAGGTTTATAAGAAGTGACCTGTCTTACTTTGAGTATGTGGATGACTTACGTTCTGTGCAAAATAATTGCTCCACTCAAAAATAGTCCAATTCGTCATTTGATGTTCTAATGAAGAACTGGATGGTTCCTATGCTTGATCACTTTCATCCATTCATGCAGAAATTTATTTTGAACATCACTGATGTAAAAGCTGATGGTAATTGTGGATATCGTGTAATTGCTGCCTTATTAGGTTATGGTGAAGAGTCTTGGTCTGTGGTACACAATCATTTACTCAAAGAACTTGTACAATTGAATGATGAATATATAGCCTTGTTTGGTGGGACACTGAGGTTTGAAACCATAAAGCGGTCCCTACTATTTGATGGATTGCCAAAGGTAAAACATCGCTGTCTTTAGTCATTATTTGTCTTTACTTACAAACCAATTTGCATGAAATATATATTCATTAACTGTTTACTTACAGGTAACGATGGATAAGTGGATGGATATTACCGATATGGGTCATGTAATTGCATCAAGGTATAACGTCATTGTAGTCTCTCTTTCCCTCTAACAAAGTATGACGTTCTTCCTTCTAAGAAGCCAACCTCCTAGAGATCCCCAAGTTCATCACATTCTGTGCATAGGTCATGTGTTTGGTAACCATTTTGTTCAGGTATGATATTAATTGTTTGATTTTATGAATTGAGTTAAATGTGTAACAGTGATGATTTGTGTGGTTTTGTGTTTCTAACAGGTTTTTTTAAGAGACAACTGTCCCTTGCCATCGACCGAGTTCTTGCGGGCTACTCACTGTTCCAATGAAGCTCAACAGTGGCCTAATCATTACATTGGTCGAATGCAAATGTATACTAAATCAATAAAGTTTTGCACTCAACATGTTGATTTAGATAATATGTCAAATTATTTGAACAATTGGAACTCTTGTTTAATTTCATTAATGCATGAATAATTCATTATAGCTAAGTAGGTGATTTTCTTGTCCAACATGAAAATACAAAAAACAATATCCCAACTGTTTCAATACACAAACATGTGATAATCGTCATGCATGTCGCCTCCACTGTGTATCTCTTGGGCGTGTGCCTCGCGTATATACAATGTCGTGGTCCTTGACACCACAAGCTAGAAGCAATAGTTGATGTGTCCTAGAGTAGGCTTTGGTGCCCTTCATAACGATCCCATCATCGATCATGTTTTGCAAGCCCTCAACCAGTCATTCGCAAACAGCCTAACATTACCAAAGAATAAACAATGCATTACCCAATTAACATAAGTGATAAAGAATAAAGAATCAACTTCTTAATTTGTGACCACAACATGTGCTGTTGACTGCTCTTGCAGAGATATTTCTGACGATAAATGTGGTGCAGTTTTTGTATCATGAGAATGCATAGGGGGACAAACTGGGACATTAGTGGCGTCAGCAGTAGTGTAGGTATGGGCCTCCTAAAATTGATCCAGAGTCATGAATGAGTGGGAAATACGGTAGAACCACTCAATATATCCAGCAACGCATTGACTTGGATAATCAACCAAGTATCCGGTTGCTACCAGGTATTCGGAGAAGTGGACCCATCTCTCATCAACATCTTCAACGGAGGAGACTTCAGACACAGGCAGTTCTGGAATTTGTTGCACATATCCATACTGCCTAAGTACCCTATCTGGCATATGCCTGATGTAAGGAATTGGGTGTCCAGACTGGCGCTTGATATAATAATATTATGCTTAGGAGGTAGTTGTGATTATAACGATCCTGTAACAGATCCGTGTTCGCATCTCTTAAGTGTGTGTTACAAAGAACATGGATTCGTGTGATCGGGTTGACACTTCGAAAAGTAAATGGAACCATTATGGAACAGTGCTGACGTGGAGGTAGGAACCTGGATATGGGTGGAACCTTGAATTTTATAAAGTGCCGAGGTAGGACCCCAGATGACGGCGAAACCTTGGATTTTATAAAGTGTCGAGGTAGGACCCTGGATAAGGATGGAACCTTGGATTTTATAAAGTGCCGAGGTAGGACCCCGAATGAGGGCAGAACCTTGGATTTTATAAAGTGTCGAGTGTAACACCCCGTATGCATCCAGTGTATTAACAATTGTTTAATCAGATAAGCATAGAGATTAATTTAATTAAAATCCACGGAAGCATTTTTCAAAACCATATTTCTTGATTCATTATGTATGGTAAGTAACCTCAAATAAATATAGGAATTCCAATACACCATAGCCAGCCTCACCGATCCAAATAACATAAATAGCGGCAGATACATCAATAATATCTATACAGATATATCAGGAGAATAACCATATGTATATACATATATACCATCAAGGACACTCACTGTGTCTATACAAAAGAATAAGCACCAAGTGTCATGATCTCACAGATCACTTCCTCACACGAGGGTACAAAATACAGAATATCAGTATATCATAATCCATACAGGACCCAAAATATATGCATACACATATCTTCCCTCGCAGGGGTACAAAACAATATCATATACAAAAAGTAATGAGTCACAATGCTCTCAAAATACAGGCCAAGCAGTTATACAGTGGTTGTCCTACTGGGGCCTCCTGCCCTAGGAACTATCATCTCTGCCAGAAGCATCACCTGTAAAACAACATCCCCAATAGGGGTGAGATACAATCTCAGTAAGCTCAGGGCTCTTGGAGGCTTCTCCTTCCTCTGGCTCACTTCCATGATACACAACATCAAAGGCATCACAATCACCAGGCCTCCCGGCCCTCACAACAATACATAGTCATCCACTAGCTCTAATGTATATTCGCGGTACTACGCCCGCCAAAGATGCATCATCATCAGCATCTGGGACTCTCAGTCCCTAGTGTGAGACCGGAACTCACACCCGTGTCATCCCATCGGGAGCTACCCCTTTACACATGGATGCACGTATATGGTACCTCCTAGAATAGGCTTCAACCGCAACGGGACCACCTATCTCTTGGTCTTAAGGGATCATCCTCACCCTTTACGTGAGCAAACCAAACTAGGAGTTGCGCTCTACTCCTAGGGAGGTCCATATCTATCTAACTGGCCAGAAGATCTATCCGTAAGGCAACCATACACACAAAGCATAGAATCATGCATACATATTATCATGAGGAAAGCTGTAACAACCAATTCAATGCACATGCATCATGTATGCAACCATCACTCCCTTGGAGTATGGTGGAACACAGGCAGTGGGAAACACTCCCTAAGAGCAAAGAGCTTACCTGGAAACGCAGTGCTCTGCTGTCCAATCCCTGAACTGTGGTCTACGCCACTGACACCCTCAGTATCACGCCCTATACAAAGGCACACAAGCAAAATCAATAGCCAACCTAACCTTACAAGGCATTAAGTACATAATAACGGTTCTCAACCGTTAGAATGAAAAGAAACACCATTCCTTTCCATTTAAACCTCTTTGTCATCTATCTTAAAGTTATCAGAACTAACCACCTTATAGGCGACTCACAGACCCTTAGCAGGATCTATCTCGGCCTAATCAAGGCACTAAAGTCTCCCAAAGACTCTGCATAAGCCAACTCAAAGGGTTCAATTGCTTTATACAAGCCATAAGTCAACAATTTCCAAGTTAGCTAAAAAGGTTACTTCAACACTTCTTCACCGTTTATATATATAGCCTCCTGAGCACATATCGTACAAGTATCAAGGCTCATGCATGTCATACAATCACCAATTTAACCAACGTTCTTCCTACACATACATTTCTCAGAGCCAAATTCCAAAGTCCATAAAAATCAAATTTCAAGGCTGATCCTACATCACAACAACCTCCTGAGCATACCTTTCTAAAGGACCCAAGCCTAATTCCAGCTCTAACCCAAATGGGTCACTATTCAACTCAAGAACAAATTCTCAAATAATCGGTAGAATTTGTGTTTCTTACCTCTAAATCGACAAGGAAGGCTAGAGGACAACTTCTCCAAGCTTGGGTATCTGTAAATCGCCTCATCTCCCCGCCAAACTCAAGTTTTGTGAAGTTCCCTAGAGAAAATGATCACTCCGTTTGATGGTTTTTAGAGAAAAGAGATGAAGGAATCTAGCTCATAGGATGATTTCCTTCAAATTTCATGTTGGGAGTGAAGTGTTTTGGTGAAAGAATGAGTGGGTATGAAGCTTCCCAAGCTCAACAATGGAGGAAAACATTCAAGGAGGAAGAAGATGGGTTTTTGGCCCCCAAAATGGGTGCAATGGCCTTTTCTAGTGTCCCAGATCGCGTCCTGGTGCTAATCGCGCTACTTCTGGCGCTCACCGCCCCAGATTCCCGAAAGAATTGGTCATCTGGTGCACTCTGGTGCTAATCGCGCCACTCTGGTGCACCTCCCACGCTAACGGTGCCAGGAACTAGCCGTCGCTAACGCTTTTTGTGACGAAATATAGTAAATTTAATTTTTTATTATTTTATTTTATTTATTTATTTAGAAAACTAGGTTATTATACCGAGGTAAGACCCCGGATAAGGATGAAACCTTGAATTTTATAAAGTGTCGAGGTAGGACCCTGGATGAGGGCGGAACCTTGGATTTTATAAAGTGCCGAGGTAGGAACTCGGATAAGGGCGGACCTTGGTCTTACCAAAGAGGCTCTTGGGCTTTGTATTAGTACCATGAACTTGGACTGGATTGTCTGGGTTGGGCATACTGAGTTGGACTAGGTTGTCTGAGTTGCGCATACCAAGTTGGACAAGGTTATCCGGGTTGTACATGCCGAGCTGGACCATGAAGACTTTTAGTGAATACATCTGAGCCCAGCAGCACTTGTGACAATGAAGTGAACCTGACAGTCACAAGTAAACATGATGTTAAACGAGGTTTAACGCTTTTAGCTCACCAATCCAACAGACCCAACCCAGCAGTTGGCACCTTCACAAACTCACCTTACATAGGTGAGCCGAGTTGACTACCAGGTTACTTAAGTGGCGCGTATCATCTTAAGTGACGCATGTGGACTTAAGTGACGTGTGTTAACTCACAGGGTATTTAAGCGACGTGCGCTTGGGTCATTACTTGAGTCACCAATTTCTTTTTCTTCTTCGCAAAGACACTAGCAGTTTCTTCTTATCTCCGTTTCCTCCATTTCCAAGCAAGAGAAACTTTGTAACCGCTCACCCTTAACCAGAACCCTTTGCATGCAACTGGAAAGTTGAAATGGACCACCCCATAGCAAGATTCCAACCTCGGTTTCTTCTGAAAACCATCAGACGGAGAATTCATTTCTCCAAGAACCCTCACAGAGTTTCGACTTGAGGGGAAATAAGGCATTTAAGGACGTTTGAGCTTGAAGAAGCTGTCCTCTAGCCTTCCTGGACGTTTGTAGAGGGCGTGATCCAGAGGATACTGGTGGCTGTGACCACTAGGCCGTGAAGGCTAGTATAGCACTTAGAGCAGGTAAGCTTTTGTTCTTGGGAGTTTTTCCCTTATCTGTGTTCCACCATACTCCGAGGGAGTGATGGTTATTATATGTCATGATGTATGTGGTATTGAAATTGTGTGTTACAGCTTTTTAATTGAGAACATGTATATGATGTACACTGTGATGATATGTTGTATGATTAATGAGATTCTCTAGCCAGTAGAATGTGATATGCTATTAGCATATATAGTTTTTAGGATAGTTTTATTAGGAAAATAGGAAGAATAAAGCGAATAAATGTGAGAATAAGTGTAGAATTCATTACTTTTATGTTTATCATTGATTATATGTTATTTTGATGATTAGGGTCAAGAAAAGCAAGAAAAGAAGCAAAAGAAAGAGTCAACTGAGGTTGGGATTTCATGCTAACCGCGCCAAGTCCACGCCATTCGCACCAGCTACACTGGGGTCTCACGCCAGTCGCGCCAAAATCGCGCTATTCGTGTCAGTCGCGTGAGCGCTACGGGATTTCAGAATTAGCTTAAAGATAACATAAGAATGATGGGTTTTTAGGGTTTTATAACCTAGGTATAAATAGAACCTAGGTAGGACACATTAGGTATCAAATTAGACACTGAGAAACAGAGCAAAGAAGGCAAGATCAAAGGAAAAGATTCAAGGCCAAGAAGAACAAGAAGGAGGCAAGATTGAGGGGTTTGTGACTCTATATACCTTAGCTTCTTCCTTTTCTCCTTTCTTCACATTGTATTAGGCCAGACATCATTATGTCTGGCTAAATCCTTTGTAATTATGGTTTACCCAAAAGCCAATGTGAACTCTATGTTTCTTGAATTGGGTTTAATAAAGTTTCTTATAATTGTTTTACTTTACTTTATCCTTCCATTATTATATCTAATTAGACTTGATCAATCTATTAGATTACTTAGGGCTATAATTCGCAATAGGAATATTGGGATTTTAGTTTCTGAACGCAGTAGAGCGACAGTTGCGATATTATCTAGGGATAGGGATAAAGGACTGCAGATTCTTGTTATGCTATCTTCATGCTTAATCTAAAGGGAATTACTAAGGAATTAGGATTCTTAACTTAGGTTAAAGGGTTGAATGACCGAGGAATCAGGGTTTAGCTATATTAGAAAAGCATAAATCTGAATAATTACATTAAAAAGAGTTAAGTTATCAATTCAAGTACATAGAGTGAACTGCGGTGATTGTGCTTTGCCATAATTATTTTTAAGCCTTGATTAATATTTAAATTGCATCGTTTTAATATTCTGTTATTCACAATCATTAAATTTAAACTACAATCCAATCTTTTAAACAATTTCATGCCTTCTCCAATATTAAGAATTATAAATTACAATTGATATTAGTGCCTCAATCCTCGTGGAGACGATACTTTCTTATCACTTTATTACTTGGAACGATCGGTGCACTTGCCGTGGTCGCAACAAAATGGACTAAATATGGACTTCCCTTGAAGCCAAAGTCATATGGAACTGTTAGATTCAAGTAGCTAAAGACAAGGAATCAAGGTTGATGAAAGTGATTTGGTTTTGATGTTTTTACATGCCCACTCAAATTAGATGGCATTTGTAATTTTGATTAAAGCTTGGTTCATTAAGATAAATCCTTATAATCCTCTGCAACTATTAAGGAAATCATGCATACATACATTCATACATAGGTTGATAACCATATTAGAATGTGCAAATGAATAGAACTACATTAGTGAATCTAAACAAGCATAAAATGGATTTACATTGTTTTAATCGATTACGTGAGTAAAATAATCGATTACCAGCTTGTTTGGATTTCTGGAAAATGGTATAAGAACAGTTTAATCGATTACCATTTTCTTGTAATCGATTAAATAGTCTTGACACAGATATATGAACACTGGTGTAATCGATTATCTGTGGAAATAATTGATTACATAAAGCATCTGCATAATTTAGAACAGCATGATGAACTCGTTTAATCGATTACCAAATAATTGTAATCGATTAAATATGCTTTATAGTGTTTTTTGACATGATCTGGCGTAATCGATTAAATGGTGTTATAATCGATTACCTCTGCTTGTGAAGATAGCATGTCATTCTGGCGTAATCGATTAAATGGTAAAATAATCGATTATTATGTTCATTCAAGATTTCCAGAACTAACATGAACAATTTAATCGATTATGTATACGGAATAATCGATTACGGATGATTAAATAATCGATTACCATAACGAAATAATTGATTACAGTCTGTTAAATCAGTTTCTTTATAAATAGGAAAACTGTGTCACTGAAATAGAAGAGAAAAAAAAAAGAGAGCTTTCGTTCCTATCATTGTGTTTACATTCTCTAAAAGTTCAATAGGGTTTAAAAGTTCATTTTTAGAGTGTTGTTCAATTGAGTTAGATTCAACATGGATGCTTAGTCAAAGAACTCATTGTATGTGATCATTCATGTAAAGAGGTGATTCAAGAAGATTCAAGAAAGCATTTCATACATCATCTCAGGTTGTATAATTCGTTCATGTCCTTTATGCTGCAAAGGAAAATGAGGTGATATCTTTCTTGTACCTTAAGCTTTGGTGTTTTGTAGTTTTGTTTGTAATTGTTGTAATCTTTGTGAATTTTCCATATAACATTTGGGGTTCTTTAAAGCTTTACTAGAAAGGTTTTTCTAGGGGTAGAACAGAGAGGGGATCTTTGGTTCTAGGTCTTTTCAGAAATCTAGTGTTGAGTACAAAGGAATCACTTGATGAATGGGCAAGAAGATCAAGCTTGGTTTTGAGCTTCCAACATGCCTTGAAGACTTGAAGAAAATCTTGTAATTAATTGTAAAGAAAAAAGCATCTCTGGTGATCCAAGTGCATAGCATTCATATCATACATTTAACATTTCAAAAAGGGTCATAAAATTAACAAGGCTTTGCTAATTTGGTTCAGTGTTTAAATTGAAACTAAGGTTTTTGGAAAAATACTGTTTTACACTATTTAATCGATTACTGAGGAATAATAATCGATTACTTTGTTCTTAGCTATTTCTGGAAAACCTATCAAGAACAATGTAATCGATTACATGTCGGATTAATCAATTATTTGACCTTAGCTTACTTATAAAATAGCATTGAGAAACATTTTAATCGATTACCAAGTGACTGTAATCGATTACAAAGGCCAAATAGAAATCTCTTGGTTTATGAAGCTCACTGCCTTAATCGATTACCAAAGTCCGTAATCGATTACATAGTTCATTTGGCTAAAACCTGTTTTATGAAGCTCTCTGCCATAATCGATTACCACAAAACCGTAATCGATTACACAGTACTTTTCAGCTGTATTCTGAACTTCAAGTTTTTCTAAAGCTCACTGTGATAATTGATTACGCTATGGAATAATCGATTAATTAGTTCGTTGCCATAACCCAGAAGCCTATAGAACATATTAATCAATTACATATGATAAATAATCGATTATTAGGCGCTTGTAATCGATTAAAGGCAGTTAGAAACATTTGTTATAAATAGAACTCATTCTGTGCCTGATAAGTAATTTTGAGAATTTCGAAATCTGAGCTAAACTAAAGCACTCTACATACTTTCCTGAGGTTCTTTGGGTTCTGGGTGTTCTTGCTTACATCAAAATACATATGGGTTATTGATTGTGTCTTGAAGCAAGAAAGTTCTTGTCAAAGCTTAAGGATTGTGCTTTTCTGAGTCTTGTGTAGATTCTTAAACCTGATTCATTCATTCATTTGCATCATTAATCATTGGATCATCAGGTGATATCTTTCCTTAGCTTTGAAGGTGTACTCTATTTTTTATTTGTAGTTGAATATCTATTGTAATTAAGCTCTTACATGTAATCTAGAGGAAGGGTTTCTCTAGGGGTATGCTGAGTGAATTCTCAGTGGGTTGATCTCTAAGAACCTAATAGTGTTTTAGGTTTCTGAACTTTATCTAGGGTTGATAAAGAGAGATTTGTATAATTCTTGTAAGAAAGAAAATTGCAATAGTGGAACTCCATTCTAGTGTTGAATGGAAGAAAACTGGATGTAGCTTCATAGTGTTTGAAGTGAACCAGTATAAATCTTTTGAGTCTTGTGTTTAAATTCGTGCTTGCCTATCTTCCACATATATACACTGCTGTGTTGTCTTGCTAATCAATTTAACTTTGAATAATTGCATACCTTGGACTGAGCAAGTGATTGAATAAATATTTTTGGTTTCAAAGTGATAAAGATCCTAAGGGAAAACTCTGATTATATAAAAGGAATTTTTAATTTACCAAGCCTAACCAATTCACCCCCCCTCTTGGTTAAGTGTGAAGTGTTCCTATCTTTTACATCTAGGGATTAGATTTTAAATTTTGCCTAGGGTAGGTGAAGGAGACCTTGTTGATTGTTTGTAAAGAACTAAGATTTGTTATAGTGGAACTCTAACCTTGTTTGGGTTAGAAGATAAACTGGATGTAGCCTCCGGGATTGAGAGGTGAACCAGTATAAACTTGTGTGCATTTAAGTTTTGGTTTATGTTTCATTGAATTCTTGAGATATTCAATTTGTGTATCATTCAAACTTTGATTTAGCACAAGAGTTAATTGATTGGTGAAGAAGATTGTTTTCTAAGTTGTTTTGATCTAAGATACGGTCCGAATATTTCTTCCGCTGTACATTGTTTTGCAAGAAAATTAAAAAGGGGACAAAAACCAATTCACCCCCCCCCCCTCTTGGTTTATTGGATTAGGTATTCATTGTATTTTCAGGAACAACTCTAAGTGGTCAATTGATATATAAAAACCCTGAGAGAATGTGCCCTTAAGTGGATGATCTTCTCTTGGAAGTGCCATATACGTCTGCGGAAAGTTCTGAGAGAATGTGCCCTTAAGTGGATGATCTTCCTCAGGCAGCGATATATAGAGAATGTGCCTTTAAATGGATGATCTTCTCTTGCTATATCTGTGTTACATTCCCGATGTTGGTATCGCCCAACAGAATGACACCTGTGTTATTATATACATGTGATGTATCTTATGAGAGCCATGGCGGCTAGATTATGTGATGCCTGTTTTGATGCTATGTGTCGTGGAAGTGAATTAGGGGGAGGAGAGGCCTCCAAGAACCCTGAGTTTGCTGAGATTGTATCTCACCCTGATTGGGGATTTATTTTGCAGTTGGTGCTCAGCGAGCGGACGATGGACTCGGGGCAAGAGGCCCGAGTAGATAAAAATATGGTTCTGAGTGAACCTTAGGCATATTGTTTTCATTTAGGAGAGCATGTTGGCTCATTGTTTTGTTATGCCTATATTTTGTACCCTTTAGGGGAAGACACACTGTATATGTATATACGTTGTATATTTTATATCCAAAGATAGTATTACCATGGACGTATGATGACGTCATATTTATTAGTGCTTCCGAATTAATTATTGATAATTAATTGCTGCGTTTAACGACCATAATCGAATGTTAATGAACAGGATGCATATGGGGCATTACACCTAACAATATGAGGACCTCATCTAATGAAACGAGAAAATAAAGTAATCAAGTCAAAATCCCTGTCCACACGGTGCTCCCCATATGGTGTCCAACAGACATCATGAGCTGTCAACCTATCTATGCGTTTACGATTGGTAGTCACCTGTAAAGCCTTGACACTCTTCTAGCAGTAGGCACGCGGTTGCCTCTTGTCATAGTGATCATCTGCAACCACATTTCCTACAGTGGAAAAATGCTCATATATCCAGCACTACAAATTGAATAACAATCAAGTTAGCAAAACTTCAATATAAAACACACACAATCACATTGCGATTTATACAACTCATAAATTAGTCAATATGGTTACCTATAATAAAGTAATGTATCCAGCAAGATGTTTCCCGTGGTGCTTACATGTGTAATTCAAGTTGTCATGCATGTGGACAAAAGCAGCCGCGCCCCAAGAAAATCCCGCAGCTTGGTCTGTGTAGCGGAAAGCTTCTAAGAATACCACACCAACATGTATGACACTCTTATTAGTAAACAAAGTGCAGCCAACAAGATGCAGTAAATATGCCCTAGCTGTTAATATCCATTTCTTGGACTAACATTTCCCATAATAAACCTCTCATAGCCATGATAGTCACACATATGCCCCGTGGCACTGTGCTGTTTCAGCTTTAGCTTCGTCGACAGTGACCTCAAGCAATTCCACCAGCAATGTAATGGCCTCGCCGACATTAATCTGATCAAAGGAGTGGAAGGCTCCCATGATAGGGATATGCAACAGTGATGCCACATCATCCAATGTCAATGTCAACTCCCCCACCAGAAGATTAAAACTACATGTTTTAGCGTGCCATCTTTCTACAAATATTGACAGCAGTCCCCTGTTACCAGCCTCTACTGAGCAAACAATCAAAGGACTTAGGCCTGTAGCAGCCACTAAGCCTTTAATCTCAGCTGCAGGCTTCTCGAATTTAACAACTTTACGTCTATGGGATGCCAAGTTTAACTCTGCACGTTCCTGCAATAAGGACATCAATAAGTTACAATGATGGATAATCAATAATAATACACATGTACTATGAATTCATCATATTAATATCTCTCCTGCCCAGACTCTAAGAGCCACATGATCGGCGTAATTTAGTCAACATTTAACAGTTTTCCGGCCATCCCAAAAAAGATTCATGCTCACTACCTATATCCTACTCGATTGTAGGTACATCAGCCTCCATAGGTGGTTCCTCAATAGGAGGATCTTCAGGAACATGAACACCTGTCATTTGTTGACGAATGGATGTCATTGGCCTACACCACTCAGGGGCTTCATCTTCGTTACCTCGTGCATTTCTACCCAATGCTCGGTCGACAACTCTTCCAAGAGCCCGACGCATTCCTCTAGTCTTAGCCATAATTTGTACAACATTTGTTTACATGTTAGTCTATCACTTAAAACCAAACCACACCGACAACAACTCTAAACCGTTTCAAATCATACACAACTTCCTTATTATGAGCAGGTTCAACAACTTTGATTCACATATATACAAACCAACAACTTTGAACACTTTAACTCAGAATCATATAGTTCATGCATACCATTATAGTTTTTCATAACATCATAATTACATAACTAATATATCAAGATCACGCACAACTCAATATAATGAAGTTATCCCTAACTATATGTCTATCCCTATAGCTATATTATACAAGAGTTACCAACAAATTATACTTTCCATCATGAGCAATAGAGCCCTACCAAAAAGATGTCAGATTCTTGGATAAATTAGCAAATCTCAGAAAGTCTGCTACTCAACTACGTGTGAATCTGAGGGGGAAAAGAAAAAAAAATAAGGGAGTCAGTCACAAAGACTTAGTGAGACCATAAAGAACAAAATGGATAGAAAGAAAAAAAAAACAAATATGGCACAAGTTATTCAAAGAAAAGCTTAACATAGAAATTAATAAAAGTGAAATACAACCAAATCCATTTTTTAAAACTAATTTTACATTCTCTCGAGAAATTCTTGAAATATAAATATAATATAATCAAGAATAGAATTAGTCGATAAACTTACATTGCACATACTCAAAGCAGTTTGCACATGAACTACATCAATACAAAATGATAGACAAAAGTCTTAGTCCAATACATTGAATGCCATACAACATACATAACTTGATTGTTGTTAACAACCATTAAGTACTCCACCCAACATCAGAGAGAATGAAGAAGGAGGTTAGTGAGTTTGTGTATGCATGTTTAGTTTGTCAGAAAGCTAAGATAGAACATTAGAGACCCTCAGGTAAGTTGCAACCCTTCGAGATACCCCAGTGGAAGTGGGATAGTATCTCCATGGATTTTGTTGTATGACTACCTAGAAACCTGAGAGGTTTAGGTTCTATCTGGGTTATTATTGACAGATTAACAAAATCTGCTCAGTTTATCTCCATTAATATCAGGTTTTCCTTAAAAAAGTTGACCTCCTTGTATATTAGTGAGATTGTAAAATTACATGGTGTGCCGTCTAGCATAGTATCTGACAGAGATCCTAGATTTACCTCTAGATTTTGGGAGAGTCTGAACAAAGCTTTGGGAACCAAGCTTAGGCTAAGTTCGACCTATCACCCTCAAACTGATGGCCACACTAAACGGACCATTCAGTCTTTAGAGGATTTTTTGAAAGCGTGTGTTTTAGAACAAAAGGGTAGTTGGGAGAGTTTTTTGCCATTGATAGAGTTTACCTATAACAATAGTTTTCACTCTACCATTAGCATGACTCCCTACAAAGCTTTGTATGGTAGGAGGTGTAGGACACCCTTGTGTTGGTGAGAACCTCATTTTAGGACCTGAAGTGGTACAACAAACCACTAAAAAGTTCAAGTTGATCCAAGAGAGAATGAGGATTGCTCAAAGTAGGCAAAAGAGTTACCAGGATAAGAGGAGGAAATACCTAGAATTTGGGATTGGTGATCATGTATTCTTGAGAGTCACTCTGTGGACCGGGGTTGGTAGAGCTTTGAAATCCCGAAAACTCACACCTTATTTTATTGGTCCCTTCCAAATTCTCAAAAGTGTCGGCCCTGTGGCATATCAAGTTGCATTACCTCCATCCCTTTCTAATCTTTATAATGTCTTTCATGTGTCCCAACTCCGTAAATATGTCCATGATCTTTCTCATGTGGTCGATTTAGATAGCATTCAAGTAAAGGAAAACTTGACATATGAAACATTACCTTTGACGATCGAAGATCGGTGAACGAAGCACCTAAAAGGGAAAGAAATTCCTTTGGTCAAGGTGATCTGGGGAGGTATATCAGGAGAGGATGCAACATGGGAACTAGAGAGTCAGATGCGAGAAGCCTATCCAGCCTTGTTTGATTTAGGTAAATTTCGGGGATGAAATTTCTAAAAGGGTAGGAGAGTTGTAACACCCTAAAATTTTGATAACTGAAAATAGATATTTAATGTATTTGTTGTGTTATTTGATTGTTTGGTTAATTTAGATGGGTTGAGTTGTTGTGTATGTTACCCTGAATGTAATTGCTTGGTGTGAGTGTTAATCTGTGTGAAGTTTGTTTGATTTATGATTGAGGTGAGAGTGATAGCTTGGCTCATAACCTACTTTAGTAAAACTACCATCCCGTATTCGTTAACTGTTGGATCGCCTTCAAATTTTGGCAATTCCACGAAATTTCCTAACAAAGAAGAAATTGCGCTGAGCAAGACAGGTCACGTTAAGCGAGGAAGGGCGCACTGAACGAGACCTGCAAATGCGCTGAGCGAGCCAGGGCACGCTAAGCAAGACTGTCGGGTTATAAATACGCACCAGCAGCGCAGAAACACATTTTTGCGATTTTCTCTCTCCTTCTCTCTCTAAACTTGCCCAAAACCCTAGAACACCCATTTCCACCACCCAAGACCACCATCAACCACCACAGGTCGCCGTTGCCTGCCACGGGACCACAACACGAAAAAGAACCTCGTAATCAGAGCGAAATCTTCGAAACTTCTCTTAAAGCTTTAGTAGATGAAGGACCCTTTAAATCCTTCTTTCTTGGTTTCCTTGAGGTAATATTGACTTCCTTTGTCTTCCCTTAACTAGTTTAAGCCTTTCTTAGTGTCTCTTGAGTTTTGGATACCGTTGTTGGGAGTTTTACATATCCTTTGAAAACCCTTTGAAAATGAGATGATGTAAATGTCTCATTTTTATGAAATTGATGTCATTTCTGTGATCCTTGTTGAGTCTTGGTCACATTGGTGTGATCAGAATTTCAAACTGATGTTTTTTTATGTGAACTCCCAAAAACACCGTTTAGCCCATTTTTAATTTGAGTGGGTATTTGACCCCAAATGTTAATTTTGACCTTGTCTTTGAAATCTATACTAATTTGTCTTCAATTTGGTATGTAGAACTCTGTGTTCGGACAAACACGCATTTTGAAGGATCGTGAAACAACACCGCTAGGCTGTAATAGGGAGAACTCCTGGTTAGGCAATGAGAGTTTATTATGTTGGTAATAGTTTAGATAACATAGTTGGGGGCTAGGGAGTCTAACTATGAAGATAATTGTCTATCCTTATTGTGTGTTGGTTTTTCAAGAGAAAATAAGTTTTTAACTAATGGGATGTAATGTACGTATGATTGATTGTGTGTTTGTACGTGTGTGTGCTTATTTTCAAAACAAAAGATGTTTTTAACTAATGAGATGAGATGCGATGTATTTATTTTTTATGTTGCTGATGATAGTGAAATTGAGATGTTGTGGAAATGAATTAATGAGGTTTATGTGGTTTATGATGCTTAAATGATATAATGATGATGATGAAATGGTTGTTGATGTTTATGATGTTAATGTTGAAAAAAGATGAATTTATATATATATATATATATGATATTGAGATGATGTGATGTGTATGTATATTGATACCATGAGGGGTGCATGATTGGTCATCCTTGCAGGGAAAGATTTGTTCCTGGCCATGATCATGCATTGATGGTGCCCATGGTTGTCATTATGTGATGTGGATATACATGGATACCCATGGGGGTGTATGACTAGTCATCCTTGCGGGGAATGATTTGTTCCTGGCCATGGTCATACATTGATGGTGCCATTGTTGTATGTTGTGTATATACATGTGGGGTGCAGTGACCAGTTGGTTATCCTTGCGGGGAAGGATTTGTTCCTAGCCATGATCAGTGCATCGGTGAGCCCACATTGGTGTGTTATGTATGTACATGAGGGGTGTATGACTGGTCATCCTTGCAAGGAAGGATTTGTTCTTGGTCATGGTCATACATTGATGATGCCCATGTTTCATACTTCATGTGCATGGATGGAAATAGAATGAAGGCACGTGCGTACCTGTGCGTTTCAGTGGGCTGAAAACGCAGGTACTAAGGGATCATCAGGTTTGGAATTCCCTAGCGACGTTGGCTGATCACCGGGGGGGAATGACCTGTGCACGACAGGGTGGCCCTGATAGGCGATGAATCATTTTTCCTATGAGAGGCTATTTCCGGGATATGGTACCACATTGCATGCTGATAGATGAGTTAGGTGCATGCATCTTTTTGAGTATGATTGTTTGAGTTGTGAGATGAATTGGATGATTGGTTTGTAGGATTGTATTGGGCTGATGCATTTCTAGTAAGGATTGTGGTTATTATCGTTGTTCCCTTCTAATTATCATCACCTGATACTTGTTGTTTATGTATAACAAACTCACCCTTGCATTTGTTTTGTACCGTGTGTTTGGTACCTATGATGATCACGAACCTTCATTCGTGTGAGCAGATGAACAGCTTTAGGTGACTCTGGAGGGAGATACTTTTTGGTTGGAGCCACCAAGCCGACGTAATGATGTTGGGTTTCTTTTTGGGAAAGAGTTGTGTTTTGTTAATTAATTCTTTCTTAGTTAGTTCTTTGACTTTTTATTAGATATGTAATTTCAGTTGTATATACATGTAAAACTAAAGGAAGTTTTAACATGTGGATGACATGTACTTATTTAATATATGTACATAGGTGATTAATTATGTAATTGTAATATGTGTATGATAATTGTATTATCGCGAAAATTTTACCATCATTTTCATAATCAAATTAATGAAGTTTTCATTAAAAGTTAAATCTTGTGTGGTAAGAGTTGATGATATAATAGCGACGAGGCGGGTCGTTACACATATGGATTACACAATCCGTTACAGACCAAAGCAACAAACGACTCACCTCACCAATGCCTCCACCAAACAGAGAAGACAACCACCACCCATGCTAGAGAATGAAAGCGACGATGCCTCGGAGTTCATGAGAATGAAAGCAAAAGAAGGCGCGATGCAGGAGCGGAGGAATGGCACGGTGCAGGAACAAAGGTGCGGTGCAAGAACGAAAGGCAACAAATGATTTTAAATTAATTAACCTAATGCACAAGGGGTATTAGCAAAAATCTACTATTTCACTAATGGTGTAGTAGAATATTATATGGTGTACGAAGCACACCCCTAAATACAATCTCCTTTTGATTCCTCCATATTCAATCTAAGGTCGCCCCAAACACTTAACACAGAACCATGGCTACTTCTATTGGACAATACATTGGCACAGATCTAGTAGGGAATATCCCAGGACCAACCCAAGGGTAAGGCAACCTAAGTCTTAGTTTTAGGCCCACCAAATTTTTTTTTTGCTTTGCTATTAATATGTGTATATTAAGAATATGCGCTATTAAGGATCGTGGTTTAGTGGTAACACTCCTTGCTACTATGCATGAGGTCCTATGGATCCTACATGTGTGTAGAAGGCCTCAAATATTTTTAATAAGTGATTTTGCATCTCAAAAAGTCCGAAAAATTAATTTTAAATAAAATATGAATAATTTTATTAGTTTAGAAAAAGTCCCATTTTTTGTCAAAAAAAACCATAATTTCAAAGCTCACTTTAGGCTTACCAATGTATTGGACCGGCCCTCCATTTCCCTATATCAACATTATACATACAACTAATAATACTCTCATAAGCCAACTTGGGGGAGAATTCCCCATCACTAGATAAATTCCAATCAGCAGTGTCCTCTCATTTCAACCCCAAAGGCATGTTTATAGAACAGATTTTGTCAATAATGTTGCAAGGAAGTAAGTTCCCAAAATACCGAGTATCCTATTTATAATAACCTTGGCTAAAAAAAAAAAAAATTAATTAATTACTGTAGCAGTTACTGTAGCCCACGCCTGAAGCGTGGGAATCCACGCCTGGAGCGTGGGAAGTGCTCCAGAAAGTGATTTTTGGCTGGAATCCCACGCCTGGGGCGTGGGAAGCCACGCCTGGAGCGTGGGAAGTGTTCCAGAAAGCCATTTTTGGCTGGAAACCCACGCCAGGAGCGTGGGAAGCCACGCTGGAAGCGTGGGAGGCGCGGAAGAGGCCTATAAAAGGCCATTTTTCACGTTTTGAAGGCCAAAAACCTTGGTTCTTCTTCCTCCTTTGTCCAGACCTCCATTAGAGCATCCTCGGAGCTTCAAACTTCCATCATAAACTCATAAAACACCTCCCTATCATCTATAAACTTGATTAGAACCCTTGAGAAGCCAAAATCCAGCCTTGTTGATGAGAATTGAGAGAGAAACCCCTTTCCCTTGAGGTTTTATAGAAATTGAGCGTTGGAGAAGCAAGAAGCTGGTTTCAGGGAGACAGAGCTTGGGGACAAGACTTCTCCAGCCTTTCTTTGTTGATTTGAGGTAAGAAACCTCTGTTTTTAACCGTTTAATTTGAGAATTGGGGATTGGATGAATAGTAACCAAATATTGATAGGGCTGGAATTAGGCTTAGGTTCTTTAGGAAGATGTAATCAGGAGGTTGTTCTAAGCCATATGGCATGTTGGAAATGTAATTGTGATGAGGTTTGAGTTTGGGCTCTGGGGAGGGAAAAGTGTGTGTGAATGAGCAATGTTAGGGCCTGAAGTAACTTAAGTACCTTTACAAAAGTTATTCATAAGGCCAAATAATCGGTGAAAACGTGATTAGATATGTGTTTTGGCTGAGTTGAACCAATGTGGGTTCTTGACTTTGGTACAGCTTTGAAGTGAGCTGTACAGAGTTCTAAAGGAACTCTGAGGCCTTGATGAAACTGAGGCAGACCATTGAGGGTCAATGTATAGCCTAGTAGAAACTGGGCCAAGATAAACCTTAAGTTAGAGAATTTTGATCTGTTTTGAGTGGAAGGCTGTTTCCTTCCATATAAACGGATAAATGTCGTTTCTGATGGTTTAATTCATGCCTACTGTAGGGCATGAAGTGCAGCTTGCTGGTAGAGCTCACCACGAGACTAGGGGAGCTGATTCTGAACTGAGACCAGGTAAGCTCAGCGTCTTTAGGGAATGTTTCCCTACTTGTGGTTCACTGTACCCAACATTGGGTGGTTGTTTTGAATTGAATTGTACTCTGATGCCTATCATGTTATGATATTGATCCTGTATTGAATATTGATGAGATGATTTGATGATGGCTGGCAACTGCATGCTAGCTAAACCCTGAGATAGGGTAGGTGCTTGTGTTGTTGTTCTGAGATAGTGCATGTTACTTGATTATGATGATGTTGAGGCAGGAATTGATTGTGATTTGATTGTTGTAATCTGCTGGCCAGTAGTGTGAGGTACTATGGACCCCATTGGGAATGTGCCCTTAAGTGGATGATCTCCCTTGGGACAATCCATAGGCGTCCATGTAAACCCTGAATAGATGTGCCTTTAAGTAGATGATCCTATTCAGGTATTGGGCGGCAAGTCCTGAGTAGATGTGCCTTTCAGTAGATGATCCTACTCGGGCCTGAGCCCTGGATAGATGTGCCCTTCAGTGGATGATCCTATCCAGGCCCAGTATGTGGTTGCTGTTGACATACGATTTATTGATACTGCTCTAAGTTTTCAGCTTATGTTCTGAGGTTGAGAATTTAACAAATGCTAGTGTACTTGATGAGATTCTCTGTGATATAATTTCTGTTTCCGTTATGATATCTGTATAGTGATGTTATGTTTTGGGAAGTGAACCAGGGGGAGGGTAACCTCTGAAAACCCTGAGTTTACTGAGATAATTATCTCACCCCTACTTGGGGCTATGTTGCAGGTACCGAGACTACCGTCAGTGAGAGATCCCAAGGCAAGAGGCTGAGATGGGATAGAGTGAAGATAACCCTAGGTTTAGATGACTGAGCTTGCTAGCTCACTTTTGATTATTTTGGTTGTATTTTGATACCCTGAGGGGTCACTTGTATATTTAGAGGAACTTGGCCTGTATATGACAAAGATTCACCATATATGTATATAGTATATAATTGTAGTGGTTTCATGCTTCCTTTACTGTTCATTTTCCATGCTTGCTACGTTACTTTGATATTGTATAATGATAATACGCCGGGTGCACACGGGGTGTTACACTATTGCCCACTACTTTCAACAAACATACAAGTTGATAACCCGATTTGGCTAGTATTGTCACTGCTGACTTGGTTAGAAAGACTCCCAAGAGTTGGGATCCAATTATCCTTCCAAAAGCGGATAATCCTACCATTACCAATCTGCCAACACATGTTCTTCTCTATATCATTCCAACAACTAACAATCCCTTTTCCAAAAGTTTGAGCTAAGCCTCTCCTTATTAACAATAGGGAGACCCATGCTACCACATCTATATTTGGTCCTAATGACTTGGACCCACAGATCATTCAGGCCCTTCCATAAACGCCAACCCTCCTTCATAAGCAAAGCATGATTAACATCCCTAACCATCCTCAACCCAAGATCTCCACTTGTCTTAGGATAAGATAGAGATTTCCAATTATGCTAGTGGACTTACTTGTTATTTTCCACATCACCCCAACAAAACTTCTACACCTCTTGCCAATGTCATCACAAACCGACCGAGGAAGAAGTGACTTTTGCATTACATACATAGACTACTTCTATAGTGGGAAAGACTCATAGGTCTCTTACCATGGGAAATGAACGTGGTACGTCAGATATAAACTTTTTTTTGAGATTTGTGAGAATAAAGTAGGGATGTTTACACTGGATTAAATTAATGAAAAAGTGATTTTGCCAAAATTGGTTCCATAATTGTCCCCTACTAAATTGCACATAAGTCACAAAACAAGATTTGTACGGTGTATTGAACACTTCACTATATGATATTGAAGAACACTAAATAATTTGTGCCTACCATAACTTCAAATGCAAACCATTCAAATGAATGCACACCAAATCTCAATCGATCGAAACAAATACTCATTTGTTTGCTAATAGTGGGTCTAGATCAAAGGACCAATTTTTACCACACATTGTGGTCTTTCTCGGAACACTAAATCAAATCTCTTTTTGGCGATTCTAGTTCCTTCGCTAGTCTCTCGCTTTGAATGAATGACAAAGTTTGTATTGATGCGAGATCGTAGATTTGTGAGTGTAAGATGCACACACAATTGTAGATTTGCAAGCGTAATTGATGACGCACAATCGTAGATTAATGAGCATAAGAGACGATGTGATCATGTTGGAAAATGCCTCAAGTTCCTTTTCATCTTGCTCTCTCGCCACACCACCCTATCCCCCTTCTTCTTCCGTACCCTTTGTTTGTTCCTATCAAATATTTGTAGAAAGAACAAGGTCATGAGTTTCTCTGACCCAACAGAAGAGGAAGCATGTTGGAAAACACCTCAAGCATCTTGCTATCTCGCCACACCACCCCTATCCCCCTTCTTCTTCCTTACCCTTTGTCTGTTCCTATCTAGTATTTGTAGAGAGAAAGAACAAGGTCATGAGTTTCTCCGACCCCACAGAAGAGGAATCACCTTTTTTTTTTTAATTTTAATCCAGTGCATACATCTCTACGGTAGTCTAACACTAATCCCAAAAAAAAATTCTATTCCACACACCACATTCGTTTCCCATGGTGGGAGACCTACGAGTCTTTCCCACGGTAGAAGCACAACTAAATAAGTAGGCAAGGCTTCCACAACAAAATTAACAAGGGTAAGGCACTCTTCAAAAGAAAGATTGTTGACCTTCAAATTACTAGGTCTCTTGTTGACATTGTCCAAGATGAATTGAAATAACCACTTAGAGACATATAATATTGTAAAAAAACAAATGCATTACTATCTATTTATGAAATTTATTAACTTATATATATTTATTATGAATGTATTAACAAGTTATATTATTAATATATTTTATTGACGTATTCAAGTTAAAAACAAGAGTATTTATCTTAGAATAAAAAAAAAAACCTTTACTTATTTACTTTATAAAAAAAAATGTACTACTAAATATCTTCCACCTACCTAAGGTTCATCATATCTTACACAGCGTAGTTACCCCCGTGCCAGTGGATAGAGTATGAGGTTCGGATACTGCTACTCCGACAAACGCCAAAAACGATAACAATGGAACCTCTCTCATTCTCCACCTCGCACTTATCCATTCCCACCAGAACCACCATTTTCTCCCCCAAACACCATCCTCCCTCCTCCTCCGCCTCCACCACCACCACCGTATCCTTCTCCCTCAAACCACCGTCAGACTCCAACAGCTCCGCCACCCTTCGCCGCCCCTCCAAACCCCTCAAAGCCACACCAGTAATCCCTCCCTCAAACACTAAACCCGCTCCAACCTCAAACCCCCCTCGCTAACAAGCTATGGCTCACAAGCAAACTCTCCCCTCCTCCTCCGCCACCGCCACCACCACCACCACCACCACCACCACCGGACATCGACACCGAAACCGAAAAAGAGAGCGGCGGCGAAGGCGCGGATTCTGATTCCCGGAATTCCGATTTCCGGCAGCCGGGGAAGATCTTCGTGGGGAACCTGCCGGCGTGGGTGAAGAAGCCGCAGGTGGCGGAGTTCTTCCGGCAGTTCGGCCCCATACGCAGCGTGATTCTGATCAAGGGCCACCACGACACGGAGCGGAGCGCGGGGTTTGCCTTCGTCATCTACGACGGCAGTGAGGGGGGCGAGGCGGAGGCGGAAAAGGCGGCGATGAGGGCTGTGGAGTTCGACGGCGTCGAGTTCCATGGGAGGATGCTGACAGTGAAGCTAGACGATGGGAAGAGGATGCGGGAGAGAAGTGAAGAGAGGGCGCGGTGGCTGCAAGGGAATGGTGGTGATAAGGGAGAGTACCCGTCCACGTGGCACGAGGAGAGGGACGGGTCCAGGAAGAGCTTCCAGAAGGTTCTGGAAACCCAGCCGGAGAATTGGCAGGCCGTTGTGACCGCCTTCGAGAGAATTAAGAAGGTTCATTATCTTGTTCTATATGCTCTTCTTATATTAGTTGTTGCTACTCTTTACTCTGTTTAGAAGGTTGCTTGTGTAGTTTTTTCTGTAGAGTAGAGTAGAGTAGAGAAATAGTTAGGACATGTTTGGGTCTAAGTTTCTTTAGAAGTACTTTTATGAAAAGAAAATAAGAAAAAGAAAATGAAATGAGCTTCTTCATAAGTTAAAACTAGCTTTTCATTAGCTAGTTTGTAGAAGTTCTCTCATATGACTTCTCTAAAACATGAGAGAACATCTATAAATGATCTAATGGAGAGCTAATTTTAGTTTATTGAGAAGTTTATTTTATTTTTTTGTTCTTATTTTGTTTTCGTAGAAATGCTTCTAGAGAAGCTTATTGAAACAGACTGTTAGTAGTTAGAGTCTTTTTTTTTTTTGGTCTAAACCACGAGTATCCTTCACTGGAAGCAATCCTGCTTGAGCCGGTAGGATCACTATGTGCGACAAAACTCTCCCTCCAAGTATTTAATGTAGTAGCGTACCTATGACTTGAACCCAAGATTGATAAAACTAGAGTCTGGTTGGATAAACTTCTCTCTAACTACTTATCTAAGAAGAAAATAAGAAAAAAAATGAAATAAGTCACTAGCTAAAATTAGCTTATAAGTTAAAAATCGGATTTTGGAGAAGCTTTCTACTAATAATCTTATGCATAAGTTAAAAATCAGATTTTGCATAAGCTAATATGAGAGAGTTTCTACAAATTAAATTATGCATAAGTCAAAAACCAGGTTTTGGAAAAGCTAATATCAGCGAGTTTTTACAAATTATCTTATGCATAAGCTAATTTTAACTTGTGGAAAAACTTATTTAGTTTTCCTTCTTATTTTCTTCCCCTATAAGTTGTTATTGAGAAACTTGTCTAATTAGATGCTTATTTGTAGTGGAAGCTTATGATTGAAGGGCCTTTGGTTTGATTTATTTTCTTTCTATTTTCTGAATTCTGGTTTTATTTTATTTCTTGCTTTCTGAAGTTTAATCAGAAAACAGTGAATGAAAACGTAAATAAGGAAAAATAGTTTTCACTGTTTCCAATACATACTTCTGTAAACAAGAAATGAAGTTAATTTTTGGTTTTTACCTTAATAACAACACCGGTGAGACATTGCTATAAGTCATATTAAAATGAGGGGGCAAAAATATGATGTTTGGAAATTAAAGAGAAAATTTGAAGCCATAGAAGTTGTTTTGTGGAAAATTTGAACTGTTTGGCCTCTGTTTCACCATTACTGAAGAGCAATTGATAAGAGGTGGGGCTTTTTGTATTTTTCTAGTTGAGTGTGGGGGGGTATTTGAAGATGTAGGACTCCAGACGGCAACTAAACAAGATAGATGACAGGTTTCTTGATTTTCTTTGGTTGCACTAGTCTAAATTTTCTGATTTGTTGCATGCTAATGTATGCAACAGTATGTGTTTAAGGTTGCCAAAGCTATTGTGAACATAAATCTGAGATAAGGGAGTAACACATTATGATAAATGTTCTTTTGTTGTCATTAGTTTAAAATTCTTGTTTACATCGTATTATTATCGAAGAGGGCATAAAAACTATGGCAAGTTAGAAATAATGATTATTAAGTTTGGGTATTTTTGTGTGAAATAAAAGAAAATAAGATCTTTGTTTTAGGTCAGAACCAGTTGTAGATTTATAATACTTCCTTTTATTTTGAAAAAAGGAAGTGACATCTTTTTTTGCATACACATAGATGGCTGCATGAAATTTTTTAATGCGCACCTGTGTGTTCTGTGTTTCTCTTTTGTAATTTTAATTATAAGTAATTGTTCTTTGATTCATTTTGTTGTTATTAATTTTTCAGCCTGCTAGAAAAGAATATGGCTTGATGGTTAAATATTATGCACGACGAGGGGACATGCATCATGCACGCCAAACATTTGAGAGTATGCGAGCAAGAGGAATAGAGCCATCTTCACATGTGTACAGTAGGTACGTTCTTTATACAAAATCTTCTGTACTAGAGGTGTGGTATAATTTTAACTTCTGCTAAAATTGTTTTTACTTTTAAGCTAAGGCAACATTCTGATTGGTGTGTGTTGTCATTTCAGAGATGAACATGCGAATGAATTGACTTTTCTTTGCAAAATTGAATATTATTGATAGGGGAAAAATATTTAACTGTCGAGTTTCTGTTCTTTCAAATGTTTACCATTCAAAAGAAATCCTCTTTAAACTTGTACTTTCATTTTTCTCTCTCCTCCTTGGTGTTTAACTCAAGGATTCTGATAGATAGGAACAACATCAGATCAAATTTCACTATAACCACTTATATCACTTCTCTGTAGCTTACAACAGAATTTTCCCACTGGCTGTGCTGGCAGTTAGTTACCCCAAGTCATGCCAATTTTCTTGCCCACTTGGGGCTATGATCTCCTACAATTCTTCCGCACATACACTGTCACGATACAAGGGTTTTTAGCATTGTTTAGGGATTCTGTTTGGTATTCTGTATTTTTTGTTTTTCCATTTTTATTTTGTTCTTTGGTTTAAGGAAAATATTTTCCCCATCTTACAGTTTTTTCCCTTCAAAATTAAATTTCTTTTATGGAAAAGAAAAAGCACTATGACTATTGTTTCTTCTGACTTTAATAATTAATACACGTTAAATGTTTGCAGTCTTATTCATGCTTATGCAGTTGGTAGAGACATGGAAGAAGCTTTACATTGTGTTAGAAAGATGAAGGAGGAGGGAATTGAAATGACTATAGTGACATACAGTATAATTGTGGGAGGATTTGCTAAAATGGGCAATGCTGAGTAAGTAAACCAGATAAATTCCCCCTTTACTGTATCTTTTTATTGTAAGTATTGTTTGTACTTGTTAGTTTTTTTTTCCTTTCTTTTGTTCATATACCAACTCTCCTAAAAGATTAAGCTATTAAGTGAACCTATATAAATCGTTTCTGTCTCTAACTAGTCCCATTAACTTGGGCTTGATGTTTGGCTGATATACATGCCCACTTTAATTGTGCTGTTTATTTATTTATTTTTATAATAATTTCATAAAGAATGTAGCCAGCAAGGATTCAATTTGAACTACTTGGTTATAGAACTTTGATACCATGCCAAAGGGAAAAATTGAAAGGTTCCCAGATTGATTTTTATGTGACTAGCTTAGACTTTCATTTTGGTTCCAGACTTCCAGTTCAATACACGGGGGTAAATCTTTAAAGGATGGTTTCTATACCAGTTTTTCTGGAAAAGCATACTCTTGTGGCAGAAAATTGGAAATGAAGATGTTTGGGTTATATAGATAAAAAGAAAATACTTTGTATTTATTGTGTAACAGAGAAGCTGAATCCAAACAATAAACAAAACTTTCAAAACTGATAATGTGATAGGCACTGGCTCAGGCAGAGAATGAAGAAATAGTGTTTATTGAATATTGGAGCAAGTTCTCCAGCAATTACAAGTGTGATTCGAGGTCACTAGCCTCCAACTACCAAACTGGTGACCTTTTACCGTTATCTTCCCTCTATTTAAAGCTTCCCCCCTCTAAATCTGTTATAACTAACTATCTGTTAGTTATACTGACTACAATAACTGCCTAATGCGTATTACACCCTACTAGTATATATTTCCCCCCACCTATTATGCCTATCAATACCCTCCCCTTCAAGATGGACCTTGTCCTCAAGGTCTAGGTGAGGAAAAACCTTTTGCAACTCCTCAGCTAATTCCCAGCTGTTCTCATGCTGTGGTAACTCTTTCCATTTGACCAACACCTCTTGTTTCCCATCTGCTGACACCCTGTGCTGCATAACCCTTTCTGGCTGTATTTGCAGTTCCAAATTCTCATTCAAAACTGAAGGCAATGGTTGTGGAGAACATGTGTCCTTAATAGACCTCTTGAGCAAAGAAATATGAAAAAACTGGATGGTTCCTACTGCCTTCTGGCAGTTCCAGCTTATAAGCAACCTCTCCAATTCTTTGTAAGACCTTATAAGGTCCATAAAACCTAGGACTCAATTTCTCATTAGGTTTCTTAGCCAAGGACTTCATTCTATATGGCTGCAGCTTCAAAACTACCCAATCACCCTCCTAAAAACTCACCTCCCTTCTGTGTTTGTTAGCATACTTCTTCATTTGATCTTGAGCCTTTAGCAGATTACTCCTTAGATCCTGCAATAATTCATCTCTGCTGCTGTTCATTTGATTTATTTCTTCCAGTTTAGAAGGAATATCAGCTGCCTTGATTAATAAAGGTGGCCTCTGCCCATATAAAGCCTGAAAAGGAGACATCTTAGCTGAAATATTAAAATTGGTGTTAAACCAAAATTCAGCCCAAGATAAATGATTTGGCCACTGCTTTTGTCTACTGCCAGTTAGACACCTCAAATAAGCTTCTAAACATCTATTAGCCACTTCAGTTTGGTCATCCGTCTGTGAATGATAGGCAATGCTCATCTTCAATTGAGTCCCAACATTCCTAAACAACTCCTTCCAAAACAAACTCATGAACACTTTATCTCTGTCAGAAATTATGGATGATGGAAATCCATGTAATTTTACTACCTCAGCAATGAAAATTTCAGCTAGTTCCTTAGCTGTATAAGGGTGACTAAGAGCAAAGAAATGAGCATACTTAGTCAATCTATCAATTACCACCAAAATGGTATCCTTACCTTGAGCCTTTGGCAATCCTCCAATGAAATCCATAGCAATATCTGACCATACCCTTGTAGGAACAGGTAGTGGTTGCAGCAAACCTGCTAGTGCCAAATTACTAGCCTTATTTCTTTGACAGATTTCACAGGCAGCCACATAGTCTCTAATTGTCTTCTTCATACCTTGCCAATACACTACTGCAGCCACTCTTTTAAAAGTTCTAAAGAATCCTGAGTGTCCCCCCCCCCCCCCCCTAAGGAGAATCATGCAACTCCTTTAAAATCAAAGGAATTCTAGCAGATTTTTGTGCTAGTACCAGTCTGTTCTTGTAAAACAATCTACCTCTGTGTATACTGTACCCCGTCTTCTCCACTATCTTAGAAACTAGGCCTTGAAAAATCTCATACATTTGAGGATCAGTTTGCATCTCCTCCTCCCAATTACTCCATTCTTCCTCTTGCACCACTGAAATTGCCTCAAAACCAAACTGCCTGGACAAAGCATCAGCCACAATATTTTCTTTTCCTGACCTATATTGAATATCAAAGTCATATCCAATTAATTTAGTGGCCCACTTAAACTGCTCTTCACTCAATAACCTTTGCTCATTCAAGAACTTTAAGCTTTTTTGATCAGTTCTAATAACGAATTTTTTCCCTAGCAAATAATGTCTCCATTTTTTAATAGCCAATACCACAGCCATCAACTCCCTCTCATATACTGATTTCAGCTTTCCCCTCTCTGATAAAGCCTTACTCCAAAATGCTAGAGGTCTGTCTTCTTGCAATAATACTGCTCCTAAACCACTTCCAGAAGCATCAGTTTCTAAAATAAAAGTTTTAGAAAAGTATGGTACTCCAAGAATAGGCAGCTGCTGCATTACTGCCTTAAGCTTCTCAAAAGCTTTGAGTGCCTCCTCCTCCCACCTAAAAGCATTCTTTTTCAACATAGCATTTAAGGGTTGTGCCATTTTTCCATACCCTTTTACAAACCTCCTATATTACCAGTCAAACCTAAAAAACCCCTTAACCCCTTGACATCTTTAGGAACAGGCCACTTAGCCATGGCTACCAATTTGTTTGGGTCAGCTTCTACCCCTTCAGCTGAAATTACATGTCCCAAATATTCCAAGGACTGCTCGCTAAAGTTACATTTTTTCTTATTTATATGCAACTCCTGTTGTTGTAATACTTGCAGCACTGCTTTTAAATGCATGGCATGCTCCTCAAGACTGCTACTGTAAATCAGTATATCATCAAAGAATACCAAAGCAAAATGTATCAAGAAAGGTCTAAGTATGAATGCTTGAAAGGTTGATGGTGCATTGGTTAGCCCAAATGGCATCACCAAGAACTCATATCTGAAAGCTGTCTTGTGCACATCATCTGTCTTCATTCTGATTTGATGGTAGCCTGCCCTCAAATCCAGTTTTGAAAACCATGCAGCCCCCCTATCTTATCCAACAATTCTTCAATAATAGGCATAGGAAATTTGTCAGGCACAGTAATTTTATTAAGTGTCCTATAATCTACACAAAACCTCCAACTCCCATCCTTCTTTTTTGCTAAAATTACAGGGCTAGCAAAAGGACTGATGCTTGCTCTTATAATTCCAGCAGCCAACATGTCTCCCACTAATTTCTCAATCTCATCCTTCTGATAATGAGGATACTTGTAAGGCCTCAGATTTGGTATTTTGCTTCCAGGTTGCAGATTGATTGCATGATCCCTTTCTCTGAGTGGTGGCAGCCCTTGAGGTTCCTTAAAAACCTCTCCAAACTGCTGCAACAACTGTACTAGTGCTTCAGGAATGGTTTCTGCCTTCCCCTCTCCTTCCATGGACTTCAATTCTATCACAATCGCTTGCTCAGCCACCAGCATAGTATATTCAATCAGTTTTCTACTTATGGACGCCTTTAATACTATTTTTCTGTCCTGCACCTTCACATCTAACGTCAATTTATCAAAATTAGCTTCCACTTCCTCCAATCCTGCTACCCCATCAGCCCCCCCCTAATTCAAACAGATAACAATTTTGCACAACTTGCAATTCTTGCAACTCAATTTGAAGGGACTTACATACCCCTTGGTAGCTCACCTTGTGCCCATCTCCCACCTCCACAGAATAAACTTGTGTAGGAGTGACTTCTAATTCCAATTCCTTTACTAATTGCATGGAAATGAAATTGTGAGTTGCTCCACAATCAATCAACACCAACACCTTCCTATTCTTTATCTTCCCCCATAGCTTGAGTGATTTCTTGGAAGTAAACCCCTCAATACTATGCAAGGACAGCTGATGCACTTCCTCCTCTTCCTCATCTTTAACCTCTTCTTGATCCCTCCTCTCATCCTCATCCTCTTCCTCCTCCATGATCATCAATCTCAGCTGTTTGTTCTTGCAAACATGAGTTGGGTGGTATTTTTCATTGCAAGTAAAACACTCTCCTTTTCTCATCTTTACATTGACCTCCATAGGAGATAGTCTATGGAAACTTTTCTTCATATTTATAGGTTCCCCTCCTGTTTTAGCTCCTCCAACAAACTCCAACATCCTGCCACTCCCCTGCTGCCATTCTTTCCCACTTCTTGGACCTGCAAAACTAGGCCTAGGAAATTGAGGCATCCATTTTCCAATTCTGGGTAAATTTCCCAGAATTCTATTCTTCTCCTCAACCTGCCTTGCTTTCAACATGGTGTCCAACAACGTTTTAGGTTCATGTAGCCTAACCTCTCCCAATTTCTTCTTTCAATCCCTTCACAAACACCTCCATTAGAAAAGTCTCTCCCAATCCCTTTCCTGCCCCTACATGCTTCTCAAAAAGCCCAATGTAAGCCTGTACAAAATCCTCTTGCTATAAGGCCAGCCAAGCTTGGAATGGGCTTCCCAAATTTGCACTCTGGAACCTCTGCACAAGGGCAATCTTGAATTCTTCCCAAGATTGGTTCAAACTCCAAGACTCCCACCACTGGAACCAGGTCAGTGCTTCCCCATCCATGGGTACCAAGATTGCTTCCAGCTTTTCATCCTCCCTCACTGCCTGAAGCCGAAAATACATCTCTATCCTAGATACCCAGCCCATTGGGTCCTCCCCCGTGAAAACAGACATTTCAATCTGCCTCCACTATCGCGCCCCAACGTCGTCTCCCTCCTGTTTCTTGACCCTCGCCCCCGTTGCCTGAACCTGCTCCCCCATCACCGGCTGCTCCAAGGTTGTGGCGAGCTTCTGCAACACGTTCTCAATCACGCACAATCGGGTTTCAATCGCGACCCGATTGGTCTCCATTGCTTCGTGATCCAGCCCCCTAGCCTCGCGGGTTTCCTCCATGGCGCGTTCCAGGGCCTCCAATCGTGCGTTCATCTTGTTGTTGTTCTTCGATCCCATTTACCTCTCACAGCCCCAAGATTGGAGCTCTGATACCAGTGATAGGCACTGGCTCAGGCAGAGAATGAAAAAATAGTGTTTATTGAATATTGGAGCAAGTTCTCCAGCAATTACAAGTGTGATTCGAGATCACTAGCCTCCAACTACCAAACTGGTGACCTTTTACAGTTATGTCCCCTCTATTTAAAGCTTCCCTCCCTCTAAGTCTGTTATAACTATCTGTTAGTTATACTGGCTACAATAACTGCCTAATGCTTATTACACCCTCCATTTATATATTTCCCCCACCTATTATTCCTATCACAATGCCAGAATGGAATCCTAGCAACTGATTGCCATTGAACTTTAGAAGTGGAATGCCAATTTTTCCAGCTTATAAGGAAGACAAAAACCTGCACACTTTATTGTAAAGGTTAATTATCTAGGTTAGATTCCATTATTAACTACCTCATTTATTTAGCTCTTCTATTCTCCTTTTTAATAAAAAATATGGAAAATAGACTATAAAGTTGCATCAGTCACTGGAGATAAATTGATCTTCTGAACTCCCAACCACCAAAGTGTGAAGTGTACTGCTATAGCTGGGTTTTTTTTTCTCTCTCTTACTAAAGTGATTGAATATTTGGTTTTGCTGGTTTGTTCACCTCTGGTTTTTCATACTCAAATAACCCCACTCTCGCGTTTTCTTTATTCTCTTCCCTGTGCTGGTATGAAAGTTTTGATCTTTGATATTGGGAAATAATTTGAGGGCCTGTTCATAAATGAGTGAAGAGTAAAGCATCAGTTTGTATCATGAAGATAACTATTTGATGTTGCTTTGGAAGTGCTGCAGATCATTAGTTTAAGGAGGCCAAAGAGAAGCTCCCATCTTTAAATGCTGTCATTTATGGGAGCATAATTTATGCGCACTGGTGAGCATTCATATTTCTTTTAAGGGTTCATTTTTATTTCTATGATATGATTCAAGACCTTTATTTGTCATATGTTGCAAGTATTGGGTAGATCATTGTTACTAAATGGAGAATTGTCTTCCAAATTTACTGGTCATTTCTTTCTTTTTTACTTTGTGTAATATTTAGCTAGGAACTAAAAATTAGAATAAGTATCAATGTTTGCCAAGACAAAAAGAAATTCCCCTCAAGTTGTTAATTAAATCAATATTAGGTTAAAATTTAAACACATTGACCACTCAATTATTCCCTAATGTAGTTAATGTTTTTATCTATTATTGTAACCTAGATTTCTGTTTTTGTAAGTTTCCAATTTTTGTTAATGTGCAAATAATTGTCATTTCTTTTCAATTTTCTTGTTGTTTTTGATATCCTGATGCATTTTACAGTCAAACATGCAATATAGATCGAGCTGAAGCCTTGGTGAGGGAGATGGAAGAACAAGGGATAGATGCTCCCATTGACATATATCATACCATGATGGATGGTTATACAATGATTGGTAATGAAGAGAAATGCTTGATTGTGTTTGACAGACTTAAGGTATTGCTCGTTCATAGTTTTATCATCATCACTATTACTATAGTCTTTCTAGTTTCTAGTTTTGGTATGTTATGTGCTCATTGTGTTGTCATCAATTATATCTTTTAAAAGAAAATGTCCCACTCCATGCGAACATCGAATAGCATAGGGGGACTTGAGCATAAATTTCTAACATAAAAATTCCAGATTGTATGTAGGATTCTCTTTGAAAGAGCAAAGTCTGTCCTGTGCTTTTTGCCTGTACACTAGCTTTGCTCCTACGGTCCTCCTACCCACTGCTTACGTGTACCTTCCAAGCTAACATTAGTGCTTCAGTGGTTTTGTTCATATCCTCAATATGATTTTTTTTGCACTGCAGCTATCATCTCTGTTTCTCAACATTTGCAGTATCCAATCAATAATCTTTTAGGACCTGATCTCTCTATAGAAATCTCCCAGCCTTGCATTGTCCACACTCTCCAGCTGGTTTTTATGTCAGCATGTCAAGGCTCATCTTCAGCCACCTTAGCTGGCAACCATATAGATAATCTCACCTCCTCATTATCTGCATGTCCGTCAACCTTTCACTTGGTTATTTCAGCCACTCTTCCACCTTGGTTTGCCCTGTTTGGCAGTGTGTTTGTCTTTTCATGTCCCCTTATTTGGTTTCTTTCAGTTTTGTTAAATGGAGGTGCTATGGCTGCCAAGGTGGGTTTTTTGGGCCAACCGCCATAGGCAATTTGTAAAGGGAGGCTTGCTATGGTGGCACCGTAGACCACAATGGCGTGTTATATGACAGAATTTTGGCCTTCTGCTGTGTTCTGCCATCTGCCATTGATAACACTTTCTTTCTCGTCTGTATGGCCCTGTTCCATTGCCTGTATGGCTTCATCTTATTAATTATGCCCCTAATTAGCTTATTCCTGGCTGGGTTGCTACTTGCTACACTTCTTCCACTTTTTTGAATTTCCTTTTTGTCTGCCTTGTTCTATTTGTATTAGAGTTGTCTATTTGGCTATGGGTTGCTGTAGTCTTGGCTACATTTGTCTGTTTAGCTCAGTTGTGATGCCTGTTGTGTTGTTCTGTTCCAGCTGCTAGCTTTTGACTGAGGCAATTCAAGCTGTTTTTGAAACAATTCTTGAGAGATTAATTTTCGCACTTTACCAACTTTTTATTAAAGGAAATTCATCTCTCTCACTCTGCAGGTATTAATAGTATTTTTATAATATTTGTAGTTTTTTAAAAGAATAGGTGGTAAGCAATTTCCAATTGTTTATTATAGTCTAGAGTTCATGCATAAAGTATATAGCATCTCTCTTTACGTTTTGGTTCTTAGCATGCATATCACTATTTTTGTTTGAAATTTGTTCCCTTTTTGTTAATTTAGTGTGTGCTATATTACTCTCATAGTCAGCTTGATTTATTTGGATATGGTATCTAAAACTGTTGTGCATTATTGCACTCAACATTGAATGACACTAACTTTTCTTTGTTTTGATGAAGGAATGTGGTTTCTCTCCCTCAGTTATCAGCTATGGTTGTCTTATTAATCTTTACACCAAGGTAAGATATATTTGACATGTGGTATTAATTTGGTCATATATGCTATCCTGTTCATTTATCTCATTCAGTAGCTACTATTGAAGTTCCTATCATGTAGATCAGACCAATAAAATTCACATTATTTAAATGTCCTTCATATTAAGATTAATATAAATTTCAAATATATGAAAATATGAATTATTTGATGTTTTTTTAAATTGTGAAAGATCAAGATGATGGACAGTTACAATTCAACGGCTGTCCTGACAAGGATTATATTCTATAAAAGGTTAGGGTGGTATAAGTTTGTCAATTTTTGAACCTGTGCCGTTTGATCCTCCTTCCTCAACCACAATTGCATACTATGTACTTCTGCTGTTGTTAATGTTCAATAGATTTCTTTAGTAATGCATATACGAATGATAAACAAGTCTAAAAAAATAAAAGGGAATAAGCCACTAGGATTGGGCTCGTGGTGAGGGTTTGAATAGTTGACAAGAGCTCTCAGATTTAAACATCAAATGTCTTTGCTGCCAATTTGAAAAAAAGTTGCTCATCCTCAGAGAAAAATAAGCCTTAAGCTCCCTTGCAATTATCGATCCATTTATTTATCTGTTAAATAAGTCTCTGTTATCAATTCTTAATCCTCACTTTTGATCCTTGCACTCTGTTATGGGCACGATTAGTTTTCTTTATTGTGAATTCTTTTCCTGATTGAATGATAATGTATTGAAATTCAGAACCAAATTCCCTTAGAAACACATGAAATTAATATTTGACAGACGATTTATTTGCTGCTAATAAACTGTCCTTTATGTCCCAAGGTTATAAGAGGCAGATTGAGTTACTGATTTTTCTTTCATTTAAACCAAAAAGGCCTCTTGTTTCTTGTTATATGATGTGCTCCTTCATTTATTTCTTTTATTGAAACTGCTTGCTTAATGATTACTTTTAGCTACCTTAATTTTAAGATGTGGGGAAATTAATTTTGGTCAAACAAACTATTGGGAGAAACCCAAGTCTCATATCGGTTTGAGTGCCAAGATAGAGTATATAAGTGGTGGGTAACCTTCACCCTATGAACTAGCTTTTGGGGTTGAGTTAGGCCCAAATCTACATTCTAAGATGGTTTTAGACCCTATCCTAGATCCATCAAAAGGGGCACCCACCGTATTATCCACGCATCAAGCCCAAAATTGTTGGGCAGAAGGGATTGTATTGGGAAAAACTCAAGTCCTACATCAGCTAGAGACAGTACCAAGATAGAGTATATAAGTGGTGGACAACCCTCATCCTATGAGTTAGCTTTTGGGGTTGAGTTAGGCCCAAATCCACATTCTAAGATAAACAAATGTATGTGCCACCAGTAATTCTCGCCTGTTGACACCACTCTGTTTTATCTTCTTTTTCAGATAGGAAAAATTTCCAAAGCATTGGAGATTAGCAAAATGATGAAAATGTCTGGCATAAAACATAACATAAAGACGTACTCTATGTTGATCAATGGATTCTTGAAGTTGAAAGATTGGGCTAATGCATTCTCCGTTTTTGAAGACTTTACTAAAGATGGTTTGAAGCCTGATGTAGTACTCTACAATAACATTATAACAGCTTTTTGTGGGATGAGTAACATGGATCGTGCCATTTGTATGGTGAAGCAAATGCAGAAGGAGCGGCATAGACCTACTACACGCACATTTTTGCAAGAGCTGGAGAGATGAGGAGAGCCCTGGAAATCTTTGATATGATGAGGAGGAGTGGTTGCATTCCCACTGTACACACATATAATGCTCTAATTCTTGGCCTTGTTGAGAAGCGTAAGGTAACCTGTGGTTGACAAACAACTGTTAATTAAAATACGCAAATGACATGTCTAGGTTCTTACTTTCCCTTATCTTTTTTTGCTTATGTATATGATTTTCAAAAGTGAAAATGAATCTAAAGAGCTAATTTCAGTAAATTAAATAAGGGTTAAATAAGTTTTTGATGCTTGTAGAATTTCAAATTTTGGGTTTTAATCCCTATAATCCCCCCCCCCCCCCCCCAAATTTTAAGTCCCTCTTTTATTTTTATTGCTCATAATTAGTCTCTATGGGGTTAAATTTTTGCCTTTTTGTTGCTCAGGCAAAAAAAAATTATAGGGACTAAAACCCGAAATTTGAAATTCTATGGGGACCAAAAACTTATTTGACCCATTAAATAAACATAAATATTCTAGAAGTGAATTAAATACACCTGATTTTTTTAAAATTATTTCTTAAAGTTCTGAGAGTTGGAAAGTTTTTAATGTAATTGATTACTCTGAAATTAAAATTGGCACAACCGTGGCATGCACTGCTAGCTTCTGTTGCTTCTTACTGTTGTAAACTTTCAACAGTGTTGCATTCTTGAAAGAATTGGAGAAACATTAAAATAAAGGCTAACCATTGATGATGAAAAATGCTAATTCCGTACCTATGTTTTTATCCTCTAGTTATTTAGTTCAGTTTGTTTCACTGTGCATTTAGTAGTAGTATAAACTATAAAGTCTCAATGTTAAAGATTTTCCTAATTCAATCAGGAATAGCTACAGGGAGTATTGTTAGGCTACCTGCAAGGTGTTAGGATATAAAGAGAAGGAAGAGTTAGTTAATATAGTTAGACTACTGATGAGTTAGTTAGTTAGATAGAGGGGTTTATTTGATATAAATAGAGGGAGAAGGATAGGAGGGAGAGGAGGAGCTTATCATTTGTAGATTGAGCATTAGCTCTTTGTGAAGGGGAAACCCTTGGAGGAGTGTTTTCTCTCCTATTTTCTGTTCTTCTCATCCTATTCAATAAAATTCTTTCTTTTCTTTGCCATTTCAATTTTTGGTTCGTAACACAAGGCAGGTATATGCAGCAAGGACACACGGCAGGTTCAGGAAGCCAGAGTAGCAGTTAGTGCTACCTGTAACTGACTGATGCCAGTTACAGTTTAGTTAGTTAGCTTTAAATAGCAACTGCCAAGCTGGGAATTGGCATTCCTGGTATTATTATTGTTGGTTGGTTAGGGAGGTTAGGCTCAATCCCTAGATTGTAACAGAATTCATAAGTCAATAAACAAGAGATTATTCATTCTCTATCACTGCTATCAGAGCAAAATTCGAACCTGTGGCCTGTGTGTTCATGGTAGCGACGCGCGGCGGCATGGATGCTCGAGTCGAATTCCTGGAGCGAGGTTTTAAAGGATTGCTCCAAACGCGTGAGGAGGTTGCGACGTTGCGGCGATCATTCGAGGAGGATCGCGTTGAGAGAGTGGCATTGAAGGAGCAACTGGCGGAGTTACTGACGATGGTGAGGAGCATTTCACGTTCTGATCAAGGGAGTGGCCACCACGGTGACAACAACGAACGTGAACTGCGGAATCGCAATTTCACAGATCGTAATTGTGAGGAGCAATGGAGGAAGTTGGAGATCCCGATTTTTAATGGTGAGGATGCGTTTGGTTGGACGAATAAGGTGGAATGTTATTTTGAGGTGAAAGGAGTGGAGGAAACAGATCGCATTCAGGCAGCCATGGTTGCAATGGAGGGAAAAGCCCTCAATTGGTTCCAGCGGTGGGAATTTTGTGCCAAAAACCCTAATTGGACAGAATTTAAACGAGCAGTTGTTCAAAGGTTCCAGCCAGCGATGAATCAAAGTCCTTATGGGTTGTTATTGAGTTTGAAGCAAGGAGGAACAGTGGAGTATAGGGAGAAGTCTCCACTCCTTTCACCTCAAAATAACGTTCCACCTTATTCGTCCAACCAGACCAATCCTCATCATTAAAAATCAGGATCTCCAACTTCCTCCATCGTTCCTCGCGATCACGATCCTAGAAATCGAGATTCCTCCGTTCACGTTCATTGCCGTCACCGTGTTGGCCACTCCCTTGATCAGAACGTGAAATGCTCCTCACCATCGTCAGTAACTCTGCCAGTTGCTCCTTCAATGCCGCTCTCTCGACGCGATCCTCCTCGAATGATCGCCGCAACGTCGCAACCTCCTCACGCATTTGGAGCAATCCTTCAAAACCTTGCTCCAAGAATTCGACTCGAGCATCCATGCCGCCGCGCGTCGCTACCATGAACACATAGGCCACTGGTTTGAATTTTGCTCTGATAGCAGTGATAGAGAATGAATAATCTCTTTTTTATTGACTTGTGAATTCTGTTACAATCTAGGGGTTGAGCCTAACCTCCCTAACCAACCAACAATAATACCAGGAATGCCAATGGGAAGCTTGGCAGTTGCTCTTTAAAGCTAACTAACTAAACTGTAACTGACATCAGTCAGTTACAGGTAGCACTAACTGCTGCTCTGGCTTCCTGAACCTGCCATGTGTCCTTGCTGCATATACCTGCCTTGCAGGTAGCCTAACAGAATACTAATTGGTTTTGTTAAAACACCAGTTCTTAATTGTCTTTTGATATTTGATTGGTTAGTTTTACCACAAACAAATTGCTCTCTGAGATGTGGTTCAATCCAACCCTAGTTGTGATGCCTACTGGACCCTAAGTGCAATGCCTGAGTTTCATGTCATCTTCTCAGCAGCTATTCTGTCTTCTCTGATATTTGACACTAGCCAGATTTATTTACATTGCAGATAAAACAAAAACCCATCCTATCAAAGCCCTAATTATCTTTTTGATTTAATTCTGGTTTAGTATGATTGAATTACAAACTGTTAGATATACAGAGGTATGTTTCTGTTAGTTTTATTGTTTTAGCGCATGCATCGTTAGCCTTTCATACATTCTGTAAATAATGTTATTTTTCTTGTAGATGGCCAAGGCTGTAGCAATATTGCATGAAATGAATGTGGCAGGCGTTGGACCAAATGAACATACATATACAACTCTTATGCAAGGTTATGCTTCACTGGGTGACACTGAAAAGGCCTTTCAGTACTTTACAGTGTTAAGGAATGAGGGCCTGGAGATTGATGTCTATACTTATGAAGCGTTATTGAAGTCATGTTGCAAGTCAGGCAGAATGCAGAGTGCCCTTGCAGTCACAAAAGAAATGAGTGCAAAAAATATTCCAAGAAACACTTTTGTCTATAACATACTAATTGATGGGTAAGATTAAATTACATCTGATCTGACAACCAAACTTGAACTTTTCACTTTACCTTAACACTTGCTTACATATATATATATTCTTGAATGATGGCATTGTCTATTTTTGTTACTTTTTTATCCATGTGTACATGCTTGGGTGCTTTAACATTTTTGTTTATTAATGACTTCACAACCTGCTTTATATGTTACTAACCTAGTTTTATTTATTAGTTGGGCTCGGAGAGGTGATGTTTGGGAGGCTGCAGACTTGATGCAACAAATGAGAAAAGAAGGAGTTCTACCAGACATCCATACCTACACTTCTTTTGTAAATGCTTGTTGCAAAGCTGGGGATATGCAGGTATGATGGCTGTTGTCTGTTGAGAAATATAATTTATTATTTTGTGGTTACTTGTAGTGGACTAAAAAGTAAGGGCAAAAATGTCTCATTTGGGTCATCTTCATAGTCATTTTGCATAACAATGAATTGAGTGCAAAATCCTTGCATGTTATGAAGTCTCATTTCATTTCTTTCTGTTTGCTCTCAAACAGATCTTGTTGGTTTGTTATACATTTTTCATAATACTCCTCGTGCTGCATGTTAAACTGCCTCAGCATGGTTTTTGAATGGTAGATTTTCAGGTTTTTTTTAATTAAATCATGGTAATTTATTTATATCATTTGTTAACCAGTTTTTCTTCTCAGAAAGCAACATATCCAAGAAATGGAAGCATCTGGTATAAAACCTAACCTCAAAACCTATACCACTCTAATAAATGGTTGGGCACGTGCTTCTATGCCAGAGAAGGCTTTGAGTTGCTTTGAAGAGATGAAGCTAGCTGAATTGAAACCAGACAAAGCAGTGTACCATTGTCTTGTGACATCTTTGCTATCAAGAGCCACTTTTGCTCAATCTTACGTTTACAGTGGTCTCTTGTCTGTATGTAGAGAGATGATAGAGTCTGAGATTACTCTCGACATGGGAACTGCGGTTCACTGGTCAAGATGTTTACGCAAGATTGAGAGAACTGGAGGGGAACTAACAGAAGCCCTACAAAAGACCTTTCCTCCTGATTGGACTTCACATAATATTCTTGATGTCAATAGTGAAACACAAACTGCAGATCTTCAAATTGATGATGATGAGGACGATGACGATGTACATTATAATGTTAATGGAGTCAATGATGATGATACTGTTATCTCATAGTCATGCAGGTGGTAGTTTTGAATTGTTATTGTAAATGGAAGTGGCATGATGCCATGATGAATGTTAATTTCTTAGGCATTAAATTCTCTTCATTTTTCTTTGATAAAAGATGGGCAAAGTTGTAAATTCCTTGAACCCCCAGAATCTAGAAATCACCCTGGACTTTTAAGTAATTTGAGCTAGTCAGGCGAATCCACTTTAAGGAACAAAGTTTTTTTTTTTTTGGTCTATTTTTTACTTATATTATATGAATTCAAAATCTTATTTGAAGGGGGTTGAACTTTTTGTTACTTGGATCAAAGTGTTAGATGTATTTTGTAAAACTGAAAACACAATTTTTACTTTCAGGAAAATTTTTGTTTTAAATTTTTTTTGAAAGACACTATTAGGTTCGATAATATGAGAGGTTATACTGCAACAAAAAAAAGCTCATGTAATAACTTAATATCTCTGTTACAATGTTTAGATGGTGAACATATTGTTTGTTACATAGACTAATTTAAAATTTTTGTTGGTTACATGGGCTTATTTATAATTTTAGTTCTTTAATCTTATCAAGATTAGGGGATTCATTTTGAAAATATAAATAGAAGGAAGAGAAAAATCTGTCTTACTTTAGAGAAATAGGCAGAATAGAGTTTGTTAGATTTTTTAGAGTAGATACATGTAACACTCACTTGAGGTGGTTAGACCTCACAAATTCCAAGTTGAGAATTGCCATAGAATATTGATTAATTGAATATGATTTTACAAGAGTACATGCATTTATAGGAAAACACACGTGGTTAAGAGCTACGCCTACATAATCACCACTAAAACTCTATGGAGTGATCCAGCTAACCAATTAGTTTCCTGTTGGTGCAACATCTTTCTTACCCCTTCTCCCCGGAAGGGAATTTGTAATGTAGAAAAATGGGAATTTAAAAATATTAGAAAAAAAAAGTAAAATAAATAGGAAAAATTATAAAATTATAATAGACATATATAATGAAATAATTACATTAAAATAATGATTATAAATGAAATAATTACATTAAAATAATGATTATAAAAAAAGAAAATAACAAAAACTCGACTTGTTTTTTAATTCACATATTTGAAAGCAAGATCATTTAGATTAGAGAAAAATAATTAGAAAAAGGGGATATATTTAATTCTTATATACAATTTGTATTCCAATATGATATACATCATGAATAGATATGATTTGGGATGGAAGGACTTGAACCTCTTAATAGCGGGACCAAAACCTGTTGCCTTACCACTTGGCCATGCTCCATTTTCAATTTTATACTAATAAACAATATTATTGATATTGGTTGTTCATCAATTCCAATTCAAAATATTTTATAGAAAAATTTGTTGTAAGTATTTTTATATGCATATCTATATATCTATCTAGATATAAATAAGATAAGACTATATATATTGATCATTATGTACAATTCTATTAAGATATTGTATTAAAATGATTTTGATTAGCATTCTGAAATGTAAAAATTTATATTCTGGATTACATTCTACAAAGGCTAATCCGTAACGTAGGATTACATTATGGGCTGTTCGGAAGGTTAAAAAGGTGCAGGAAGCAAGTTTACCAAGTCATACTATTCAAGTAACAGGGTATGGATTGTTCCACACACATGTAACCAACCATTGTTTCGCGGCCTGTACTAAATGCACTAGATATTTTTCTTATACACTATATTGGAACAGTATAATTCCCATAATAGCCTTTTGCTTATTTTGATTAAATAAAAAAATTTGAACAATAGAGGCGCCCTTTGGTTTCTACTTTATTCTCCCTCTGTTACCCGCACTCCTTCCGCAGAGCTGTCTTCTCCGGTCATTCTCCAGTGGCGGTCAAATACGCAGTGGAGCACTGTTGTTAGTCGGCGTTGGTTGCGAATTGTTGACATTGGTGTTGTTTGCGACCGTCGGCGAAGGTGAGCTTACTGGTGTTGGTTTTGTGTCGTACGGATCGCGGAATCCGCGAGGAAGAAGGTGTTATGCACCATACGGATCAGGTAATCTGTATGGATCATACGGATCACTCAATCCGTATGGTTCATATAGATTACCTGATCCGTATGATGCATACGGATTAGCTGATCCGTATGAACCATACGAATTGAGTGATCCGTATGACCCATACGGATTACCTGATCCATATGCACCTTACGGATCAGGTAATCCATATGGATCATACGGATTAGCTTATCCGTATAAAGCTTAAACCCTTTAAATTTGTTTTGAATTTATTAAAATTTCTATAATTTATGTATATTTGGATGTTGAATATTGAATGACTGTATATGGATTTCGATATTAGGGGAATTAAGGCAGCATTGTATGTGATAGATACTTGGTTGTAATGTATGTATATGATGGACAATTGGTGACTTGTGTGCATTGAAAAACCATGTTATTGACATTAGTGACTTGTGTGCATTGAGTAGGCACATGTTATTGACACTTCTGTGATAGATACTTGCTTGTAATGTATGAATATGATGGACAATTGGTGATTTGTGTGCATTGAGTAGGCACATGTTATTGACATTGGTGACTTGTGTGATAGATACTTGGTTGTAATGTATGTATATGATGGACAATTGGTGACTTGTGTGCATTGAAAAACCATGTTATTGACATTGGTGACTTGATTGATAGATACTTGCTTGTAATGTATGTATATCATGGACAATTGGTGACTTGTGTGCATTGAAAAATCATGTTATTGACATTGGTGACTTGATCAACCATATGGTACAGATCATGGCAAGAACTAGAGGAGGATTGCATCGACCTCTAGGGACATCCGCAAATCGAGTGTCCGGAACACACATTGGCGATGGTGAAGAACAAGTGGATGAACGACGTAGGCCCACTGCATTCTTGAGAAGACAACGGGCAGCTGAGGCTGTTGTTGAGGAAGCTGTTGTCCAGGAAGGACCTGTGGAGCATGACATTCCACCCACAGAGGATGTGGGGATCGACCCAGTGACCTTCCCAGGTGGGCCTGAAGATCCTTCAGTCTTGACAGATTATGCTAACCATGTCGCGCTTTGAGTGTGGGCTGGAGAGGTATATATGTGTTTAAGCAAGTAGAAGTTAACATTTAATTGTATCATTGTGTGTTGTTAATGATATACATTTTGCAGGAACGACCTGAGTTAAAATTGGCATCCCACGGGCGTACTGTAACGCCTCCTTTTACTCTGTCGTGCTTGATTCATTTTAGATGAAATCTTGTGACTACTTTGGATTAGGATCAGATTAGTTATAAATTTTATGAAAATTCTTTTTGCTTTGCTTGCACATGTTACTAGTCGTTTACATTATAAATGAATTCTCTCTTCACGGTTTAATTATAATGATCAAGTACAGTCCAACAATACAGACCAAAGTATAGTTCATTATACAGTCCCAAATACAAGCCAACGTAAAATACAAATAATTTAAATTCTAGTACAAATCATCAACACATCTTCATCATCTTTTCTTCAAAATCCTTCTCAGCTTATGCTCCACTGTTTTCCTGCTCGCCCAAATACATTGGGGTCATCACAGGTGTCAACCACAGACACAAACATAGGGTAAGTTTATGACAAACATAGTTTGAATAAAAGCATATATAAAAGAATATATATCCAGATGGTTATAATAGCATTTATAATATAATATGCACGTACGATTCACCCACAGATTAAATCACACTATCTACACAGCACATAATTCAAATCATACCATTCATGCAACACACAGATATACAACATACCCCATCAAGTAATGCATGCTCATCTTCTTTATATGATGCATGACTGAGATCTCAGATTCTCATCACATGGCCATAGTCAAGATAGCCCCACCCTGTCTCAGTGGAACGAACTTATCCATTCAGTCAGGGTAGGTCGGTGTTGCAATAGGAAGGTCACCTCCATCCATGTGATCATCATGGTGGTGTGGTCCTCACCACCACAACTACCCCCCAGCTCAGACTTCTCTTGTCTGAACGCATGGACTCAGTTTAGCTATCTGACAACACCTCTTTTCGAGGATCAACATCACGGGTAAATCCCCGCCATCCTTATGCATATGAAAACTCTATGAAACTCATCCACATGTAATATCAAGTCCCATGTCAGTGGCCTACCAGAATTTATCCGATCAGTCAGGGTACTCCAGTGTTTTCTAGGTTTTCACTTACACGAACACTTTCATGCTTAGTGATTCCGTACTGCAAGATGCACCCCCTAGTTCATCTGAACGCACGGGTTTCATTCTGATAACCAACTGACATACAACTTTTATGATACCCATGAGATGGTTTCATTTATAACAACCCATTCATCTTCATCACATCTTTTCTCATCACTTATCAATATCAACATAATGCACAATTTAATTTATTTCTCATACACCATACATCATACAACCACTTAAAGTTCATCAAGCTTCAAGAATCATCAAGCAACACATGAACTTTATAAGAATTGATAGAACACTCAACAACACATGTTTATAAACATTTCTTTCAACATCACAACACTTGAACCATTTTTATCTCTTTTCATAAAATACTTTAAAGAAAGCTTTATTTAATATTAATCTTTATATTGTCCAACATAATAAACATAGGTTCAACATAATTCTAGTATCACATCAAACATACTCAAGGTATTTATTTTGACAAACTATATCACTTTAGTACTCCGCTTTAATAAAACATCCAAGCTATAGAAACCATTTACATAATTACCATTGAAAGCAACTTGTTCTTTTAAAAATAGTTATAATACATGTAGATTCAAGTCAACATAATTTTAGCATCAATTAAATAGATAAGCTCAAGAAATCATAGAATACTTTTAATCAAACATATACTTGTAACAAAATATTCCACTATACTTCTAAACCATTATTTTCTTGGAAATAATCATAAAACATATCGTTGTAAGTCATTTTAACGTTCATTAATTAAGTTAGATTCAAGTTATATATTCAACAATTATTTATAAAACTAAAATCAAGTTATTTAATTGAATAACCATTCATATAGAAATTTTTGGTTCTTTGAGGCAATTCATCAAATACCTAGTCTACAAAGCTTAATTCTTCATGAAATCAAGTAAGAATTCTCATGTAATTAATATTCAAACTTGGCTTATCATAAACTTCCCCATACCTTGCTTTCCTTAAGCTTTTGGACAACTTTCCTTCCTTTGAAATTGAATAATCCTTGCTCCTAGGGTTGCTAGTCTTCACGTGAGCTTCCAAGGGTTAGGCCTTTGTCTTGTGTTCTAGGTAAAAGGTGAATAAAATGGAAAGGCTTTGGAGTAGTTAGTGCACCGCTGAACTCCCTTAAGGACAGCCCAAAATTTCGGTTCCCATCACCTTTTTATAGAAGGATTTAGCTTGATTTTTGGTTCCTAATATCTTTAGCTCATTATGGCTAGCTTTCTACTTGGTTTCTTCTTATTGGCTAGCCTTTCCTTAGCTTCCAAGTGGCCAAGTTCTTGATCCTTCTTCCCTTGGCACGTTGAACTTTATTCCTTGGAGGGCACTCTTGCTTGTTCACGTGGACTAGCTTATTTGTGCTACAAAAACTTCCTTAGTCATAATAACTTGCCTTTTACTTGTTTTCTTATCATTGGCTAGTGAATATTGTCCATCCAATTGTCCAAGTCTTGAAGATTCTTCACTCTTCTCCCTTGTGTCACGTTGGATTTCCTTGCTTGGAGAGCAATCTACAATTGCTTCTTTGCTTTTACGTGAGAATGGCTAGTTTTGCTACAAATTTTCTTCCAAAAACCCGTTTTACTAAAATACTCGTTCTAGATTTGTTAACCGTTGGATCTCCTTGAAATTTTAAAGGTATAATCCTATCTCATATATGTAAATCTTGACCGTTGGGATCTTTGAAATAATGTCTAGAAATTTCCACGTGTTCTGCCAAAGGAGACAAAATAAAATTTACTTCAAATATCTCTTAAGCATTAATGATCAACTTTCTACTTGGACCAATGGAAATGGCTAGGCTTCTTAATTCTCCATGTGTCCATTCTTGAATGTTTCTAAAGTTTTTCTCCCTTGATATTGTATCATATGGCCAAGGCTTGATCTTAGAAAACCAAGTCAACATTTTTTTCTTTTATTTCATGTAATAGCAAAATTCTAATTTCTTATTGGTCCCAATTTGCCTTGAATGATTAAAATTACTAAACCAACTTATTTAGAACACTTATTCCTCCCATAATTAAAGAAAATTCTATAGATTATGTCCATACTTTTCTTATAATTTTCTGATACCTGAGTTAGTTTATATTAAGCTCTTTTCAAACTATTTTCCAAAATTCTTAGAAATTCCTGTTTATGATTCTCTGCCACCAACCATGTTGATAATTTGTTGTCTAAAAGTATTTTATCCAATACTGAGATTCCCACAAATTTCTAAAGTCATCTTGGTCATTTTTTGACCTAAAGGGTATTTTGGTAATTTCACCATTCACCTAGGGGTATAATCGTCATTTTTCCTGAATCTTTTATACTGCCTCTGATCAACATTTTATCTTAGTAATTGACTGTGATTCCAAAATTTTGGGGTGTTACACGTACGGTAGCAAAATTTGGACCTCCAGCACCAGAGATCGAGGGCTTAGTTGTAGCTACTGGGTTAAGCCCTTTGATAGCATGTTCTTTGAATACGGGTGACAGAGGACTGCTTTCGGCATTCGTGGAGAGATGGCACCCCGAGACGAGCAGCTTCCACCTGCCCATCGGAGAGGTCACCATCAGTTTGGATGATGTGGCTTGTTTATTGCATCTCTCAATCATGGGAGCTTTTCAGACGTATGAGGTCATCGACGTGGGGGAGGCCATCACACTACTTGTAGAGTTGCTCGAGGTAACAGTCAGGGATGCTGAAGCTGAGACACAACAATGCCATGGGGCATATGTTCGATTGTCTTGGCTTCGCGAATTATATGCTGCCAAGTGCGAAGCTAGGCAGTGGGTGCTAGCAGCTCGAGCTTACTTGTTGCACTTGGTCGGGTGCACCATATTTGCGAACAAGAGTGCCACACACATTAGTGTGGTATTCTTGGATGCATTTTGAGATCTAGACGAAGCGGCGGGGTATTGTTGGGGTGCAGGGGCGTTAGTTCACATGTACGATAATTTGAACTACGCATCCCAACATCACGGGAAACACCTTGCTGGGTATATATCTTTGCTACAGGTAATCTGGATCTATCAATTAACTAATTCTGTTTGTGTTTGTGTTAGTCCTATGAATGTTGCATGTTATTGACATTTGTTATGTTGATGTGTAGTGTTGGATCTATGAACATTTTTCGACCATCGGAAATGTCATGGCAAATGCACAGTACGAGGAGAGGCTTCCACGTGCATGCCGATTCACAGCCTCGAAAGCTTTACCAGTGACTACCTACCGTAGGCGGTTAGACAGGCTGACGCTGGATGATGTTTGTTGGACACCTTACGAGGATCACCGTCCACACAGAGATTTTGAGCAGATTTGCCTATTCTCTGGGTACATTAGATGGGGGTCACACATCGTCCGTCATTTACCTGAGCGAGTCATGGGCAGTATGGTTATGTTCAACAAATCCCCCCGTTTGAGCAATCCCACCCTCCGTTGACAGAAGACATTGATGACCGATGGACCCATTTCACGGACTTCCTTGTTGCCCCTGCCGATGCAGTTACACAGCCTAGTCAATGTACTCCTGGGTATATGGGGTGGTTTTATCGTATATCACATCCCTTTATGAGCCCGCAAGCCCATGGAGAGCCTACACGACATCCAATGAGGGTGACAACTATTATACAAGATCCACCTGCTCCCGCTGCTGAGGAAGAGGATGAGAGACCAGGGGTCGCAGAAGGAGATGCTGCAGCTTCTGATATACCAGATATGGCTCCACATTCAGTGGTATACCTAACTTTACCACAAAATGTTAATTTAATTGTTTGTGTGCCCGTAATTGGTTATTAATGTGGTTTATTGTATCATTGTTTCAGGGTATGTGCCAAAGGATAGGAGACGGGTTACAACACATGATAGACGTGCAGATGGTTACCTCGGGCACAGATGCTTACTCACATGCACAGCATCTACTGGATTTAGCACGGAGTGTCACGCAGGACAAAATTGTGTATGTTCGATCTACTGGCATCAGGGAGAGGCAAAAGAGACGCCATGGTGACAGGGACTGAAGACCTATTTTTTTTTTATTTTTTTAGCTGTATATGCACAGTTCTTCATAACTTTGTGGTTTAACTGTTAACTATTTTTATTATGTAAGACATTTTTCTAGTGATACACATTTGATATTTATTAACAATCTTGGTCCATATCGTTACACAAACACGCAATTCAAGCTACACACATGAAATTTGTGTCAAAAACACATCTTATGCATCTCCTGAATCGATATATTCAGTTGACAACAACATCGAATTACAATACATTCTCATTCGCTGAATGTAATGCGTCGGCCATTGTTTAGCTTCATTCAAGCAGTGTGTCGACCACAAAAATGCAATTGAAGGGATTGGGCTGTTCTCCGTCAATTGAACCTGTTTCAATTAACAATTGTCACAAGAAAATTCGATAAAAGGTCAGCTTATTGTATCACTGGTCAATTTGTGTGTACCTGGACAAAGTGATTTCCATATACATGACCAATACAAATAATGCGATGGACATACACGTCATCATGTGGTTGGCTTCTCAGAGGGAAAAATGTCATACTTTGTCTCAGAGATAGTGAAACAACGATGACATTATACCTGGATGCAATAACGTAACCCATGTCGATTATATCCATCCACTTATCCTTTGTCACCTACACAGTATTGTATTAGTGACCAATAATTCAATTTAAAAACATTCATATATATTCATAATGTACTTGCAAAACATCTTTCTTACCCCTGATAATCCATCAACCAGAAGCGACCGCTTTAACTGATCAAACCTATCAAAGCCACCAAACAAGGCTATATATTGATCAGAGAATTGTGAAAGTTCTTTCAGCAAATGATTGCGAACCACAGGCCAAGAATCTTCACCAGAACCGAGTGCGGCATCAATGACACGATATCCACAATTACCATCAGCTTTAACATCAGTGATGTTAACGATAAATTTATGCATAAAAGGTTGGAATTGATCCAACATAGGAACGTTCCTCTTTGCCATTGTTTGAGTAGAGGATGAAGCTGACCTTGTTTGTGTGGCACAACTATTTTGCACTGAATGTAATTCATCAACATACTCAAAGTAAGACGGATCCCGCTTGGTTGATCGTTCATGCTTTGTGTGTTTATTTTTTTGGAGCACCTTTTGTTTTCACCTTTTCAGCAGGGGGATGCATGGATGTTGAATCAGGATATGCAAGTTCCTTAAGCTTAGTCTTCAGATTGATTTTACCACACACGTCAAGCTTCTGAAAGCAGTCTGATATTGCCTCAATCTCATCGGTTATATGAATTTCTCCATCATCTACACCTTGCTCTGCAAAACTTAATCTTCTCCAAAACATATGAACGCTTGAAAGCTGTATGCAGCCAACAATTTTAGCTAACTCACATGCACAAGGGAGGCTGTGGGCGATTCTCATGAAACATCCACACCGAGAAGGGTTTTTGCCGGCATAATGAACACGCTCATACTCAGCTGCAATGTGGTTTAACGCATAGCTGGACACCATGCCGACAAGTCTTTTGTATAATGTTACATTAAATGCATGTCCGATCATATGGGTGCTTCTTTCTAGTGATGCTTTGATTTCAGTATGTTGCAAGGTGATCATATTGTTCATGGCATCCCACACACTACATAAATCTCCAACGCTATTCTGTAGAAGCCTCTTCAAAGTCCAATGAGTAGACTCAACCCTGCGTTAAATGACAAATATGTTAACAATTGAAAAACCATAAAAGTTGATGAAAACAAGACAATGAGAGTGATGTCAAAAGTTGTCTAACCTATTAGTTGTAGTGTTCCCAAAATGTAGCACTTTATTTGTCCATGCCTTTACAAATCTTTCCTTGTGAGGACCCAACCATGTATCATTCACATAGTCAACAAACGCAGGCCATGGTGAACACGCAATTTCAAACCTCATCAGACATTCATCATAACTATTCTGCTTACTACAATCAACAAGTCTTCCCTAAGCTTCCATGACATAGTCCCATGCGTTCTTCTGTCTAATATAAGTTTGACATTTTGCCTTAATATTCTTGTCAATGTGAAACCGACACAATAAATTGGTTGACATTGAAAAAACAGTTTTCACAGCACTCATCAATGCACAATCTCTATCTGTGACAAAGACATCTGGAAAAAATTCACTTTTCTGGAAAATCCCTCTAAAGCGTTCAAGGGCCCACACAAGATTGTTTGTACGTTCTGCCTCTAGATAGGCAAAGGCAGCTGAAGATGTCATTCCAGTAGGTGTCGCACCAACTATGTCAAGTAAAGGAAGCCTGTACCTATTTGTTTTGTATGTACTGTCTATCAAAAAAATCATATGATACGCATTGCTCAACCTCATTGCATCTGGGTGTGCCCAAAATAGGTCACGAACCACATTTTTGTCTTTCATTCTATGCCAATGAATATACATGTCTCGATGAAGAACTTTCATTAATTGTTGCATTTCAGTGTTATCACCTCTGACCTGTGTCCGATATGCATATCTGACATTGTATATTTGCTTCAAAGTGGTATAATTACAGGCATTGTGCTCCTTCAAAGTTAAAAGAATGTTTTTGGATTTCACCATGGACCTTGTCATATCAGCTACAATCGTCTTCTCCTCCTCACTTAGCCTACCAGCATATGCGTGTCCACATAATGACCTTGCCATTGTATGATTATGTGTCCCACATATTAACTTCACTATCCAACCTTGACCTCCAGAGACGAGTTTTGCTCTTAGCTTAAACGGGCAATCACATTTTTTACTGCTACCCGTAGTTGGTACAACACCTTTTTTGAATGATCTATATTTTCCACTCCTTTCACAACCAATTATAACATATGAGGTTGTTCCTACCTTTCCACTTGCTAAGCCACTCATCATTATCACTGCTACAAAACCATAAGAATACGCAACACTGCGAGCCCATTTTAACACATCCTCATGGGAAATGAACACCTAAAAAAAAATTATCACGATTTGTATACTTTTACTAATTCATTTAACAACTGTAACCACAAATATATACCTGTGACGTAATGAAGCCTTCCGAACATTCAACTAAACAATTAACATCTTCAAACGCATCAGATTCTTCACCAATGTCTTCCTCCATATTAACTTCTTCAGACATAATGCTATCATAAAACCACTGATCGTTGTCCATCTTAACAAATCCAAAAAAACACATACTAATATTAAACCACATTTAAATCATAATGTTATCAACAATACTTTACCCAATATACCTTTGCTCAAGCTCAAGCTCAACAATATTAAACCATTTAGTTCTTCATAAATCATAATGTTATCAACAATATTAAACCACAACAAGCTCAAGCTCAGTATAATATTCAATTTATCCAAGTTTCCATTTAGTTCTTCTTTAAATAAAATTTAAATTTCATAAGAAAAAAATGTCAGGTATATACAGATTAGTTAATCCGTATGACTCATACAGATTGCCTAATCCGCATGACTCATACGGATTGCCTAATCCGCATGACTCATACAGATTGCCTAATTCGCATGACTCATACGGATTGCCTAATCCGCATGACTCATACGGATTGCCTAATCCGTATGATTCATATGGATTACGTAATCCGTACGACAACAATACCAGGCTTCGCGCTTCTTACCTCGCACCCACCACCGACGATGGCCTCTCCGATGACTGTCACCGGTGAACACCGCTTCCACCACCCCCAACTACCTCCTCCAACAGAGACACCTCCAATGCACCACCACAGCAGGATCAAGTGAGCACAACATCCACAAACGGTAACAACTCAGTAACAGGGAAGAAGCGCCTAATGTAATAAAGTAGTTGAGGACACTTTTGGCATTTTTAAAAATTTATATAGTGTATAAGAAAAACATATAGTGTATTTAATACAGGCCTTGTTTCGCACCCATTGTTGGGCCAAACCTTTGAATTGAAGGAGGTTCTAAAATTTGAATGCTATATAAACTGAGAGTTAAAACATTTTCTTAAAAAAATGAGATCGCAAAGCAATTTAAAGTGGAAATGGGTTTAACGATGCAAAATTGATTTTTCTCAAATTATCCTCTTTTCTCTTTAACATGACTCAATTCAAATACTTCACCTTCACTAACAATTGAATCCACTAACTAAACTAAGGTTCAATTCCTTGACTCATTAACCTTAAAATTTCAATTTCTTAATTCTTTCAAATTATGACAAGTATTACAGTTCAAGAATTCATCAATACCAATAGCACTTGCATATTATCCATTTCCAATCCAATAACCAATTTTTCAACTGTATAATTGAATATAAAATCATCAAGGAGTGATCAAGTCATGAAAGAACGGAGCAATCACATAACCAAAAACCAAGTGCATAATTAAGTACTCATCAAATTACTAAGCTCCAACAGTGATTCATCAAACCCTAACCCTAAAAGTTTTAGTTACAAATCATGATTGAAAAATAGAGAAAATGAAAGAGAAACAAGAAAACTCCATCGTAGAACTTGATGGCCACACAACTTTGGAATCTTGAAACTTCAACTTGGGTGTTGGGTCTCATTTCAATGAAACTAATATATGCATTTTTCATAAAACATTTTTTTTTAATTTTCATTTCCTTAACTAGTGCTTAAGAATGTTTGTTTGTTAGCATTTGGCATTTTCTAAACAAAATTGTTTCCGCTTTAAATATCAACCGCACATTATCCATGGAATAACCATTGCGAAGAACAAAAACAGTTGATCAACCACATGCTAAAGTGTTTCTAATTCAACGGTACCGAGCACTACCAAATTACAAGTCTTTTCACCTAGCTCCATTACGGACCAAATAACCATTTATATATGTACAAGGCATGTCAACAAATGTTTATAGCTACCATATGTGTCGAATTTTATTCCACTCTATTGGCTTGCTCTTGGGAACCTTCGGTTTTGGACGTGGAAAATGAAATCTTCTATTTGCAGTGTTTTGTGCCAAGCCAATAGCGACTCCTATTCCTAGAATCAGCAAAATCATGTACCGTGATAGAGATATTTTATGAACCTGCAAGCACAATCAGATAGCAAAAATATCAACAACATAATATGCAAGCATGATGGAAAATTCCTATTGCAAGAATAAAATAGGATTTTGTTAATGTTTGCCATTAAGACAGTTTGATAAATTAAAAAAATAGGAACTATTAAAACAAGAACAAAATAATTTAATATCTTAAAAACCTAAAATACAAAAAAAAATATAAAATATTTTTTTTGTTATCATAACTAATCTCTGTTGAGAAAATTGACTGATTATCTTTAGTGAGATGTTTTCCTCCCAGTGAAATCTGCTAACCAAAATCTTTCCTTTTTTTTCAATTCCGAAGTGAAATCTAGCGTCTCTTGATAACACTCTATCACCTTAATATTCTTTTGTTTTTCATATACAAGACTCGAATCTGAGACCTTACTTAAAGAAATCGTATTCTGTACCACTTAGATCAACGATTAGTTGATTATATATATTTTCTTGTTTAAGTACGTTTGGATGGGATTAGCAATAAAAATAAATTCATTGTAAGTAATAACACCTAAGAAGTCCTCTAAAAAATCATTAGAAATTTATAATCAATAGAAGCACACAACTTAGGATTACATAAGTACTATATTTGAATGAAAACATCTACAGAGGAGATTATATCCAATCTTATCAACTTAAAAAGCTGTTCTTAAAATATACAATCTATCTGGAAACAGGGTAAGATAATTAAAATCAGGTTAACAAAAGATAAAAGTTCATAATTTTGTTATGAGCCTGTAGCTAACAGCTATAAATTTGGGGAAATAACGCATATCTTATCCATAACCTTGCTTTTCTGAGGAAAATTTCTGTCGGCATGAGGAAGACTATATCGTAGCATTCCAATTAAGGCAGACTCAGTTGCTGGACAATCAGTCTGCAGAATAGATATAGTTGTTGAATTTCTGTGAACTTAATGACACGAAAGAATATTCAATGAAAGGAAGGTATCAAGGTGATAAAATTAGAAAGGCTACATGGGATGTCAAAAATTTGCTTGGTGGGTGTAATTCCCAATAACGTTCCCAAATGTTCACGAACAAGAGCACGCTCAGAGAGAGAAAGGAGATCCCCATGAGTGAAAACAAGTACAGATTTGTCATCTGCAGTGCAGGTAAGAGAAATAAACAATCAGATTGACTAAAGAGAATTGTAATTTGATCCGCAGAGTATATAAGATGAACAGTGGAGAGATAAGCGCACTATTTTCAATGAACATCAAAAGGAAATAGTATACAGTCCTTAATTTACACAATACATTATGCAAGAGTCTATTACACCCACACTGCAGAGAACTTTGAAAAACCCAAAATATATTGTACAAACATCGATATTTATTGTAAATGGCAAGATACAAAAACATTGTGAGCCTTCCAAGTTTCAGAATATCTTACAAGATTCGAGCATTTAAACAAGTGGAATAGATTAGATGGAAATCAAAAGTAATTATGATATTTTTGTTCACAGTTAGGTTTTATAGTACTAGAATTGTCTGCCACATGAAAGAAACTGGAAAACAAAGCTGAAAATTTTATCTCTCTCTGCTATTGATATAAACTGATATCAATAACAGAAATCGTGAACTTACAGTATAACTCTCAGAAAAAAAAATGAAAAGAGAGAAACAAAAATAAAGGCAATATACAAGGGTTACATAAAGGGAATCCTTTATACCCTCAATGAATGATCTGTGGTATAATATACATTATCATAATTTGTACACATGAAGAATAAATTCTAAATTGACAACTTGAGTTCTAAAATTATGAAACATAAGCTTTTGGAATTGGATATATAATCCAATTTTTTTTTAGTATGACAAAAGGATCTATGGAGAGATATATAAAAAGTTTATTTCTAATCGTAACTAAATCTTCCATTTTTTTGTATAGTCCTCTTTCCATGTAAGCATTCAGTTGTGAGTGTAGTGAATATTTCCTCTTTCACATTCCTCAAGCAAGACAAACACAAAATCATGTGTATTTCATATCAAATTCCCAAAACATGAAGCAGAGGATAATGCAAACTTCTGAATCAATGTGCAGTTGCATCAAACAGAAATTATTCTATAAAAGGAGAAACACAGAAACTAGTGCAAATACCTTTAAATGACAGGAATGGGCAATTGAAAGTAGAAACAATTGTTTGAACATACTGTGTCTCCAAAGCACCATCATTCTCCATTGCTTTCAGAACCAAAAGACCATTAACAACATATATTACAAAATTAACTTTTCTGGTCTTACTGGATAAGTAACCTTTCTTGTGAGCTTTACCCTTCAAACTTTTCCTCAATCTCTGATTATCTGTTTTCCTGACAAGTGATTCGTAGAATTTTACTTAAAAATTAACATATGAGAAAATGTGGAAATTAAGTATATTAAATATTCAAACCTGACAACAAGCTCACACCTTTTGTCATCCAACTCTTCAGCATTCTAATATCCTCATCTTTGTCTGAGTTATCTGACAAACTACGTGTATGATACAGACAGATAGAATTTGAATATCTTGGAATCATATACTCCTGGAGGAAGTATGTTCCATCCCCTATAAGTGAATTATCTGGCATCAAAAAGGAAATTTCTAAGGTGAACAAACAGCGACTAATTGTAATATACAGTATACGACAATGAAATGAAATTATTTCTTCAAATTGACATCTGAATTGAAGTGTGAATTATACATGATTCTTGTGCTCTTGCTGGTGCAAATCTGTCATCCTCTAACACCTTAGAGATTCTATTTATGAGACAACTTTTCCCAGATCCACTTGGACCAACCAATAAGAGGCACATTGTCTTTGGTACATTGTAATCACTTATCTTTAAGCCACCAACCTTCTCAATCCATGCTCCAGGCCTATATCTGTGACAATAAAACCACAATATATTGAGGTTTGATATACACTAGCAATAACCTTACTCGAGCTGCAACTATGCATGCTCTCACACAACCTTTTAAAAGTTGATTTTAAAATAAATTGCACATCAATTTCAGTCACATACTTACGGATTATTAATTTTCATCAAATGAATCATAGAAAATAAGGGTAAGAAAGAAGAAGATTGGCAAAGGCCTGCAACCATGGAGCATAGTGTGAAGAACAAAATTGCATGCACACATTACAAATATAAAATTAGATATTAACATTTAACAAATATCTAGGGCCTGATCAGCATGATACTGTTCTCAATATTTCTTTTTCTACAACACAGTTTTCAGGAACGAAGCATAGAAAAACTCCACCATTACTTGGCAAGAATAAGGAACACCAACACTCCCTAAATTACACAAAAAAATGTGCAGTGACTGAAATTTTGGTTGCTCAATTTATGTTACATAATACGAGACAAACAATCTGAAGTTGATGCTTTTGATTGATGTCCTTTGAATCCTTTTTCAAGGTGTTTCAAAACAAGTACCAAGAAAAATAATGAACCCCAACTCCTCGACTTGGATGGGATATTTATCCTTTTCTTCAATTAACTAATCACATACCAAATTTCCAAAGAGGGTGCTACAATCTTTCAATGTTCAAATATTGAATTTCAAAATAATTTAAAACAACCTGGATACTTGACATTAAAACGTATATGGGTTAATAAATTCAAATCAACACCTCAAGATTTTTTATTTCTCCCTTTTCAAATCCTTGCTATGAATCTTCAGTTCATCACAACATTGCAGGATTTCTTGGTAGTTAATAAATCTTCTCCTTTCATTGACTTCAAAATCAACTCTAGAAGGATATGTGCTTTCCTCATCAATTTCACTACAAGCTAATATAAGATTATTTTTAATTATTGATATTTTTTTTAAAATGTTGAAATTTAATTTAGAAATAAAAATAGAATAGGGTAGATTAGAAGGAACAATTGACGGAGAAGGGCCTGCATATAAATGAAGATAAAAAGGTAGCAGTTTAAAATTTGAAGAGATTTTTTAGATGTTACATTTTGCTATCATCTAACTAAGATGATTGTTTTTGTCTCTTATAAAATTGTGTATCATGTAAGACCTATTTCCTTTATATGAAAGCTTATCGTCTTATAAAACTTAATTATTTCTCACGTACACCTTAGCATAGGGTGAAACTCTATTGCTTACTTTACCATTTACTGCCTCACTATTTACTGGGGCCCTAACAGATCATCACATACAAATTTTATTCATATCTGAAGAGACAGATATTCATCTGATTCTTGCCAAAGAAAATTGCTTCAATTGAAAATATTACTATCAGAAATTGCCATATGTTTCTGCGAGTGAACAAACCCTGCTTAATTGTGAGATACTGAAATGTCTATGGTAAAGATGAATATTTAAACAACAGAGAGAAAAAGAAAAGGAAAGGAAGCTACCAGGTATATATGGGAACTTGCAAGGCAAAAGTGGCCACAACATGCGTTTCTGTACTTTCCAATCAAATGGATTCAGACTAGCTGCTTCAACCTTTATCAAAACCTCATCTTTGCTGGGAGTAGGTAAGGGAACTGCAACATGCTGAAATAAGTATAAATTATAAGCAACATTCTTAATGGCAAAAAAAATTAATATAATACTATTTTAATAAATAATTACAAATTTGGAACTGTTTTGAAACTATTTACAAATATGGGACTGTCAAACACACTCAAATTAGGCGTGTGCAGTCGTGACATTGACACGTGTCGTGCATGTATGAATTGGTGGTGATATTGATTATATAAACTTCAAATAGTCATAACTTTTGATAGAAATGTCCGATAGAAGCGTACGATTTGTCAAAACGGTCAAAATTAAGAGAAGAAGGCATAGGCAAATACCCAAAGGGAATTTGGTCAACTATTTTTTTCCAAAAAGTAGATCAAAATTAGGATTTAGGATTCAATCATCCAAAAATTTCCTTGTTTTTCTACCTTTTTAATTAGTTAATTTAATGTCATTTTTTATTTTTTTTTAATTACTTCTCTTAATTTTAGGGTTTTGATCGGACATTTCTATCAAAAGTTAGATCATTTGAAGTTTATATAATCAATATCACCACCAATTTATACATGCGTGACAAGTGTCAATGCCACGACTGAACACCCCTAATTTGGGCGTGTCAATGCCTTCTTTCTTTCCCGCCAACTTCTTCATCATCATTTCTCTTGCAAATGTTGTTCGTCACGCATCCACTTGGCATTCATAGTTTTCCAACTGATCTCAAAACCCTCACTGATCCTCCTTGCAATTCTGTGAACCTCACTCCTTTGAGGATATTGCAAAGCATAAGACAACACAAGCTTCACATCATCCACAAACTCATCAGCTTCCGAGTAATCCCAATTCTTCAACTTTGACTCAATATCCTCCAAACCCTTCGGCTTTCTTATGGCTTCTGACTTATCAAGAATGCACAAAATCTTGGGATCAAGAATATCCTTTTTTAAAGCCCACGCATTTCTTCCTACCATTAAACGCTTCAACATAGCCCAACACTGCATCTTCTTGTAACGGTCCATCAATATTCGCTTCTTTTTGCACTCTACACGCACAGTTCTTGAATCTTCTGATACTGGGTTTGAAGAACTCATTTTCCTCCTCTTCTCATCAGAGGGTGTTTCAGGATTTTCAGAACGTGGAGAGTAAGCGACCTTTCGCTTCTTATCTTTGTTCTTGCACTCTACACTCACACCCTCTTTCTTATTCTTCAAATCACACACTTCAGACCCGGTTCTTGAAATTCTTGAATCAGTGACAGAAGATTCTGATGATGGGTTTTCAGCGTTAACCCATGTTGCAGTCGCATAATAACCCTTCTTATTCTTCAGCTCACACATTTTTGACACGCTTCTTGAATCGTTTGGAGTGTTGGTACCGTGCGTTGGTGGGTTTGAAGAAGTCACGGTACTCCGCTTCTCACCGCAAGAATAAGAAACCTCAGAGGCTGCCTCATGCTTTTCGGAACGTGGAAAGTAAATCTTTATAATGAGTTTTTTTCTAGGATGTTCTGTTTCTGCCATTAGTGCCTAATTGATGTGAAAATTGGAGATAAAGGAATCCTTAACTGAATTAATGTGAAAAAAATGGAGAGAAATGAAGGCATTAATCGCCAACGTAAGTAATTTAAGGATGTTCAAAATCAAGCTTGTGTTTGAAATTAGAAATTTTAGGGGGGAAATTTATAGATATAGCCATGTAGGGATTCTTCACAGTTGTAATCTAATTAATAAGATAAGATGATAAAATCTACCTAGCTATTGTAAATTTGTAATTTGTAATTTGTTTGCAGGGTTTGATAAAATCTAATAAGATAAGATAAGATGATGAAATATTTGTTTATGATATCATTGAAATTCATTATCCAGCTTTCTTCTATAGCTAATAATAAATATGCATCTAAAATGTGTTTTCTATAAAATGTCTCATTGAATAATACAGTTATTAAATAAAAAAATAACTAAAAAAATTGTCTAAAGTGTTTTTATTTTAAGCAAAAAACATGTGACTTAGTTTACCTGATATTTAAGATATCCTAAAAATTACATTATATCTATGGTTCTAATTATTCAATTAATTATTCATAGTAAATAAAACCCACTTAATATATTGTATAATAAAATAAAAATGACTAGATAGATTAAAACAACTCTTAACAAATAACAAATTTTTGTTGTTGTTAAAATTATATTATTATGCATTTTCATTTGATTTCTTTAAAATATGTTTTTATTAACAATAATAATTAAAAATAAAGAATTTATATATATATAGTAAATTGTAAAATAACCCATAACAATATATTGGTAAAAAATAATTAAAGATAGAAGTTAATAAATAATTTATTATTGAATAGATTTCTTAATTTATATATTTTAAATTAATATACTTTTAAATTTTCTATTTTAAAATAAATAATTTTAATACTATACTTGTAATGTGCTTAGAATTATATGAAAACTCATACTTCTAATATTCACATATCAAATTTATAAAATAAATAAATAAATTATATTTAAAAAATTGTTTAATGGTAGTACTAAAATTAATCATATATTATATTTAAAAAATCAATAATTATTCTCTTAACATATATATATGATTTAAGAAGTGTTTTGCAATCAATTATTTCAAAAGAATAATACTTTCAAGAATTCGATCTTCTTAAAAGGCCAATACGAAAGGATAACTATTTAAAAAAGAAAAATCAGTACACACCTACTTACAAAGGCACTAAGCCAAACGAAAACAAGAGATTAAAAATTACAACATATGTAACAAAAGATGTGTATATATCTTCAAATTAGCTAGCAAAGTTCCCTTATGTCATTGTTCCTATAGCTAGATGAAAATAATATCAAATCATAGGGCCACGAATTAAACTCAAGCAATATTCTCTTTAACATATCCCACAGCACCCTTGTAGTTGTCCCACAATTCTTTCACCATCTGTGACATCATATTTGAGAGTTCCTCAAATAGCTGTGGCACCTGTTTCAGAGACTCTTCAAGTGAAGTCTTGAGCTTCTCTGCAAGTTCTGCAGCCACGGATCCTGAAGCAGCCGTTGACCCTGTAATGCTCTCTTTGAGAACATCAAACACCTTAGAGATTATAGAATTTATTGAGCTAATTATAATCTGAAGGATGAACTCGAAGCACCCCCTTATGCCCTCTGCAACTTGTTGAAAAATTCCAAGTGAGCCTTCACTGGATCCTTTGAGACCTTGGATTAACAACACAATTGTGTAAGCAATTGTATTGAAGATTAAACGTGTTAGTAGACTCCATAATGTTACTACAACGAATTTAACAGATTTGAGAAGAAGAACCAACATTAGAACAAAGGGTTGTTTTTGATATGATGGAGTAAACTTAGTATAGAAGGCAAAAGCAAAGATCTATGTACTATTATATAACAAACTTGGAAAGTTTCAATGACTTTGAAACCTTTAAAGTCACTTTCTCCGAGTAATTTATGTAACAAGTAAACGCTTGAAGCTCATTGGTTATAGTAGTTTCAAGGAACAAGCTAAGGGAGTAGTTATTGCTTTCTCACGTATTATGTTACTATATATATTAGAAACTTGCACTCTACACGCACAGTTCTTGAATATTCTGATAATGGGTTTGCAGAACTCATTTTCCTCCTCTTCTCATTAGAGGGTGTTGGGAGAACTCGGTGGTGCGCGTCACCTTCTCGACCAATCCAAACGGCAAAACTAGGGAGTTACAGACTCCACTCAGAATCAACCAAACAGTAAAAATGCGGAAACGTAAATCACAATAACAGAAGCAAGAACAGGAGAGTAATAACACACAGGAATAGTTTTACGTGGGAGAAAACCAGAACACTGGAAAACCCACGGGACCTTGTCCAGAAATCTCCACTATCAAAATAATGGTTACAAAACACTCCACGGCCACACGCCGGAGTAACGCTCAACCTCACCAACAATGGAGGGAACCACTCTCTCTACAAGGGTTGCACTTAATCTCTCGGAGACTCTCTCTCTCAACAGCCTAATGCCGAAGACACTCACAGAGAAACTCTCACAAGAGACATTCTCCACTGTGCTTCTTCTTCTCTGTTTTTCTGGTCTTCAAAGTCTCTGCCTCCTGCATCTATAAATGACGCATTTATAGAGAGGGAATTAGGTTTAGGGATTCTGCTTCCCTAAACGTGGAATGGGCCGAGGTCAACACCCTCGAGAATTGGGCCCAAATCAAACATTCCCCTTTCCAGAGCATGGGGATTTGGGCCAGACATTAAAGCAGAACTTATTCAACAGAGGGTGCTTCAGGATTTTCAGAACGTGGAGAGTAAGCGACCTTTCGCTTCTTATCTTTGTTCTTGCACTCTACACTCACACCCTCATTCTTGTTCTTCAAATCACACACTTCAGACCCGGTTCTTGAAATTCTTGAATTAGTAACAGAAGATTCTGATGATGGGTTTTCAGTGTTAACCCATGTTGCAGTCGCATAATAACCCTTCCTATTCTTCAGCTCACACATTTTTGACACGCTTCTTGAATCGTTTGGAGTGTTGGTACCGTACGTGAGATGGCGGGTTTGAAGAATTAGTCACGGTACTCCTCTTTTCACCGCAAGAATAAGAAACCTCAGAGGCTGCCTCATGCTTTTAGGAAAGTGGAAAGTAAATCCTTATAATGAGTTTTTTTTCCGAGGATCTTCTGTTTCTGCCATTAGTGCCTAATTGATGTGAAAATTGGAGATGAAGGAATCCTTAACTGAATTAATGTGAAAAAATGGAGAGAGATGAAGGCATTAATCGCCAACTTTAAGGATGTTCAAAATCAAGCTTGTGTTTGAAATTGGAAATTTTAGCAAGAAATTTATAGATATAGGGATTCTCGACTGTTGTAATTTAAGAATATAGGATGATAAAATCTAGTTAGCAGTTGTAAATTTGTAATTTGTTTGCAGGGTTTGTGAAATTAATCCCTTTGTGATAATGGCCTGGTTACTGGGAGGGTTATATGGTGATTTTCTTACACTATTAATTTGTTTGACTTTGAAATTAAAAAGAAAAAAATTGATCAAATGAATGAATGAATGGTGATGTTGTATGATGCTTGAAGGTTCAAGTGGATTACAGTGTGATTGGGTACTTTGGTCGAATTGCACAGTTATGCATTGTCAACTACTATACTAATGTTGTATGTGATGACATGTTCAACTAAAATAAATTATGAATGCATGTTATAGTTATGCATTGTCCGCGACTATACTAATGTTGTATGTGATGACATGTTCAACTAAAATAAATTATGAATGCATGTTAT
>CM023950.1:21520605-21565985 GCA_013407115.1 Glycine latifolia
TGTTAGATGTGTGATAATTACTGAATTGATTACGTAATCATTTTTATTCTTTGAATCTAAATATATTTATCATTTTTATTCTTTGAATTTAGATTTTAGCTTTTAATTTTTTGAATTTGTGTTAATTTTTTTAATTCTTAATTACAATAATATATTTATTAAATAATTTTGAAAATTTTCATTAAATATATATTCACATTTTTGAATTTTATTAAATAAATTATTTTTATCTTCTAAAAATATTATTAAAAAATAATATAGAAGTTTTTGAATATTTTAATAAAATATATCCGTTGTCCTTTCCCATGAACGACTTCTCAAGGCTCCTGTACGACGTGGTGGTGAAGATCACAATCTCCTTCAATGACCCAAACCTCCGCATAACATCATTATAAAAGGAAAAGTTATTGTAACTATAGGCTCCAAAAGGATAATTAACTCAAAGTAACAAATTTGTATTGCATAATTATTAATCAAAATGTAAATCAATGCATTTTAAATGAAATTCATAAAAAATTTAGAAAACTAAATCCAAATTTAGTTATGATTACTAGAATTTAAAATATTTTCCCCTATAATTATTAGCTGAAGTTAACTTTGTGGTCATGCGTAACAAAATCACATATTCTTTTCATGGTGTTTTTTTCTTTTACAATATAAGTCTAGTCATGATGTTAAATTAGATGTTTAAAATATATTTATTAAAAAAAAATATAAAATTCATTAATTTAATTTATTTTGTAATAAAAAAATATCAATGATAGAAGACAAAATTTTAAATTCACTAGCTTAGTTGTACATCTCCTGATTTATTTTTATAAACGTTCAGCCTAACTAAAATCAAATTAGTGCATCATTTCCAAAAGTCGCGTCTAAATTAGAGTTTCAACAATATACATGTGTAATAATCATTTGTGACATTAGCACAGTACATAATATCAGTTTGTCTCAATACAATTGATATTTGTTGTAGTTAATTAAATACTTTAGAATTGGAATACATCCAATTGCACAAGGGTCAGAATCTGAGTAGTTAAGAGAGACAATATATTATACTACAACTGCACAAAACGATTTAAATAGAACTTGTATGATGAGTATGAAACCGAAACAGATACAAAGAGATGAAAGGATCCGAGCCCAATAGGGTTGTCTCCTTAAGACAATTTGTTTCCTCCAATTGATGTCAAAGGTTGATGAACAATTGCCTCCCAAGATAGAACGGATCAACGTCTGAAGATCGGTGGTACTACCAATCAACAGCCCAAACGAACAAAGCAAATGCTTGAGGAACCACACACAAAGAATGAAGAATTTATGTGATATGAAAATGCAACAGCATGTAATCAAGAAGATCAGAAAAAACTTCTATCTATTTTCTGATTGTCTCTGTAATACATTTTTTTTTCTTTAAATCTGGTTTTGGCAACTTGTAGCTCCTAAAACTTTGGCACAAAGGCTAGAAGCTTCAGCCAACAATTAGACCAATCAGAAGTGGACTCATAAAAGGTTCATTTCCACGTGCACATGGAACATTAAATAAGGGAATCTTGCACCAAAGCAATAAGCTAAAAGAAAAACCATGAAGGTGTAGCTATGTAATTTTTTAAGGCTGAAAGGAAAAAGATACAATATGGCCTTGTGTATATGTGGAATTACAAGAGCCAAGTAAATAAACTCAGTAGCCTAGCCATGTTCCACATATGAGAAGCCAGCTGCCCCAAGTCAATGGATTAAAGAATCTTGACCAAGAAAAATCAAGTCAAGATAAGGCTTAAGTCATAATTAATATCTTTTAAGGTAATGATTACTTAGTTAAATTCTAACTAAACTAAATCCTAATTCAGTTATAACCCAACTAAATCACTTAAAACACAACTGAATAAATGAGTATAAATAGATAGGGTTGTGGAAAAAATTGCATATAGGAGCTAGCATCCAAAGCCAAGGCCAATTTCAATTTTCCTTGTGTCTTGCTTTCATTTTCTTGCTTTCTATTTGCTTCCTACAAATCGTGGCTTGTCTTTACTACCCTACATATCAAATTTTATTTTTCAAGGCTCCATTTCCTAGAGGATTTTTCAAGGAAGACAACCCTTACTTCATTCCATTTCAAAAATCAAACTCACTTGAGGTAGGCTAGGCTTCAATCTCTAGTTAAGAATTTATTTGGACTAATTTACATGCTTAAATGTACAGATTTATGGCTATTATTTAGGCTGAAATTTCATATCATTTGAAGGTTATTTTATGATGTGGAAATGTTGATTTAAACCATAGATGATGATTTATAGGCTGAAATATTAGTGATCTTTGGAAGTATATTTAATGATCTTTGGAAGTGATTTTGATGATATTTGGGCTGGTTGTTCATATTTTTATTATGAGACTGTTTTGTATTAATTTTTAGAAGTAGAGGTTGAATGGTACGTAGACAAATTGTTCAAATACTAGAGTGATTCAATTTTGAGGATGAAGTAGTAAGGTGGTAGGTGAAAGGAGATTAAGATGCATACTAGGTTTTAATCTTTTCTTGTGAAGGTTTTAAGGAATTAGAAATTATTTGAAAGATATATTGTGGTTTATTAGTTAGATTACTAACATGATTTTTCTATAGCTTGAGGATATTCAATGGTCATGCCTAAGTTGGTAATGATCTTATTTAAATAAGGTATGGTGGTTTAACTATACTTGTGGTACGTATGATGTTATGATAAAAATATTTTTCCATAAGGTGCTATGTATTTTGCTTATGGATTTTATTATGGATGGATTTTGATGTGATGATATGTTGATTCATGTTTCCAAGTCCAGTATGAGATTTGTGAAACATAATTTGAGACTACACCCAGTACGAGATGTAGAGACCAGGTGCAAATACATGGAATGACATGCATGACTAGCGTAAGACGGCCGCAACATTTCTACATCCAGTACAAGGTATAGCTACATACAGTACGATATGTAGAGGGCATGTGCACCCTGGAAAAATTCATTTCATGCATACATGTAGTTGCATAATTATTTATTGTATGGATTCATTTATATTGATAAGTTAATAACGTACTAACGTGTTTGGTGATTTCGATTTTGCCTACTGAGAAATTTTATTTCTCACTAGATTTCTTTCATTTTTTTATATATATAGATGACCTTAGTGATAATCTTTCTTGATGGATCTGGACTGAAGGTGGAACAGAGATGAAGCTAGCACGAGATTTTTACTAGTACTCTTATGTTTTACAATATTAGCAAGTATGGTGGATTTCGTGCTTGTATAACAAAAAGGGATGTAACAAGGACTGTGGCTACGTATAAAATATATATTAGTTGAACAACTTTGTTTTAGAATTTTTACTAAGATACGTTCTTTAAAAATGAAATAGTATTAAAATTATCTAGAAATAAATTAGGGCGTTACAAATACATAGTCCAGGCATCTTGAGCCTTGGTTAGAGGATATATGGAGTCTACAATTGTTTTAAGCTTTCCTACCTTGACTAAATCAATGACATATTGGAGGTCCTTTCCCTTAGGAAATGCAACCAAAGGCACAAGTTGCTTTTTGGAGAAGGTAAGTTTCTTCAGCAAATTTCAACATTGAAGCAGAGCTTGGAGTAATGTCTATAACCATTCAATTCATGGCCAAGTTAGGCTCAAAGGTGGACCAAGGAATGCCCACTACATAGTGAATCACAACATTATATTTCTTACCAATGGACTCTTCAAAGTTCAAATAGGGTGGTGGAATCAACCACAACTAGGAGAAGTTTTCATCTGAAGAGCAGGGGTCATTGGTATGGCAATTTGTTTGTAGCATACTGGTCAAAATGATGGCAAAATTTATTCCCTGGCTTGCTTCATATATATCATATGATGAGTATCAAGGTCTGCTTAGTTGCTTGTGCACAATAATTCCCAAAGAGAGGCTTCTTCATCATGTAAATGTTCTTTATATTGCATGATGTAACAGGATGCTTTTCTCAGAATGAAGTTTTCAACTTTAATTTGCTTGATGTCAAGGTCATCTATGGATGGATTGAAGGACTAAAGATAGAACATAGAAACTGCACGCATCATACCAAGGTTCAGTGGAAGGATGTTGGTATGAGCAACTTACTCAGTCATAATGAAAAGGTGTATTCTATTTGTGGATCTTCCAAAACTGTCAAAAGGACATGGGTAGGGCTAAATTAAGATCCTACTAATTCAAATATATAATGCATTTTAGATGAATTGTTACTTTGGCCTAAGGCTATAAAACAAGCTACCTAAAGAATTTTCTAATTTGTCATCATTTAATGGGAGGCTGCAATTTATAACTGAAGTCTGCATCTTCCATAGGTGTATATTTACCCTGTATATCCCCGCCTTTACCTTTTTATGAGAAAGTGTGATGTGACTACATTTTGCATATTAATGGTCTTTGGACCACACAAAAGGAGAATCTGTTACCATAAAGTATTTGAGTGTGTGTGCATATGTTACAAAGAGAGAGTTGTATGTATGTATTTGTAAGTCACAATTTAAGTTTATGAATCCGGACAGTGCAAGTTTGTGAAATATTATTTACTGTCTAAGATTATTTACTATTAATACTGCGCCTGAAAAGGCTCCAAGAATATGTATACAGCAATATAGGGGAAAAGTTAGTTAAAGGAGAAAGAAAACTGGTCTTAGCTAATAGCTTCGGTCCTAAGAAACTTCCCTTACATATGAGCAATTTATCTTTTATTTTCTGTCCTAATACTAGTTTCGTGTCTTAATTCAACCTTTCTTTTCTGAATATAAATCTAACTAATCACTCTATTTGAAATATGACAGCTTTGACAATATTTAGGACTCAAAAGGGGAAACGTAAACCATTAATATACATTTTCTCCACTGCATCCTCTTTCTGCCTACACGCTAAAGAACTTTTTGTTTTCTTGACGGAAGCATTGCTTAGGACAAAGTTATAGTCCCTGCTATAATAGCAGAGCTGCATTTTCTCCAAGACCACACAGATGAAGAACTCCAATTTGACAAAACAAAATCTGTATGCTAAATTATTTGGTTTTTTATACCATTTTTTTTAATATTTCTAAGCTGGTTATTAATGTCTTTAATTCAATCTTTCTCTCTCTTCATGGCACATTGGTTGTTGCTCACATGCTTTTGTTGTTTACTGTTGTGAATTTTGATCATTTTCGTGTTGTGATCTTGACAGTCTCATAGTCTCCATTGCACTGAATCCTTCATGAAAGAAAATGTAGTTCAGGAACTTCACCAAATGTAGCCTGATGAACTAACTAAAAATAAGATGTTGCACATACTGAAAAGATTTCATTCACAAGAGGAAATGGATGAGGATTGTAAGTAATCCATGTTTTCCTTTGCTTTCAGATGTTGTAATTTTCATTGCCATGTTGGGATATCACTTGTTGTTTGGTTTATTTGTTTTCTTTCTAAAATACAATAAGTAGTTTTATTAGGAAAAGAATGCCCAATAGTATTGTAGTGGCAAATAAGATACTGTATTTGAGAATGTATATGATACAAAAAATGATCAATCCACATAGCTAGGAATATATCCTACCTCTTGTCTTTTTTATAAGAAACAAGTATTTAAGAATTTTTGCACTATGTTCATACTGGAGATCCAATAGATGTGACTTTCAGTGTGAAAGAACTGAAGCCAAGCCTTTTGTTTTTAAATTTTTCACTGACAGAGTTTAGTTTAGAAACTTTTATTAGAGATTGCAGTCACCTGAATGACCTGATATCATATTTTTTTAATTTTTATCATGTTATCTTTCAGAAATTTTGTTATTCTTTATTTCTTCCATTCTAAGGCTAATTAACTTATTGAAATGCACTTGGCATTTTTCTCATCAAATTGCAGGCATTTCTTTCATTTTGTAAGGGTTGTGAAGTTGATCTCCATTAAAGTTGGCAAGTAAGATGTATTTAGTATCTAAACACAATTTATCCTCAATGGCATGAATTGTCCTATGAATATGAATGCATACTTTCTATTTTAGGTTATGGTGTTATGTATATTGCTTATTGATCAATGTACTAACAATAGTCTATTAAACCCCAAACATAACTGAGGAAATGTGAAAAGTTGCAAAGACAAACTTGTCTTGGATTTTACCGTGGAGATACATGCTACACACACTGGTATGTTCCTACATATTTTCCTACATTCTGGTTTTATTTCATGCTAGTATTTTTATAGTTGTTACTTGTTATTTACCTTAATTCTCTTTATGATTATGTGTTTGGCAAGCAGACCTATTCTTATGGCACCTAAATTTGGTTTGGAAGATGGATCTCACTCAAATTTTGATGCCACCCTTATACTGGCAACCATGTTAATATCTCAGCTTCATGATGGGGCTGCCATAAGAAACTTGTTGTTTCCTTGGCCCTTGGAATTTGATGTTATTTGGTTAAGTAGCACCTTAGAAGTTAGGAAAATTAGAAAATGTTTCCTTTTGAAGCCAACATTGTTTTTAACTGTTCTTTGAACACATGCACAAAACATATAAAGCATATTGCTGGTACCATACCAACTAACAAATGCCATTTCCTTGTATTGATTTATTTGCCATTGCAGTTTCGTGTGATATACTGAAGGAGAGTGAATTGGTAATGCAGGAGTGTTAGTAAGGTGCATGATGCTTGGTTTGCTGATGAAGATCAAGTTCGAAAAACAATTGGTTTGTTGGAGAAGCCAGTTTTCCAGAATTCTAATACTAGAGAGGTGAGACATGGTTGTTTGGGCTTTAAAATAGGTCTACTAATGTTGAATTTTCTTGTCTTGTGCTGCTTGGGCTTCATTTAATCTTCACTAATTGAATTATGTCACATTTTCCCCTCTCTTGTTGTCAGCTTACTTGTGGCATCTGTTTTGAAATGTATCCTCGTGCACAGGTTGAATCTGCTGCTTGTTGCCACCCTTACTGCTATTCATGCTGGGCAGGTATTACTTGTGTGTCATCCTTCTGTTCTTTGGTGGCTATAGATACTATCTGGAATCGTTAATAAATCATGCCTTGCTCTTTTGCTTTTTCTTTTCTTTTCATTGGTTAAAGTGCCAATACATGTATCATTTAATATCATTTCCTCTTTTTTTTTTTCATTTTGTTTAATCATGTTCTTATATCCATTTTGACATGCTAGGATATTTTAACACATCAATTAATGATGGTCCGGGATGTTTGGGACTGAGATGTCCTAATCCCACTTGTGGTGCTGCTATTGGTCAAGATATGATTAATCTTTTAGCATCTGATAAAGATAAAGAGAAGTATGATCGTTACCTTCTCAGATCTTATATTGAAGACAACAAGAAGGTATGTGATAGATATTGAATTTGGACATCGGTAATGATAGTAAAGGAATATATATATGCCAATTGCAATCTTGTATTTGATTTTTTTTTTTCCAATTTATGCATTCACAACTCTTCGCATGTTGATTTGAGTATTAGCCACATTATCACCTAGCTACATATGGCTATGAATTCCTAAAATTTTGTGATTAATAGTTCATTAGTTCACACACATGTTACCCCACCTTTATGGCTATAGGTGGAGTTCTATACTTTCTATTTTTGACATCTTTCTCTATTTCAATTTCTTATTGCCATAATTGTCTTATTTCTTCTGCTCTCTTTGTTCTGTGTAGACCAAGTGGTGTCCTGCTCTAGGTTGTGAATATGCAGTTACTTTTGATGCTGGCAGTGGAAATTATGATGTATCTTGCCTCTGTTCATATAGCTTTTGCTGGAACGTAAGTTACTCTATTCAATAAAAAAAATACTACTCTGAAACAATCAATCAAATTATATATACAGTTACTTTATTGTTGTCTTTATATGATTATATCTATACATTATACATACTAAATCTATATATATGGATTGTTTCAGATTTTTATAGCATTGCATTTTAGAATATTCATATTTCGTTAACTATTGTGTTTTTGGATCTACAGTGCACAGAGGAGGCTCACCGTCTAGTGGACTATGACACTTTGTCAAAGTGGATTTTGAAAAATCGTGCAAAATCTGAAAACATGAACTGGTACAAAATATATTTTGATATATGTACATATTTTTATGCCTATATTCCTTTGGGACACTTTACTTCATGTCTGCTGTGATGTACTGATTGTCCCTTTTTTAGTTGCCATAAGAAATTATAATATTTGATGCCTAATTTATGTCAAGATCAATGAGTTTGCTGACTCATTTTGAATGACTCTAGCTCTGTCAATGCCTTCTTATGGTCTATATCTGTATTCATACTTGTGTGTATATATAACTTAATTACACAACATTAAAATATTACTACTATCGATACATCGCCACTAGAAAAAGCCCATTTTACGACATTCAGTCAACTACGGTTGTTATGTAACAGTCTTAATATGTGTCGCGATGACAAATTTGTAAATATATGAACATAAACAAAGACGATTATTATAAAACCGTCTTTGCACAGTGTTTTCAAAAACAGTTTTCCAAAACCGTCTTTGTTTCTGATAACCTTTTACGCACTTTTGCTCGCATTCTCTTTAGCGCCCGTTCACATTTTTTTTCCTAAAATCAAATCATGCCACTCTCTCCTCAAACCCTTAGATTCCATTGTCTATCCCTTTCTCTCCTCGAAGGTCTCCTTCTCCTCTGCGTTGTCCATCTCGCTCCGCCCGTGCCACCGCGGCTCCTGCTATCTCTTGTCAGTCGTCTCCGTCAGGCTCGACGCGAAGCTCGCAGTGCTGGTATCAAAGCGCGAAGCCCGCTGTGCTCGTATTAAATGTGTCACTGTCAAAATTAGACACTTCTTCTTTTTCTTCTTCCTTTGTTCACAAGAAGCTTCAAAAACTCATGTGCAACGCCTCCGAGGCCATTGCTTCCCTCAGAAACTCCCTCAATAGCAGCGGCACCGTTAACGTCGAGTCCTCCAAAGCCGACATTCGCAAACACTATGATTCCTTGCCTCTCAGGTTCGGACCCCAACCTGTTTCCTTTGTGTGTTTGCTTTGGTTACGATATTTTCGTGATATGGGTTTATAAAAAAATGGACTTCTTTTAATTCGAATAATGTGAATGAATGTCAATGTGAAGAGTCAGTTTCATTTTTTTTTACAAGACTTACATGCAATATCAAGGGTGATTTCTGTGCTATTTTCTGACAAGAATTGGGTTTTCATTTTGTACACAAATTGATTATTCTTTATTAATTCTCCTTTGACTTTCAATTGATGCATAATTTTTGTATACTCGTGACTTTCGCCCACCTTGAGACAACTCTATTGTTATATATTTAGATAATTATAATTTTAGATTTTTGAATTAACCTTTTTTATGAGAAATTTTTAATTAACTATAATGTTTTTTAAAGATTGAAATAAATAATGTAAAGTTAGCGATTTTTCACACAAATCCTAAGCTACCATTTTACTTGTTAAATTCAGGTTTCATGTTGATTATTGTTTCTGCACTTTTGCTTTTTCACTTTGTTTTTTATCATTTGTTTGACATGATCTGGGTTAAGTTCACTTTTTGTTTAGCTATGCTCCTTCGTTGTGGTTACTGGATTTATTAATTTTGGGATTTGAAGGCTTTCACTGGTGATTGTGTTGTGACATTTATTTCAAGTATATGCCAAGATCTTAGCATGTATCAGAGATTCTTAGGACAACTGAATTACCCGATATATTCTTTTATGTTGCATATATAACACTCATTTGCCAGCCTCCTCTGTTATGAAATGTTGATATATTTACTCAAATCAATTTGTATTGTTTATTCATGAATCTCTAATCAACTGATGAACTTATTATGCACTCCAGACCATTGAGATTCTGTTCAGCAAAAAGATATTCCTTAATATGGAGGTTAGTCTACCTTTCTGTTCTTTAGTATATAGTTGTACAAGCTTTACAATAGTTTGTTTTCTTTTATTTTCTTTATTGTGACAGTTAAGGACAACAACTAAAATTTTAGCAACTTGAACAGAGATTGAATAATGCTAATTTTCTTTGGTGGAGGAGTTGTGAATATGATACATAATAGATAGGAAGGATTAAACTTCCAAAGAGAAAACAAGCAGTAAAATGATTTGATAACACATAGTCATGTGAGCTGAAATTGGATTAAATACACATCTCGATACCTAATTCAACTTTAGCAACTAAAGTCTAGACACAGAAGAGCAATAAGCTACTGACCTAGAAGAATAATAATGGATTAATAACTTGTGACCTAGAAGAAGAATAATGGATTAAGAAAGCATAAAATTAAATTAGAAAAAAAAAAACTCAGTGGAGCAGTAAATCACGTGAAATATGAACATATATTCCGTTGGAAACCAATTGTGTATGCTTTTCTCTAATGTGAATGGCTTGCATCGAGTTTCTATTTTTGGTGTATGTGTCTATTTTTAAATGAGTGTCACTTTTTGGAAGCTTGAAATTGTACTACTAAATACTCGTTTTTATCAAAGAGTTTAAAAGGAGCTTATTAAAGTGACATGCAGTATCTAAATTATTGGAACAACTTAAGGAAAAGGTTTTCTCTCCTTTCTTATCCTCTCTGCCCATTGTTCAGTACTCCCTCTTATCTTTTGAAGTTGTGTTTTCCTTTTTATTGATGAGGTTCTCTGCATTTCTTTGCCATTTGCGGTTCTATTGTTGTTTTAGCATCTTGATTCCTTATATGATGAAATCCTATCTGTCCACTCCCTGAGACACATTAATTTGGTGTCTTTGGTACTATTATTTTGCTATAGCCTTGGACAAAATTGCTGGAAATAAGACCTATAATTAGATGTTAAGAGTGTGGCTCACATCGGATGGGATGGCTCCTCAGGAACTGGAACCAGTTGGGTACGGAGCTGATGTGCACTTTACCTCTCCATTTATGTTTCAACTATCTAAGATCCAATTTATTTTTTGTCATTTTCTATATTCTTTTCTTATTATTTGTCAGCTGTTAAGGAATTTCATGATTCATCTTTGTTGCTTACTTGCAAATTACAACACCAGATGTTTCTTATTTGACATTGACATTTTTCGAGGTGCCTATGTAATGCTTGCAGAGTTGGCAATGGAATATGGTTTGCTTGGGGTGTCTTAAATATAGTTCATGGAAACCATGTGTGGATTATTTAAAGTGGATGTGGTTGAGTATTTTTAGTTTAATATTTTTCTATTCTTCTTAACTTATTTGACTTCTCTTGGAATTTTATTTTCTCATTCTAATTTAGTTTTTTGCCTTATGCAAACAAGTGGGCTAAATTGATAATTGTTGCTTATTTTCGAAGTTTTTGGTTACTTGATCTATCTTCCTTGCGCAAGACCTAGAGTGCTCTACAGAAATTCAAATGGCGCATATGCGTAGTCCCTAGAAAGATAAGGAAAAGATATACAGTTTTGTCAAAGATAAGCCAAGGCCAATTCTATCATTTTGAGGGCCATTTTAGGCTTGGAAGTCAGAACCACTGCATTTGAATTTTGGGCTGCAAAATTGGTGTAATTAGAATTAGTTAGATTAGTTGGGCTTAATTATGGCCCATCCTTTCCTACTGACTCAGTCACTATATTTTAGGGACTTTAGTTATTTGGATGGACACACTTCATTTGAGCACAAACATATTTTTTAGTGACTTTTAAAAGTTTTTAGAATTAAAATCATTTCTCTTATTTTCTCTCAATTGTTCTTCATTGTTCTCACTGTTCTTCATTTTCATTGTTGTTCTTTCATTTTCTTGCACTAATTTTGTGGGACTTTCATTGATGATGATCATGAAAGGCTAAACAATCAATCAATCCAAGGATCCAGTCCAAACAAGTAGAATTTGAGTTCTAGTTTGGTATTTCAAATTTTGTGTGAAAGTTTAATTTCTTCTTCAATCCTCTATTCATTTTTCATAATTATGAATGTGCTTAGGATTGAAAACGGATTAGGTTATGGATTCATTTCCTAATTTCAAATTTTAATCACATATTAGTTGGATGATATTTCAATTAGGTTTGTGGTTTCAATTATTTTAGGGGTTAATTCGATTGAACTGCTTCTAATGAAATTGAATGAACTTTCATAACAAAATCATTATCTGAGAACTATGATAATTCATATTGCTTGTTTTGGATGAATTGGATTGATGTTTTTTAATCTGTTTTAGAATACCTATTATCAATTCTATTAGTTTCTATTTTGCTACGTTTTTCTCTAATTTTCATTTATTGCATGCAAATTGTTCGATAAAAATCTCCCTATTATTTACTAGTGAATTGAAGTTGGAAGCATATTGATTGTGTCTCTGAGTCAACCTAGGTTAATCTTGTACTACAGAATTAGCGTAATTTAATTGTTTTGAAGCGATATACATCGGTTATCAGGATGTTAGGCTCAAAACTTAAATTAGTAATTTATTGATGTAACACTTGTGTTTTCTGTCATTTGGGTGTATATTTAACTGATATTGTAGCTTAACTTTTTAATATAATGTTCCATGGTATTTGACATAATTCTGTGTTAAACGACATTTTACAATGCTAAGCCGAATTCCAAATTGTAGTGTACTAACAATTTGGTTTGTTATTTATTTTATAGAATAAAAAATTCTTCAATGTGGTGTTTTTTTGTAAGTGTAAATATAGTTAAGTTCAAAACTAACAAAGAAAAGATCACCATTGGGAATTAGAGACCCACACGCATGTCATAACCCATGTGAGGCACCTTGCTGCACATGGTCCTTAGACATTGTTGTCTAAGTGACAAGATTGATGAACCTTTTCAATTTTCTTAATCAGCCAAGTCAAAAAGCTCTCCCTTATTTGCCGTTCAAGCTTCATGCTTTTGCCTTGTAAGTTGTTATCCTCTACTATGTATGTACAATGGGAGTGCATTTTTATATACTGTACTATGCCACTTTAATGATCAACCCAACTATATAATTATGTGCCCTTTTCCACTTCATCCAATAAACATTTCCTAGTTTGAGCACTCAATATGATACAATTGCAAAATCCAAATAAGCAATACCAATCAACATGAAATAAAGGCTTTGTTTATAGAATAGTTTGAATTTGAATAAAGAGATACAAATGAATAAAGTGAAGTACCAGTGAAGCTAAGACCAGTGAGCAACCAGTGAATAGCAACCAGTGAGCAAATGAAGCCTCCTACTTTGGAAATCCATGGCGGTAACATAAATAGTGCATAGTAACCAGTGAGTATGAAATGTGAGTTGCAAGAGTACCTGAGAGAGAACAGAGCAAAAGAAAAATGCGAGAAAGAGAGAAACCTAAGCTAAGAGTACCTGAGCTGCGCGAGTGAGAGTGGAAGCGCCACCAAGTGTTAAACCGAGAGCGAGAGTGGAGGCACCACCAACAACGACACCAAGATCACCGTGAGAGTGACAATGGAGGCTGAGAGTGAGAGTCAGAGATAGGCGCGAGAGTGAATGGTGTTTAATTTGGGGGCCAACGCTTTTATAATAACAATAACAACATCAGTTTTCAACTAAAAACCGATGTTGATTATCTCCTGAACAACATCAATTTTCTTAAAAATCAATGTTAAAGTGTTTTTGTTAACATCGTTTTTACAAAAAAATCTTAAAAATCGATGTTAACAGAACACGTTAATATCGAATTTTAAGGTTTTTTGAAAAACCGATGTTAATAGAAACACATTAACATCGATTTTTAAGAAAATCGATGTTAAACAAGTCTTGTTAATTACGAATTTGTCACTGTGTTTTCATTAACATTGATTTTTTATAAAATCGATGTTAACTTAGCGATGTTAAAACCCATTTTTCTAGTAATGTGCTCTACTTAAAAGTATGTTAATTTTAATTTATTTTAAATTTGATTTAAATATTTTAGGATATAGAATAAAATGAACAATAAAAGACATAATATGTAATGAATTTAATAATTAAAAGTAAAAAATATAATTAATCTATAAATAAAAAATTACAAGTGTTTACAGTTAATTAAAAACCAAAATTATAAATACTCCAAAATATATTTTTGAAAAAAATAAAGTTAAAATTTATATAAAAATGTCACATAAATATTTCTATTTTTGTTTTTTTTTTCGTTTGTCAATAGATAATTTTACCAAAACTCTTATGACTAAATGAGTTAATTTTTCATAGTTCAACTATCTACTATTAAAAGTTAATAGTTTGTTTGAATCGCTTAATAAGAGAAATAAAGTCAAACAATGTTTACACAAAAATTCTTGAATTTTAAGTAGCTTATTTGATAGTATAAATTTTATGAAAAGTGACTTTTGAAAAAAGCTCTTTAGAGAAACTTATTTCAGGCTTATACAATGTATCAGACAATTCAACCTTAACTTTAACATATTAATTATTTGGTTATAATATTTGTTAATTAATAATGAAAATAATTATTATGCTACTTAATGTATTTTTATTACTAAAAAATAACACAACAAAAAACAAGAGATAATACCATAAACAAAATATATAAAACATCATAAATTTGCTTAACTTTGTTCAAACCTCTTCCTTATCTATCTAAAGTGTTTATTTTGTTAACGCATTTCAACCTTCATCCCTACATCCACACCTTCAAACAATTTTTGCCTTTTTAAGACAAACTATGTAAACTTACAAACTTTCTCTCTACATGACCCCCTTTCTCACTTAAGATGGTGATCCCTTATTCACGATGATAAATTCTTCTCATTTTTTTAGAATAATTTCATCTCATCTTAAAAATCTCTATATATAAACATAATATCATAAGCTTAAAAGAGAAAATAATATATAATTTACATAATATATCTTTAATCCTAAACAACTTCATAAAAATAAGATAATAAATAATCTTTTTAAATTTAAAAGATATCCTAGAGATTTAAAATTACAAATTTTAATTATTTTCAAACAATCAACTTTATTAAATTTAATATTTTCTTATTGAAATGTATATTCATTTGTTATTTGTTATTGTTCAAAATATACTCTTTTGTGCAACTTTATAACCTAAAAAAAATTAGTATTTTCTTTAAATTTTATTTAAACTAATCATACGTGTATTTTATTTTAAAGAAATCATACGTGTATGTATTGTTAAAACTTCATACTAAACCATTTATTTATAAATTATAAGGTAAATAGTCATTTTTATCCCTGAATATATAAGGTGCTGACAAATCTGTCCTTAAAAGATGAAAATTCAATTTTTTGTCCCATGAAAGTGAAAAAAGTGTGACAAATTTATCCATCCGTTAACTTTTGTCTGTTACTGTTAATATTCAGGGACGAATTTGTCAGCACTCTACACATTTAAGGACGAATTTGCCAACTCTCTATTCAAAATATAATTTAATTTTTATATTCTCCATTTTCTAATTATTGCAAGCATAAAATTATAATAAACACTTAAAAATTAGGAAAACAAACATAATAATAAGTATAATATTGATTAATAAGCATAATTTGTATGTTGTTCTAAAATTTATATTGTAACAAAATTAGATCATGACAAAACCAAGTTGAGTTTCATTTTTTTGTAAGGATTAATGTAATGATTGTGCATTATAATTTTTTTGAGCCTCATATTTTGGATAAGTATTATCTCTTATTTTTGCTTTGAAATTTCTAATGTGACAATACCTTATCCAAAATATGAGACTAAAAAAAAAATGCATGGTCATTAAGTTAATTCTTACCAAAAATAAATGAGACCTAACTTGATTTTGTCATTACCTAATGTTGTTATGATAGAAATTTCAGAACAACAAACAAATTATATTTATTAATCAATATTATGCTTATTATTATATTTGTTTTAACTTATATTTGTTTTCCTAATTTTTAAGTGTTTATTAAATTTTATGCTTGCAATGATTTTAAAAAGAGAAAATATGAATATTAAATTATATTTTGTATAGAAGGCTTACAAATTTCTTCTTGAAAGTGTAGTGCGATGACAAATTCATATCTGATATTAATAATAACGAACAAAAGTTAATATAGGGATAGATTTATCATATTTTTTTATTTTTAGAAACAAAAATTTTTATTTTTATTTTTCAAGATACAAATTTATCAACACTTTATTTATTAATGAAAATGACAATTTACCCTAAATTATATTACAATATTTTAAATTTTAGTAACCTCAACAAACCCCATAGCTCATTATAAAAAACAAAAACCCATAGTCCCATACTAGACTACTTAAAACCCTAAATTCGTATATCTTGCGCCTCAGCGTCAAAAACCTCAGCAACAAACACTCTTCTTCTCTCCGCCGTCTCTCTCCGTTCTCTCTTTCCTTCCCCTTTTCGTGACGACAAGATGGTGAAGAAGAGCAAGAGTAAGAAAACTCTTTTTCGAACCCTTCACCACCATCGTTGTATAATATTAATGCTCTTTTTTTTTTTATAATTTTTTTTGTGTGACGAAATTGTTGTGTTGCAGAGAGTAAGAGCAAGAGGGTTTCGCTGAAGAAGAAGTACAAGGTCATAAGGAAGGTGAGGGAGCACAACAGGAAGAAAACGAAGGAAGCGAAGAAGCTTCGATTGAGTGGGAAGAAGAAGGTTGAGAAAGATCCTGGTATTCCCAACGATTGGCCCTTCAAGGAGCAGGAACTCAAGGCCCTCGAGGCGCGAAGGGCGAAGGCTATTGAGGAATTGGAGCAAAAGAAAGCCGAACGCAAGGAAAGGGTAATTTTTGTTCTTTCCTTCATTGAACACACCATTCCATGTATTTTTTAATTCCCCCACATAATATGTTTTGATTTGTGATATTTTATGATAAGATAGACAGTGAAATAAATGAAAAATAAGTAGTACAAATTTGATAGAGTGATGGACCTTGTTTTTATGGAAATTAATGGGTAAACCGCCATATTGGTTGCTGAAAGTGTAAAGTCATATAATTTTTTGAATCATGGACCAAAGGGAGTGACGGATTGCACTTTCAGGAACTTTTTTTTTATAATTTTTATTACTGAGGGTCTAAAGTGACAACACCTCACACTTTCGAGGACCTAATTGGTTATTTACTCAAAAAAGAAATTCATGGGAACTTGGGTTCTAACTGACACCTAGAGAGAGAAAGAGAGTGAAGTGTAGGAATGATGGGTGATGTGATGTGATGGGAAGAGTGAGACAAAGATACATCGTAGGTGTTAATGAGGTGTTTGATTATTGATAAATAGAAGTGTTTGTATGTCTTTATTCTTATCATCAGTGCTGATTGACATCCACTTCAAAATGGGCTGGGAAGATAAGGGAATTAGGAAGAAAAGAGAGAAGGTAGAGGGAGGGTGATATATGTTATAAGTAATGTGATGGAAAAAGAAGAGATAGGAAGAAATGAGGTGGAAGAGAAAGTGTGTGGATGTTTGTAATATTTGTTTTCTTATATTATATGAACCCTTCGTGTTTTCTCATAAGTCATGATTTGTCAGCTGTATTGTTGGTGAAGATCTATTTTTATTAATTTATTAGAACTATGAGATTTAAACCTGCAGGTAAATTGATGGGGTGTGTACAAAAAGGCTGACATGAACTCAAGAATGCTTCTGTGTTATGCTTCAGTCATGATTTCTGATTTTCTTGTAGTTAGAAACTTCACTATGTCCAACGCTTGTTTCAGGCTCGGAAAAGGAATTTGGGATTGCTAGAGGATGAAGATAACTCCAAATTGAGTGAAATGGATACTCTAAAAGGTAGTACTGTTGGGAAGACTAAAGGTGTGTATTTATTTGTAATTGGCTGACAATTTTGTTAATGTTAAGTGCTTATTTGCCTCTGTCCTTATATTTGTTAATTTTTTGTTGTTTTTATTCCATAGATAGCTCAGATAGGGCCTTTTACAAAGATTTGGTTAAGGTCATTGAAGCCTCTGATGTCTTACTGGAGGTGCTTGATGCCCGGGATCCCTTGGGAACTCGCTGTGTTGATATAGAAAACATGGTGATGAAATCGGGACCTGATAAACGTCTCGTCTTGCTTTTAAATAAAATTGGTAGCTTACTGATCACATTTCATTTTGTTTCCTTTCTACTTTTTGGAATATTTATTTTTGCACTGGCTAATCGTTTGGCTCTTAAAATAGATCTTGTGCCTAAAGAAGCTTTAGAGAAGTGGCTCAAGTACCTTAGAGAAGAATTACCTACTGTGGCCTTCAAGTGCAGCACACAACAACAAAGATCAAACTTAAGTGATTGTCTTGGTGCTGATACTCTCATCAAATTGTTGAAAAATTACTCAAGAAGTCATGAGGTAACAGAAATGTTTTGGAACATGAATACCCCCTCTAATTCATGTAGTTTTGCTTCTAGTCTTGTCATTGTGTGATATTTGTTGCTTATCCATTAATGTTGTTATTTTTGTAATTGTCTGTTTGATTTTAGATCATTCATTGTCAGTCTTTATTTATTTTGCTTCCTTGTATTGATAGATCAAGAAGTCGATCACTGTGGGATTGATTGGCTTGCCCAATGTTGGTAAGAGTAGTCTTATAAATAGCTTAAAGAGGTCCCATGTTGTCAATGTTGGTTCTACTCCTGGGTTAACAAGATCAATGCAAGAGGTTCATTTGGACAAAAATGTAAAGTTGCTGGATTGCCCTGGTGTTGTTATGCTGAAGTCTCAAGATAATGATGCTTCTGTGGTTTTAAAAAATTGCAAGAGAATTGAGAAGTTAGACAATCCAATTAGCCCAGGTATATCAAGGCATTTCTTTCCCTTATTGTCCAGTTATTTAGTTCTTTATAGTGCAATTCAAGATGGATGGTAGTAGCTTTGTAAGAGTACAATGTGAAAAAAAAATAGTAAAGAAAATGAGCATGTGACATTGAAGAAACACATTACAGTAGTATGCAGTTTTTGTTATTCTTTGTTGCATTTTTGGACCAGAATGTCTTGATATAAGGTGTTACCTTGTCCTTAAACTTGTTATGTTGCTTTCTTTAGTGTTTTGCTCATGGCTGTTTTTTTAGCGGAGGTGCTATTGGCTTAATATCTGTTTTGGTGAATCTCTTATCCTATCCACCTCTCAATTAGAGTTACTTTTTCATTTATAAATTCAAATTTCAACAATTTATGGTCCTTCCTCTAGACTCTAGAATCCTGATAAAAGTGCTATTGCTTGTGTTTTACTTTTTCTAGATATAAATTAAAGTTTGTTTTATCAAAGTCAATTCTAAAATACAGAGTTTGCACCAAAAATTTATTGTATTAATGGAAAATCTTTATGTTGAATCCAAATTTTCTGGCTATTGACTCTTGTTTCCATGATTAAATTGAAAGTATTTCTTTTAACTTGGACAATGCAGTGATGGAAATTCTCAAGCTCTGCCCTCCTGAGCAGCTGGTAACTCATTACAAGATTGGTAGTTTCAAATTAGGCGATGTTGATGACTTTCTACTGAAGGTAGCTACAGTTAGGGGCAAGCTCAAGAAGGGTGGAATAGTTGACATTAATGCTGCTGCAAGAATCGTTCTTCATGATTGGAATGAAGGTATGCATACATGGAGTTTGCTAAATCATATACAGAGAAACTGAAACTTGTTTCTTTTGAAGTTAAAAACGAGGAAATTACTCGATGCTTTACCAAATTAAGAGAAATTTCCACTTATATGTTTCAGGTAAAATTATATATTATACCATGCCCCCAAATAGGGATCAAGGGGAACCTTCAGAGGCCAATATAGTTTCTGAGCTTTCAAAAGAGTTTAACATTGATGACGTTTACAACAGTGAATCTTCATATATTGGGAGCCTTAAATCTGTTGATAACTTCAATGCTGTTGAAGTTCCTTCAAGTCACCCTCTCACTCTTGATGAGACTATGTTAGAGGTATGTTTCTTGAAGACATTTAAATTTAGGAGAACATGCCTAGGGAATTGACTATTGTTGATATCAATCATACTCGTATTTTTAGTCCTTTCACATTTACTCACTAACCCATCCTCTTACAAACTATGATTTTATAGGATGAGACACAAATCAAACGAGCTGAACAAGGTGAAGGTCCTGGAAACCTGGCTGAGGTTGATGAATCAATGGAAGACGATGATGTTGGCAAGAACAAGGGGAACAATGCAGCTTGCATGCAAAATGAAAAATTATATGCTGCAGATGGTATGCTTAATACAAAAATGAGGCGAGCAGAGAAGAAGAAAAGGAAAAAGGCCAAGAAAGCCGGAGTCTCATCGGATCCCATGGATGGTGATTATGACTTCAAAGTTGATTACTTCCAAAAGGGAGCCTCCATGGATGATGTTGAAGAGAGCAACAGTGAGGATGATTATGAACAAGTCAACTCCGAGGTGCCTATGAATGAGTGATGGGGGGAATGGACTTACCATAATTTATGGGAGAAATGAATGATGAACAAGCCAACACAGCCATAATTTTAAACATGATATAAGGGTTTTGCCTTTTAATTTCAATTTTTGTTTCGAAGATTTTAAATTTCTACAGTTGATCCATTATGTATATATTATTTTGGGATGGCACAAACAAAGTTTTGGATAGGTCATTTGTGTCCAATTGAGGCATGTTTATGCAATTTTGTTTTCAGATTTTTATCCTGCTATTGTATCTTTTATTTAAACATTTGAGTAACTTATTGCAATGCCTAGGCATGGCAACAGTACGGGGGGTGAGTATTGTCTTTTTCATCCTTGTCCCCGATTTTAAAATCTATCCTTGCCCTCGCTCTCGATCCTCGTTTGGGATCAGGTTTTTTCTACCCCGCCCTCGCCCATCAATGAATAAAATATCTTAGAGCTTTCTTCGAGTCCTGTCCCACCTCATGTTAATACTTCCACACTCAACTATAGTAATAATAAGTAGTTGAAGGATTTGCATGCAAAAGCACAAGGATGCACAAGGCAAGCACCATTATTTCTCTGAGTAACCTGCAGCTCCAACTCGAGAATGAATATAGGGTTGTCATATATAGGAATACATGAATATAGGGTTGTCATATATAGGAATACAAATATATATAACTGTGAATGTTTGTCAATAGGTGTTTTTGAATCAAAGGGACAAATTGAATATTGAAGAGGCTTTTGTGTTTATATCATCCAATGCAATAAGCTGAAATAATGAAAGTGGGTATAAGAAAAAGATGATTTTGGTTTGGCTAGTAATGTGTGTGAAGAAACAAAGATTATGTGGGCAATATATAGAGGGAATGTTGTCCTGATGAACCACCTTGTTCTCACTAGAAAACAGAAAGAAAAAACACACATTGTCTAGTGGATGAATATAATAATGTCTATCCTCACACACACCGATGCATCATTCTGTTGCTATCTCTTTTGCTTCCACACTCATCCTTGTGCAGTTATCAAATACACCAAATAGTAATACTTAAAATATTTTTTACACTTATCTTTCACACATCGATGAATAATAGAACTAATTAATTAATTAACAATAATACTTTCACACTCATCCTTGTGCAGGTATTCTTTACCTGTATCAATTTGTTACGAAACAAATTGAGAACAAGTCATCAAACACACCGGGCCTGTAGTCAACTTTCAGAGCTGCAATTCCCACTTGTTCCACATTTTGGGAAATAATTCTTCAACACATTTTTGTAGCATGAATATGAAAAACAAAAGTGGAAGATACACACCGTTTTGGGTCTCGACGACGGAGAAGAAGAGAAAGCAATACGAAACCGTTGGTTCCGAACATTGGAACATACCATTGGCACTAGGGCACCACCACCACCAACAGCGCCTAACGCCTTCATTTTCTCTCCAATTGTGCCCATTCACTGTTCACTTAAAAACACACAAAACGTTGAAACTCAAAACAACACCACGTTTTGCGTTTTGGTAAACCCTAACAAAACCCCTACAAGTAGAGACAAAGAGCACCCGTGTCGCAAACACCCGAACCGGCAGAGGATGGATGCTCCGACGACTGTGCATTGCGGCTGAGACTCCCGCAAAAAGCCAAGCCTCTATTGAATGTTATCAGCGCTGGATATCACCGATGGCACCGTGTCGAAAACGTTGGACCAATATATAATGGAAGACAAAGTCATCAAAAAACCAGAACTCGAACGGTGCAGAGAGGCACATGCAGAGTATCATGTATGCAAAAGAAGAAGAGGAAAATGGAGGTAGAAGTAGAACTGTAGAAGCAGTAATAGGTTCTGAGGAGGCGCGCAACAGGACACAACATTTTGGTTATAGGTTTATAAACATAGTATTTTTAATTTCGGGGCGGGGTCGGGGGCGGGTTCGGGGTGGGTAACGTATTTTCCATACCTACCCCCACTCATGTTTTTGGTTATCGAGGAAAACCTGACCCTGAATCCAAATCCGGTCAATACGATTTTTCCCTGTAAAAGTCGGGGCAGGTTCGGTTCAATCCCCATGGGGTTGGGTTCCGCTGCCATGCCTAGCAATGCCTACTTCTATTTATTTATTTTTTAGAGCGAATCTTGATAGTGGTCATATTCAAATTCGGAAACAACATTTATATATATATATATATATATATATATATATATATATATAATCGAGGATCATAAGATTACCATTCAGGAAGCTGTCAAAACGGAAAATGATGGCACTATCCCCATATGGGGTGGAAGCGAGGACTAAGGAAAAGAAATCAGAACAGCCAATGCATATGGAAAGCATGAATAGAATGCGGAATTCACATGGCTATAAACAGTAATAACAACAAATAATGAAAACCTTAAAACATAAAATTAAACTCTCAAGTGCGGCAGAGCCAACGAGATGAGAGGGAGTAGGTGAGAAGAGAAGATTCAATTAATGAAAATAAACATGCAGAACAAGAAAACAGGTATGAGAAAACACTTGTTTATTTCTCCGGGATTAAAGATTACAATGTTTGCAAACTCAGAGTTTACCTAAGGGGAACTCTCTGAATTCTGAAGACACTCGAAAAATAGAATCGGAAAAACGGAACCTGTTTGTAAAATGAGGGACGCAGCCCTTATAAAGACATAAAATTTCCTGTTTCTACAGTTCCGGTAGACTAAACCGGAAAACCTACCGCTACAGTAAAAACTAAACAGTAGACTGCCGCAGGAAAAGATGATGTCATGCTGAGGTTGGTGATGATGTCAGCTTTATTCTTTGGCTGAAGGAGCTTTCTCCACTTTCCCTTCAGATGTTTGGTGATCTAGAGGAGCTTTCACCACTTACCCTTCAGATGTTTTGCTGACTAAAAGAGCTTTCTCCACTTTCCCTTTAGCTGAGAGGTGCTGAGTTCTCAGTCGTTGCCACCACCTAGATTGATACCGAAGCAATCATCCTCATTCTGGTAGAAATCATCTGATGATTCTGAGGAGGCTTCAGCAGGTTGCTTGGATGAGGAGCAGGCGTCTTGGTTCTCCTTTTCCATAAGATTAAAGATCATTCTCATGTTTTCTGCAAGCTTCTCTTTGGAGGAAGAAGCTGCCAGAGCTGCTAACACTTGATATCTTTGGTTGAAGAATTTACAAGCTTCTGGGTCTGCAGCTTTGGTGAAAGTTGGATGTTGTTTAAACCAAAGCGAAATCTGGTCAGGACTAGTTCTTGCATGGTCAAACTGGGGCCACCATTTCACAAGAGCTTGTCGTTTGAGTATTGATAATTGTCCTTTGATGGAGTTACCATAAGTATATCGCCATTGAAAGATCCAGGCGAGGGAAAGTTTGCTGAAGAAGTGAAGATCCACCGGGAACGGGTTATTGTTTGGATGCTCGAACTTCTTCGTGAAGGTAGTCAATCCAGATACCACCTCAGAAGGGAGTATCTCAAGGGTTGGTCCAAAGAAATCCCACCACTGTAGGAACCATTGAGGGAACTTGTATTGGACATTCTGTTTGAAATAAATAAGCCAGGAATGCATAAAATCTTTATTTTGAAAATAAAAAACATTATTCCAGGCAGTTTGATAATCCCAGTATGAAAAACCAATGGGATCATAATTTTGCGAAAAACGTTTGATCTTATTCATATCTCCAAATTCTCTAGGTGTTAAGACCTTAAGAATTTGCAGAGTTGAATAAGCGATTTGCTCGAAGTCCCTGTTTTTATGATGTTTAATCTGGGCTGAGTTGGTGTCTACCAGAATAAACTCATAAAAATGCCTTGTCTTGAGCATAGAGGTCGGCACATAATGGAATTGGTTACCCTGGATATCTATGGGAAAGATTTTCAAGGAAACTTTGTTTGGTTTAGAGTCCAAAAATTCAGGTTCTACTTGGACAATTTCCTGACATTTAGGCTTTGGGACGTATTGTGTTTGGGGTTTTGGTTTTTGGACTGCCAAGGGTTCTGGTTGCTGAACTATGGCTTTGCCTTTGTGAAGGGTTATGGGAGTTTGAGACATGATTTTGATCATGTCTAGGATGGTTTGGTTTCTGTCTTCTTCCGAAGTAACATCAGCCCATGATTTAGATGGAAGGCCTTTCGGATGATGGGAAAGACCCTGTTCATGGAGGGCCAAAAGGGTTTGGATAGGCATGACATAATCTGCCGTTGTTTGTGATTGAGGTTTAGGTTTATGGGTTGATGTCCCTGTGATAGATTGAGGTAAGGTCCGGGTAGATGACCCAGATTTTGATTGAATTTTGGAGTCTTCTTCCTGATTGGATGAAGATCCAGCCCCTGCAGATCCTACATGGGCAGTCAAACCAGCAACAACTAGTCTTGGTTTAGTGACTGTAACTTTTCTTTTCCCCCTTCCTCATGAGGAGGAAGATTTCACTAAGTTGGGCATGAACTTACCGATCTCTCCCCTGTAAATATTCATGAGTAAGGTAATCAGGTAAGGAGTTTAAAGTACCTTTGATAAATTCAATTTCGAAATCAAAAATACTTAAAATAGCTTGCCATCTGGCAAAAATCTGTTTAGATGCAAGGCTTTTAACATCCTTTTGTAAAATCTCTTTTGCAGACTTACAATCGACACGAATTAAAAACCTTTGATTAAGCAAATCAGATTGAAATTTAGAAATGCATAAAACAATTGCCAAAACTTCTTTTTTAACTGTGGAATAGTTCTGCTGAGTAGGATTCCAGTGCTTAGAAGTAAATGCAATTATTTGTTCTTTGTCATTAATAGATTGCTTGAGAATACCACCATAACCTATGTCAGAGGCATCAGTCTCTACAATCTTTTTGGCTGAAGGATTGGGAAGATAAAGGCAAGGAAGGTTTTGGACTTGAGATTTGATATGTTTGACAATGTCAGTATGGGTATTTGTCCAAGGACGAGGAGCTTTCTTGAGACGGTCATACAGAGGTTTGGCAAGGTTACTCAGTTGAGGGAAGAAATCAGCTACATAGTTTAGACAACCGAGAAAACGCTGGAGTTGGGTTTTTTCGATAATTTGATCTGGGAACTTGTTGGAAAATTCAATGGCACGATTGATGGGAATTATAGTTCCTTGATGAATGTTGTGACCAAGGAAATGAATCTTTGTTTGAAAAAGTTTGATTTTAGTTTTAGATAAAGCAAGACCATTTTTCTTGATTACCTGTATGAAAATGTTGATGTGTTTAAAATGCTGGTCAACAGATTGAGAAAACACAAGAACATCATCAATATAGACAATAATAAAAGAGGAATATGGATTATATATATATAATATAAGGGTAAGATTACTTGTAATATTTTTTTCTGAGTATTTCTTTTCCTTACCTTTATATAACAGAGAATCTCTTGATAATGTAATATGTAATTTTTTATAATAACCAAATTATGTTTGTTGATTAAGGCTAAGTTAAACAAAATAATGGATTTTTTTTAAAAATTTATTTAGTCCTTGAACAAAAGTATGTTTGATTAAGATTTTTCAACTTCTTTAAACTTTTTAGTTCTTAAACAAAAGTTTGATTGGTCAAGGTTTCTAAATGTTAAAACTTAATTTTTAGTCCATGAAATTCATTAATTAATTAAAAGTAATGGGGTTCAAACTTTTATTTATGGAATAATTTTTTTAAAGAGTTTAAGAACCTTGGTCTACATGGTATGTTTCGTTAAGTTGAAATTTTGATTGAGTCATTAGCAAAACAGATTTATGTCGATAATATATTTTAAAAGAGATCCATTTTTATAAGAACTTTATAAAAGGAACCCAAAATGGTCAATCAGCCTAAGTATCTACTACCTCTTCAAAATATTATTAATCGATTGAGATGATCACTTTGTCAAAGGAAATATTGAAGAACATGCGAGTTTTAACGACTATTAATTTCTTTGAGTGGCTTCTTGCCTACTTGCTTGCTTAGTTGAATGAGGTATGTGGGAGATCAAATAAATTGCTTAGATACTTAGGCCTGAACTGAGTTTAGGTAATAACTCTTCATGAAACTTGTATTGGAATCAGAAATCACAAAGCTCCAACGTATTTTTTAACTTTTATACATCTGATAATTGATATCAAATTGGTAATGCATGGTAGCTACCGTAATGCTTTACAATTTAATGTATTTATATTAGTCCAAAACAAGTGTCTAAGCTCATTGATATATATTAATTGCTACGTCCACAACTTTAAAAGTGAAGATTTAACATATAATCCAAACCACGTGATGAAAAGAGAAGATTTAAAAGAGAATCTTCAAAATATGATTTAACATGTGATTCAAAGAGAATGGAAAGGTAGAGAAACCAAAGTGTTTAAGCTCATTGATATATATCATGGATTATTATATTCATTTGATTTGGGTATGAAGTATTTTGGGCTTTGAAGAACGAATGGGCTTTTTTAGATAGTCCCCAAAGTCAAATGAAACTTTTCAAGCGAAATAAACCAAAGTCATAGATTTCAAGTAAGTTTCAACTTGAAATATAGCCCATAGAACACATATCCATGATCTAGCATCGTTTAGCTTGAGTTTGACCCTGTCCCATACAAGTCTTGCTATTGATTATAGATGTTGAGGCCATGGTAATATACAATACTTGTTGCATATATAACAATGAGCTCACTTGTTTTAGGCAAAATTCCCATCAATTGCACGAAATAATGTAAGGATGCCAACTAGCTTGTAATATCTTTCCACCTTGACCTCATTTTCCTAGCTTGTTATATAAAACCCACTCCCCCACCCATTTTTCAATCACTTCAAACCCCACTAAGAAAAAAAAAAAAACAAGGCCAAATAACAACCAAGTTGTTAAGTATCCTCATCATATTTCTCTCTTACACTACTACACCTTCCCTTTCTAAAAGGTATTGCAACCTAGAAGACAAAAGGGTCCTTCTCCAAATCAAGAAAGAGTTCAACAATCCAACCTCACCTCATAGATACCAAACACTGATTTTTGTTATGACACCTAACACGAAATCCATTGCAACCACAAAACAAACCATGTAGACTTGTTAAAGCTCTTATGTGAGAACCAGTTTGCCTCTCAAATTACAACCTCAGTTGGTAACATACCTTACTTGGAAACCCTTTTTCTCTTCCATTTACCAAACCTCACTAGCCCACCTCCTCACTCCTTATCCAAACTCACCAATGTCCAATACCTCACCATTACTTCCACCAGTATCTCTTGCTCAATACCAAACTTCTTGGTCCAATTCAAAAGCCTAATTAATTTAGATATATTTTTCAACAATCTCTCTGGGCCACTCCCTCCCAATCTCTACCTATTGCCTAATCTATCTCGAATGTTTTTGGACACAACAAGCTTACAGGTCCAATCCCTTATACATATGGTTTCTTCAATAATGAGAACTATAACTCTCCAAATTTGTACCTCCCCTATAACCAACTCTCGGGGAAATCCCAATTTCATTAGGAAAGGTTAACTTTTCATCTATTTCATTGTCACATAACAATTTTGAAGGTGATGCTTATATGCTTTTGGGGACCACCAAAGTGACTGCTAACAAAAACATTTCATGGAACCAATTTGCATTTGATTTTTTAAAAGTGAAGTTGCCTAAGATAAGATCATTAAAGTTGGATGTGAGTCACAATAAGATCTATGGGCACCTTCGTGTGGGGATAGAAAATATATTGTCGTTGAGTGTAAGCTACAATATGTTGTGTGGTGAGATTCCAAAAGGTGACAATGAGAATAATACTGATCATGATGTGTACACATACGTTCATAATAAGTGCTTGTGTGGGTCACCGCTTTTGAGCTGCAAGTGATCACTCATTCTTTTCTTAAGATGATGGACTGTAGCTTCTTCGTTCATATTAAGAAAATTTTGATTGAATAATGTGTTCATTTTTAAATGTTGTGTGTTCCTCACTTTGTTTGACTAAGAAAAGTTTAAGATTGGAGGGATTGTTTGCTCCAATGTCAAGGCATGCAAACATTTTGTTCCTTTTTAACACGTGAAAGATGTGTATTTTGGACACTCCTTGATTATAAATTCTCATTTAATATTCTATATTTTTTTTCATCTCTCTTTTTATTTAGATTTCTGTATTTTTTTTCATTTATTAATACTTATATCCTTATGCTACAATTAACTTAATTTAGAAAGGTCAATAATTGATAGTGGTCATCTTACTCAAAACATTTGTTAAGAAAATATATATGTTTTGTTTTAGCCTAATAACATAAAGAGTTTTACCCAAAGGATAAATAATTGTACAATAAAGAGTTAAAAACTACTATTGGCTTCTAAAATATTTATTTTTGGCCTCTACCTTACTGTGAAAACCCCATTTTGCCCTATATCTCAAAAACTCCACCCTTCCCTCTTCCCCGTCCCTCTTCTCTCTTTCCCAATCCTTCTCCTCCCATCATCTTCTCTCTTCCTCTTCTTCCATTCTCAACTTCTCTCCTTCCTAACCCTCATCCTTTACTTCCCAACCATGCTTAACCCTTATCCTTCTGCTTCCCTAACTCCAAATTCATGCTCTACAAAATTGTGATTTTTTGTAGACGTAATTACAATGAAATCTCAAATTTTTTTTTGTGGAAAATAATTGGTAACAAAATCACAATTTGTTACCTTTTTTTGGTTTTAGAGAACCACAACAGAATGTGATTCCATTGTGGCTTTGGAAAAATAACACAACAAAATCGTGATTCCATTGTGTGTTTCATCAGAATAAAAGTTATGACAAATTTTTTAAATGATGTGATGAAATAAATTCCATCATTGTTCTATGATGGGACAAAAAAAATTCCTCGCTAAAGATTTTATGATGCCACAATTTGTGAGAAATCTTAGTCCATTACAATTGTGATGGATTCTTATTTATTTAGTGACGAATTCGATCCCTCTTTAATTTTAATTTTTCTAGTACTCATATACCATCCATATTTCATTTGCATAAACAAATTGACCCAGTGCATATCCAAGCATATGAATCAAACTCCACAAACAGATTGAAGAATTTTTTAATTATTTTGCATAAAGCTTAGAAACTACCTGATTAATACTCCCTTTATTAGTAGCATATCCTGAAAATAGAGATGAATCACCTTCCTAACTGTTGGAGTACAAGTGTAAGGTGAAGTCTCACATCAAGTAGAAATGAAAAAGTTGAGCATCATATAAGAAAGGATAATACCCATAATCCTGAGCCTTAAGATTTTGGATTAAGGAGTGGTGTCAGGTTCACTTATATGGTTTCTCATGACCAACTGGTGTAAATTTCTCTAGTGTTTATGCCCCTCAGCTGCATAATAATTGGTAGCGGAGCCTTAAGATTTTTGGTTAAGGTTTGATGCCAGATTCACTTATGTGGTTGCTTATGGCCCATTGGTATAAATCTCCCTGGTATTTACCCATCGATTTTCCAACAATTGATATCAAAGTCGATGGTTCGACTTGGTGATCGACTCAGACGAGTAAGATGGCGGAAACAAATCCATGCACATGGAGATTCCTTGTATCAAAAGTCTTCTTGGCAGATGAGTCAATGAATGAAGGCCAAGCAGCATGTTGATGACAATGGCTAGACGAGTCGGGGCAACACAGTTAAGCTCTAAGGGCCACCATTGGATACGCTTGGATTGAAAATGATTTCCTCTCGAAGGAGAGACTACCATGTGGATGAGACTCACACTTGAAGGGGAGATTGTTGGAGTACAAGTTTAAGGTAAAGTCCCACATCGTGTAAGAATTGGAAGGTTGAGCACCATATAAGTAAAGCCAAGACCCATAAACCCGATCCTTAAGGTTTTGGGTTAAGGTGTGGTGTCAGGTTCACTTATATGATTGCTCATTGTCCATTTATGTAAATCTCTATGGTGTTTACCTCCCCCAGACGTACAACACTAACTAAACACTATATACAAAGCATCATGCTACACTCCCCAAATCTTCATGAACCAACATTCACATTTTGATCATAAACCCTAACAATAAGTCTTTGGAAATGACTAACGTGTCATTAATAAATTAAACAAGTAAGCGAATTATCTTAAAACTTTTAAAAATCACGGAATCAATTTTAAAAAAAATAATTTAAGGGATCATCCTTTGTTTTTTTGTTCTTTTATCGGTACATTCTTTGTTTAATCTCGATCATAGTCAATCTTACAATTTTTATTATCCGTAGGAATTGAAAATAGATATCAAAGAATTTACAACAAGAACATTAGGGGTGGGTATATGGGAGATACCCAATTGGGTTTCTTAAGCAACTTTTTGTGGCCCCCGCAGTACTTTTTGTGGTCCCCACAGTGTCATGTCACTTGTAAGGAACTCACCCAATATTTTGCTCTAATGCAAGAAATCACAAGAAACTAAAAAAAATCCACATATTTATATTTTTTTTTAATAAAACTTAACATTTTTTAGTTTTCATAAATATAAATTAAAATAAATAAAACGAAATGCGTAACAATATAAAATAAAATTTTACATAATAATAAATAATTAAACACAATAACATCGAAATAAATAAAAAACCTAGACCTCGAAAAAAAATATTACATAAATGTAGTTATTGTTATTTTCGTTTCCAAAACATTCCCAAATATGCTCAACTAAATCTGCTTGGAGTTGCCGGTGTTTTTGTTTGTCATGAACCTGTGCTCTCCTTTGAAGGTACGTTGATCTGATACTATGGTGAGCACCTAAAGATACTTTGAATGTTGACGTGTTGTTACCTACATTATCGTAATCAATATTACTTTGATATGTGTCACGTTTGTCCTCAACAATCATGTTATGCAATATGATGCATGCATAGATGATATTCTTCATTTAGCAATATCCCAAAAATGTGACGGACCACGTATAATTGCTAATCGAGATTGGAGCCCTCCGAATGCCCGTTCTACATCTTTTCTTGCTGATTCTTGCCGTTTAGCAAATAATTTTCACTTTTCTCCTTGTGGCATTGAGATGGTCTTCAAAAATGTAGCAAAGTATGGATAAATACAATCGGCTAAATAGTATCTCATATTATATTGGGTTCTATTCCCTGTGTATTACACTGCGGGAGCACGTGCCGACAAAACTTCATCACACACATTAGATCCATTTAACACAGTAATGTCATTATTTGAATCCGTGGTGCCAAAAAATGCATGCCAAATCCACAAGTCTTGTGATGCAACGATTTCAAGAATGATTGTTGGGTTGCGATGATCACCTCGACAAAATTGACATTTCCATGCAACAGGACAATTTTTCCACTCCCAGTGCATACAATAAATAGAACCTAACATACCTGGAAATCCGCGTGCCGCTCCTAGTTGTAGTAGTCATTTGGTGTCTTCGTTACTTGGTCTCCTAAAGTACTCATTCCCAAATATGGTGCATATGCCTTATACAAATCGCTCCAAGCATTCCACCGCAGAATTCGAACATGCTGTTAGCAGGCGAGCCATAAGCCAAAATACAAAGTGCAGTTGTGCACTTTTGTAATGGAGATAGTTCTTTTCGACCCAGTGCATCAGACCTCGCTTGAAAGTACTCATCATGATTGCTGAGCTCATCTACAATACGAAGAAACACATGCCTTCGCATATGAAATCTTCATCGGAACTGATTCTCTGTGTACACATGATTTACTGAGAAGTAGTCATTGGATAATTGATCATGACATTCTTCACGATTTCGATGTACCACTCTTCTTTGCATACGCCCAGCGGTGTTGCCATGTAGTTGTTGTTGGCTCTGAAGTATCAACCTAACGAGGTCTTCATCGGTGTTGTCTTCCAATTGCTCATTTATCATTTGATCTAAAACTTCATCTAAATCGATGTTTGGATCCATTATTAATCCTTGGTATCTGAAGTGTTTGAAATGAGAGAGATATATTGCGTAATTTGTATGAGAACATGTGAAAATGATGAAACATTAGACATTTATATAGCTTCATTTCCAATGGCTAGTTTTATAACGGCTAGTTTTCCAACAGTTTGTTTCATAAAATAAAATTTTGAATATAACATACAACAACGACCTACATTGTTAATAAATGCATACAAAGTAACTGAATAACAACTAACTCGAACATAGGGACTAAATTTTAATTAAACAATTTCTTCCTAATATGGTCACAATACTTTTTGTGGTCTTTGCGTTGCTTATCTGACATGTTGGATGTATCCTTCATGAGGATTTCATACTCCATACGCCTTTCTTGTGCCTCCTTTAACTGAATAAGTTTTAATGTGTTTGCATTCTTCTCATTCATTACACTTTCTATGTCAGATAAATCGATATTGTTATAAGCTTGTTTTCCTTTGCTCTTTCTTTTTGCTGCTTTTTGTCCCATTGGGCGAGACATTGGCGATGGCTCATCATATTCTTCGACTTCAATGAGTGTCTCTGTGTTAGAAGACGATGAGTTATTTCCACCTGTAGAAACCCTTGTTCTTTTTGAAGTATTTGACATAAATTCTGAATCAAATTTTGGTTTATCTTTCAACAACAACCAAGCATGCTCAACCTCAAATTTTTGACCTGTATCCTGTGAGTAAATCAAATGAGCATTAGTCATACAATCCTTCTCTAAACTTCCACTTCTCCTATGCTTAGCTGCTTGTTTGTAGCACTCATTAAACTTTTGAACTACTGGGTGCACCCTGTTCCACCGAGATTTCAACTGAGTCGAGTTTCTTTCACAAAATAACCCGTTTTCACACGCATCGTCATTATTGTATGCATTTTTAATCCTTGCCCAATATTGCTTTGATGTTTGGTCGACACCGATTATTGAATCCTTTGACACATTGAGCCACGATCGGACGAGAATCACATCTACCACTGAGAATGTTGTACGTGTTTTTTTTCCACTACCATTGTGGTCGACCTCAACTAGTTAAATATTGTCTTCACCGATTGGGGATTCAACTTTATTTATAGGGGGTGAAATATTGGATAAAGAAGGCCTATAACACTTGTTTTGGTTGGTGCGGGATGATGGTTGACTATAAAATTGTGAATTTCTAGAACTACCACCGGTAGGTGACTCTACATTGGATTGATGATGCATATACCACATATGTGGGGGTGGTGAATACATAACATATTGAGGCAGATTTTGGAAACTTTCATTGGTATGAGGTAGTGGTGGATACATAACATATTGAGGTGGATGTGGTGGATTTACAGAATTTTCACTGCTAGAGGGTGATTGATTTTGCAAATAATTGTAAACACTTTGATAATTATACTCATTAGGATCCATTGCAAAGAAAATAAAAAAAGATTGAGGATTGATAGGAGAAAAAAAATTACAAGTGTGAATTTTGTGTAAAAAAACTTAAAAAAGTGAGCCAAATTTATAACCATCCATATAACACCTTCAACGGATTTTTTTTTTCCACAATGGCTACTTTAACGGCTCTTTTATTTATATTTCAATGGCTATATTATTTACATTTGAACGACTATATCCCATTAAACAACTTTTATTTTTTACTCTTCATTACATCCAACGACTATTTTTGGACCCTTGATCTCATCCAACGACTATGGATTGGCTAAGGCAATTTTTTAGCCTTTATTTCTCCTTCTCCGCTCCAGACGCGTGCTACAGCTCCAGCCTCCATAACCTACTTCTCCTTCTTCGCTCATACCTCTCTTTCTTTCTCCTTCTTCGCGCTCTCTCTTCTCCACCACTCCTGCTCAGCCCTCAGGTCTCCATCCACTCTCGTTTAGCTCTCTCTTCTCTCTTCTCCATCAACATCCTCGCGCCGTTCTCGCCATCGCTACTGTCTCTCGCCGTCGTCGCTTCTCTTGTCGTCCTTGCTGTCCTTTTGTCGTCGCCGCTGTCCTTGCATGGTACAACACTGTCGCCGTCTTCCTTGAGCAATGAGATATGTTGTAGGTAGTTATTTTTCTTCTTTATTTTCCTGTGGTGGTTGAGTTTTTAAATTTTATTTTATTGTGTAAGAAGCGGTGCCTCTTTGTTCAACCTTCGGTTCCGCCACGTAAGATTGCTTTAACGCTATTTTTTTTTTCAAGATACGGGTTCTTCCTATTAAGAAACTCTCCAAGCTTCTGCATTGAAGATGGTCTTACACAGTTAAGAAACTAAAACCGCGGAATTAAAATTAAGAAAACCAAAATTTCGGATGAACGTAGGAAACAACGTAACTTAGCCTCCTTTCAAAAAAAGAAGTAACCTAATAAAAATAACGAGAAAAAAGATCGCGGTGTAGAAGAAGCTAAATATTTGGTGAGTCCGTACAATATGATATAGGCATATACGTGAGCATTAGTTTCTTTTAATTTTGGACCGTTGGATGAATATGGAGACAAATCGGTTTGACGGCTACAATAAGCTCCATTCACGGCTACATTAACGAACAGTTTTACATTTCATTTCACTTTCACCAGGTTTTGCGGTCAATTAGCATGATTCAGATTTCTTTTAAAACGACGACGTCGTTTTCATGCAGTCATTCTAATTAGAATATTATAACGAGTCCCCAACACCCCATGTGCTTTATCTCCCTTTTCTTAGGTTTCTGTTTCTGCCATGAAACACGATGATCATTTTACTTCCTAGAGAAGAAGCGTTTCTTTGATTTGAGTATATATATAAGAGAGTGATACAAAAGAAGGAATTTCCATTATTATTTTTAGATTTGATTTATCACTATTAAATTGAGCAGTGATGTTCATCCATCCATTCTTTTACAACTCATTTCCTTCCCATTTTTTTTTCTTTTTTATCACATCACATATACTCTTTCTATTTCAAATTAATTATAAAATTCAATTACTAAGACTAAAAAAATAATTAATTTAGTTTATAACAATAAATTTTTATATATTATTATTCTTTTTATTTTTATTCTTCTCTTTTTCTTTCTTTTTTTGGCATAGACTCTTCTATCTTTTTTAATTAATTGTTTACCCTTACAATTAATTTGAAATATTTGAATAAAAAATAATTCATATAATGAAAAATATGAATTGAGTCTAATAAAAAAGAATAAATATTATTTTTAATTTAAATCTTATAAATAATAATAATAAATAATATATATATCTATCATTTTCTCTTTCCACTTTTTTTTCTCTTCTTTTTCTATCTATCTCCTGCTCCAACTTCACCCCAAAATGGGAGTAAACGAGTAACAATTACTCAATTGAATTTTATAATAATTTTTTAAGCATATTTATAGTCCTTATAGTTCACTTTAATTTCTCTACTTTAATTAATATTTAATTTAAAAAAATTAAATTTTGATCTTCCTCCCTCCCTCTTTCTCTTTAAACACGACTCCTGCTAAGTACTACTATTAATTTGGAACAACGTTCCATACACTGGAAGAATATGATCATAACCAAAATGGGAACAAAACTATAAAGAACAAAACATAAACTTATACAACTATAAAGAGAATGACCAAACTTTAAAGTATAAGGACCTAATTAAATAAATTTGAGATACTATAAAGCCCAAAACTATATGTTATTAAAAATAATCAGAATAAATATGTCATTCTTTTCAAAATAAAAAAAAGATACACATTGAGTCACTCGATCTCAGAATTAAATAATTAATATATTTTAATCTAATACATAAAGATAGATTTACCAATTTGAGAGTATAAATAATTAATATGTAGGGAAAACAGAAATTTTAACATACAAGAATTTTGAAATAATTAATTATATTTAAGAATACAAGCAAGTAAAAATTGAAAGATAAAAAAATTACAGGAGCAGAGAATTTTACTATTTCAAAGTTATAAAATTATTAAAAAAGTATTTTTCAATAATAGTGAAGATAATATTTTTTTTTTTGAAAAAAAGGAGTACAACAAGAAATTATTTGACCCTAACAGATGAAAAATCTTATTTATCATGTAAAAGTAAAAAATTTATATAAGGGAAATAAAACACATATCCATTTGGAGTGTTTGGGATAGATAGGGGAGAAAAGGGGTATACATGAGTCAGTTTAGGTTGAGTTTGGTTAAATTCATTGTCCAATTCAATTAATTTTGAATGGGGTAGTTTGGGTTGTTTTCCAAGAAAAAAAAACTAAAATCCAACCCAAATATTTAACTTTTATAAGTTAAATTGAATTACACGTCAAAACATTTAATTTTTTTTGTTAATTAACACATTTAAAATCCAATATTTTTATATGTTAAATTTTTTAGAAACGTTTATCACACTATTCTAGTGAGTTTTCGAGTTCCAACATGATCAAGGTGCGGTTGCCAGTTGCGACTGAGTGAGGTTCGGTAGAAAGAACCTGAGAGTTGAAATTCAAATTTTGTAAGTGATTGACTGAAATTGTGATAACAAAAAAAAAGATAGTCTCACTCTTAACTGATGAGAGTTGAAATAATAGTGATTGATTTTCTAAAATTTTAAAATATTATATATATATATATATATATATATATATATAATTTAATACAAATTAATGGGTCAATGGATTGGATTATCAAATCTAGATAGTAAAATCTGTGATCTAATCCAAAACTCAATAAGTTTAATCCAAAAAAAAAATTAAATCAAATTGTTTAGATTAATTTGGACCAATTTGAGTTTTAACTCATCCGTATTCATGAACAACTCGGGGAGAGAAAGAAAGTGAGGAAGAGAGAAGTAACATAAGCTATTAGCTGTGTGACAATGTGATAAGAAAGAGAGAAAAATAAAGAAAATGAGATGATGTGTTGTATATTTGTAATATTGGGATGAAATGCCAATAACATATTTTTTCATACACTCTTTATAGTTAATAGTTAAAATTTATTAAAAATCACAAAAATTATGGGTTTATTTTTTTTAATGAATTTTACTTGTCATGTTTGATAAATTTTAATCAATAACAAGTTTTTTTTATTAAAAAGTAAGTTAATTATTAACACTCGTCTTATATGAATTTCTTTATACAACTACAGTCACTAATACCTCAATTAATATGCATGAAAGGGTTTTATCATTGTTTTAAATATTGGACTAGCCACTGGGTGATCAATTTGATCAATCCAACTGAACCAGTTTAATGACTAATCTATTTACTCAACAAAGCAAATTATTTTACAACTTTCTTACCACTAGGCCAACTATAATAAGCAATTCAACTAGTTCAACTAAGAGCAATATCCCATAGTATCTTATATTACATCTTATTCTTTTTTATTTAGTTAAATCTATACCAATTTCCTTCTTATTATCCTAAATTTCTAGTTTAATCCTTCTTTAGATTATTCTTTTTATCAACCTTATAACTTCGCATATTAGCTAAATAATTGTCATCCATCATTTTTTTGTATATACACCTTATGACCTGATCTGGTGATCGATTCAGATATTCCAAAAAAATCAAAACATTTCAAAAATGGTGAGAACCGGTCCATAATTGATCGATGACAACCGATGTTGAACGGGTATAGAGAGCTAATGCTGAACTGATATTTTTAATTTTTTTCATAGTTTATTTATTTATTTAATCTACCATAACTTTCATATAAAAAGGACATACTTACATATTTCAATAAGTATCAATTATTTTATCAGTTATTACTAATTTTATCTTATGAAACATATAATTTAGTAATTTATATTAGTTTATAATTTTTTAGATCATATTCTTTTTTACAATTTTATATTATTTTATTATTTAAAATATTATATAATTTTAAAATATAAAACCAGTTCAACCATGGTTCAATTATGGTTGAACCATTAAATCTTAAATTAGCATCTTTATCGATTCAATCAGCCTACCGATTATAAAAGCATTGATAACAAATTTTTAGAACATTGGGATTAAATGATTAATAGCCATTTAATTTTAAAGATGAAAGTTAAATGTAACTACCATGTTTGTTTTTTTAAAAAAACAGCTAGAAAAAGAAACTATACATTAACAGTATAAAATAATTTTATAGGTATTAAATCACAATTTATTATATATAATAAATTTTTTAAATTTTATCAAAACTAATTTAAAAATCATAAAAAGAATAATATAAAATTATTTTATGATATCAATACTTACTCTTTGAACTCTTAAAAAAATTCAACGAGTAATTCATGAAATTTTGAAGTAACACGTTCAAAAAGTGTTAAGTCGTACGCATTTAGCCAGTTACGTGTGCAATTGATAACAAAATCAGTATAGCTGCAATAAAATAATAATTGCATGCCGCCCAAAGAAACGTGTGAGCAATTAAAAAATAAATGTTTTAAAAATTATTTAAATATATGATTATGACACACTTTTCCGGGAAAAGTTTTTCCCTGTCAAAAAAAATGACACACATTTCCCTATAGTTTCTCGCATCAGCTTTTAGCTGATGAATTATTATTATTATTATTATTATGATGATGTTAGAATTTGAGTTATTTATTATACATTCAGTTGTTTTTAATCTTAGTTTTGTTCTATTTTTCTTTAATTATATTCATTTCTAATCGCATTAATTGATAGATATATCTGTCAATTTATCTTTCTTTCTCCATTCCACCGTACACCTAAAAACTAGGACGTAGTTTTAACATTTTCCAATGAATTTTACCTGTACGTAACATAATATTTATGTTTAATATTTTCTAGCATACTGGAAAGTTTACTAGTTTAGTGTCAAGTTAAAAACAAATTAAAAATAATTGTCGTGTTGTTGATTCGGGTATCCATCACTCTAATTGGTTTATATTCTTATTCGGAAACCATTTTTTAAAAAATAATTTGTCAGGAATTAAGTATTAATGAAGAGTTTATTTTGGTACAGTTTTAGTATAAAAATTTTCATACGTCAACTTAGCTAGAAATGATCTCCAATATAATTTTTAAAATATTTATTACAAAAATAACCAATTTTTTTTACTGCAAGAAAATAATATTTATATTTTTAATGCATTCGATCTATTTAAATTCATTAATTAATTAGAATAGTTAAGGAAACTAACAAATTGTTTTAGTTGAATTAATACGTAAACAAAGAAAAATAATGCACGTATACGTCTCATATGAATATGATTGACTGGTAAAAGAGTGAATTTCACTATCGAACAAATTGTCTCAAGTAAAAGATGCCTACAGTCTAGGCAATAGAAAAATTAAAGACATAAATTTATAATATTGGTAAAATTCATTGGAGAAAATTTAAATGAGAAAGTATATATAAATTCAAAGAATCTCCACACTAATGAAGAACCAAATTCTTTGTTGAATGAATTCGACACTATATTCACTATAGCACATAATCTGTAGTAATATTTTTCCCCTAACACTCAGTTAAAAATGTTACTAATTTTTTTAAAAAACATCTGATAAAATATCATGAAAATATATTAATGATGTTTATTTATATTTAATAATATTTTTAAATATTCAAAAGTTTTAAAAACATTTTTATTGAGTGTTAGGAAAAAAATATTGTTAAAAGTTAAATGTATAATAGTGATTTAATTAGCATAGAAAGAAATAATTAATGCATTAAGAATAATTAATCATGATAAGTCTTCACTTTATTTTTTTTATAATGTACGTTCATAATCAAATATAAATTGAATAATCACATACTGTTAACCAGTTACATCGTTGCCCAATCTAAAAATTGTTTTTCTTTATCTTGATATCTTAAAAACCTTCCTGACTTCCCGAATCTCCCATGTTACCGCAGTTTAAGTTAGCTGCAATTGGATAGAAAACAACAAATATTCTGATTGCAACATTAGTTTTTTTATTTTTCGGTAACATGCAACGTTAGTTTATGGTTACTCCTTACGTCATTAGTTTTTATTTTAAAAGCGTATGTTAAAAAATTTAATTTCCTTAAATACATGTCAATGTCAAAAGCGTATTTACAAAAGTCAAATTTTCTGAAGAAAAATCTAAAGCTGTATTATTGTAAGATTTACCTGATAATCTAATCCATATAACTCAAGTATCAAAACTTGGTTTGCGTAAACACGGAAGGTTTTCTTTTTGGACAATAAGAAAATCAAAGCAATTTAGAGTAAGTGTGTTTCACAAGAAATTCTAGTTTAGCTTTTAGTATTTTTTAAATTTAAAGTAATATTTTTAAAAAATACGAACTTCTAATTTTTTTTATATTTATTCACTTTTTATCTTTGAATATTTGTTAGATTTTTTTAAATCTTTTGATTCTTTTCTACTTAAGTAAATTTTATTATTTTTATCTTTTTTGTTTACATATGATATGGCAGGGTTTTTTCAATTTTACCTTTTTATTATATATGATATTAATATTGATATATAATAAGTTTATGTAATTTTTTTAATTTTTTTGAATATTTTATAAATAAAAAACTACAAGTGTTTAATATTAATTTAATACTAAAATTATAAATACTAAAAAATATATTTTGATCAAGAAAAATAAATTATGTAAAAAAGATCAAGAAAATGAAATTAAAATTTATATAAAAAATTACATAAATATGTCCATTTATGTAATTTTATATTTTTTTTAACTACTTCAATGCATAATTTTATCAAATATTTTATATAAAATATTACATAAATATTTTATTATTCCCTGCCAACTAATATTAAATTCATCCTTAAGCGATATTAAGTAAATATTTCCACCAGGTTTCTAAAAAAATAATAAAAAACATTACCAAAAAGCTATATAGTGCAACTAAGCTCTTCAGAGAAAGAAAATTATCACCTGTGCTATTATTATATCACAAGAGTGATGATTTTTGAATAGACAAATATTAATTTGTTAATTTTAATAGAAATATTAATTGAAGGGATTCAAATCCACTTTCCTTGATTCATACATAACGACTAAACCAATTTTATATATCCCTTAAATATTCATTTATTATAAAACTTTACTAACACTTATCATTTCTCTTCTTTATTTCGTTCCTCATATCACATCATATCACCTAGCATAAATTTATATTTTTTTCCTTCTCTTTTTTTCTTTCTTTTTCTGTGTCAAAAAAACATTTTGAGTGTCTAAATATCTTTTTTCTATTGACAATAATTTTGAAAAAGAATATTATGCTTACGTACAAATAGATCAAAACTGCTTTACCATGAGGGTTTGTTATTACATGAGAGTGTAAGTACATAATCTACTTTTTTTTAGGAAATTAATCATAACCCTAAACCATAAATAACGAGAAATTATAACCCTACCATGAATATTCTTCGTCGAGGTTGGGAATTTTCTTCAACAATATGCTTGGAGGTGAGTCTTCTTATAATGTAAACACAACAATAATTAAAGCAATCCACGATAAGATATAAAAGGGGATATCTTTACAATACGTGAAGGATATCAAATTAAAACATCACATTTGTCTTGTTCTTGGAAAAAAAAGTTAGACTCAATTGTCATGTGGAATATTTTTATTAATACCATACGTCTTCTAAATTGTCATGTGCAATATTTTCATCTTAATTGCTGGTTAAAAAATTATGCACTTCCCACGTTTGTTCCTCTATAAATACCATACCATCCATGCCATATTTCTTATACCATAGATATCACAATTAACTATCAACTACCTAAAGGGCGAACTAATTACAAAATCCTAGAGTTTGTGTGATATTATGGCTCCTACACTTCAACGTGCACTTTCTTTTCTACTCACTCTTGTAGCTTCACTTGCAATACTCCTAGTGGTACCCTCCTCTTGTTTCAACCCTAAAAAGTTTGTGAATGCTTCCTATGCTTCATACTCCTTATATGGTTCAGATTGGTCTCCTGCTGTGGCCACTTGGTATGGACCAGCCCAAGGGGACGGTAGTGAAGGTATTATAATTAGAAAACTTTGGTACAAACTATATAAAGTAATGCTTGAATTAGTGATGTAAAGGTTTCAATAATTATATTTGTTAATTTTATATGTAGGTGGTGCTTGTGGATATGGAAGTGCTGTTGGGGAACCTCCTTTCTCATCATTGATAACGGCGGGAAGCCCTCTTTTGTTTGAATCAGGCGAAGGCTGTGGTTCTTGTTATGAGGTGCTAATGATTTTTTGAAGTATATATATTTATGAATTCTTAGTATATTAATAAAAATTGCTAACAACGTACTTTCTAACTTGAAAAATTGTTACATATAAGGTCCAACACAATCACATGTTTATGGTCTCTGTTAATCGATCTGTATGTGACCCGTAAATGAACTTTTCAATTTATTTTAGAGTTAATAAAACTTAGTTATGTGTCAGCATAATGTTTGTATTGTAGGATGTAATAATTAATTTTTTCGTTAACACATAAACATATTTTTTATTATTTACTAAAATTTATTAAAAATCACAAATTATATATTACAAGTCTTATTTCTTATTTAATAAGTCTGACTAGTAGTTTTATATATAGTTTTAAATAAATTTTAAATAATAATAAACTGCGCGTAAATTAAAAGAAATGTGTTGCTCAATAAGTGTCTAGAAAGCTACTCCATGCATTCAAGTGCAAAATAAAAATGAAGATATATATTAATTAATTAATTCGTGTTTAATTTGCATTCCAATTTGTTATAAGTTCAGATAAAGTGCACTGGGAATTATGCATGCTCAGGCAATTCTGTAAGGGTAGTCATCACTGATAGCTGTCCTGGGTGTGGCTCAGATGCTCAATATCATTTTGATTTGAGTGGCACTGCTTTTGGTGCGATGGCAATTTCAGGCCAAGACGAGAAGCTACGCAATGCTGGCAAAATAGATATTCAATTTAGAAGGTGGGTTGTTAAATTTTAATCAAGTGATTACGCACTAACAATACGTCTTATGAGGAGTACACTCTAAAAGTATAAATTTTTTTTTACCTTTTGTTTTACTTTTATGCTAATTTAAATGAAAATATCACAATTATATACAATTTTGACAAATTGTAACATTTTATTGAATTTAATATGGTTTATATGTATTCTGTAAATATTTTTTCTTACAAGTTAAAATTTATATTTTGTGTTAATTTTATATTTTATATATTGCAAAGCTGATGTTTCTAAAGTAGTACTCTAAGTATGTTTTTAATTCTTAAAAATATCACGAGTTTTAAATTTAGTCTCCTTAAAAAATTCATCATTTTCAATCCTTAAATTAACAAAAACGATGCGGTGAGGGATTAGAAATATGTAATTTTGTAGTAATTTTTAAAAACAAAATATCATAGACCAAAAACATATTTGATTTTTTAAAAAAATTTATAGTAATTTCATGTCTATATTTTTATGATTCCATTCTCGTGTCGTGTCGTGTCGGTGGGTTTTAGCTCCTAATTGACTAATCCAACGTGTTCACAAGAAAATTAATTATATTTCTAATGGGACAAAATCCCCAAAACTTTATTATTTTTTCAATACATATATTTCTACCTCCTTGACTTTCTATTTATTTTCACATACAAATTAATAATCATTTTATTTACAAAACTGTAACTAACAATTAGATGTCATGAGTTTACTTTTGCAGAGTTGAATGCAACTATCCCGGTGTATCAATATCTTTTCGCGTGGATCCTGGTTCCAACAAGGAATATTTTGCAATTTTGATTGAATATGAGAGTGGTGATGGTGACCTAGACAAAGTTGAACTCAAGGAAGCACATGCTTCAGCCCAATGGTACTCCATGCAGCGATCATGGGGTGCAGTTTGGAAACTTGACAAAGGTTCACCACTTGTGGCACCATTCTCCATCAAGCTAACCACTCTTAAATCTGGCAAGACCATTGTGGCTAACAATGTGATCCCTGCTGGGTGGATTATTGATCAGACATATAGATCAATTGTCAATTTTTAATTTCAATAATCTAAGTTGTCCATTTATTTGGATCTATCATCAGCTTGTGGTTGTGCTACTTAATATAATATATGAATAAGAAGATAATCAATCTTAATCTCTCTAATAGTGAATTTTAGATTGTCTTTTTTAATTATTCATTTACGAATTTAATAATATTAGTTAATGTGTATTATTATGCGTTGACCTATGCTTTTCTATCCGAGGGGTAAGGAATCTTAATTAGCGTATAACATCTCCATGAATGAACAAACGATGGAACTAATTAATAAATTAAAAGGATTGACTACAAGTGAAGAATACTTTCTTTTTATTTTGTTTACAAACCTTTGTTGCCCAAATATTGTTAAAGTAATTATTCTCATAGCAGTCCAAAATGACTTTGAGTGCCTTTGTTTCAACGATTAATAGTTTATTCAAGAGAATGTAAAATGAAAATATTACATACACATATTTATTATAAGTATTGAAAAATTATTTTTGGGTATTTATGATTTTCAGGAATACAATAACTTTCAATTTATCATATTTTTCATTATTTTTATTTCCACAAGGAGGGATGAGAATAAAATTTTGTAATGGGAATAAGGGAAATTATTTTCTAAAATACTTTAAATTTCTTTTTTATGTATTTATTTAAATTATTTTGAATTTTAATAGATATTTTCAAGAATATGAAAAATGTAACCAAACATACTTATTTTAAAATACACAGGAATGATATTCCTATGTTACATTCTTGAGAATAATGTTTTTGAGGATAACAAAAAATTCCATGAAACAAATGTCTTCTGTAATTTGTAGAAATATATCAGCATCTTACTAATTAAGTGATTATAAAAAAAATGTAATGGTAAGCGCGAATCGAAATTTGAAAATGTGATTCATAAACAAAAAGATATTACTAACAATCATATAAATAAACTAATTTGATGTTATTCTACTTAGTAGTCTCGATTTCGAGTTTTACAAAAAGAAAATAAAAAAAAAATCGGTGCAATTATTTCAAGTGATCGTACTTGGTTCAAATACGATTATCTCTAGCAATGATACTTACTGTTTTTTTTTTTTAAGTTTATAAGAAAATCAAGACAAAATGCTTGAAACTTGAAAGGAAACAAAGAAAGCTGAAATTTGGGAAAGTTTTTAATTAGTAAGGTTTTAAATTTATTTATATATATATATATATATATATATATATATATATATATATATATATAT
>CM023950.1:21565995-21581187 GCA_013407115.1 Glycine latifolia
TAACTTATTACCTATATATAGGCTTTAGTATTTTAGAAAAATTTGAAGTTTTATGGCGTGTTTTGGTATGTTGGAAAAACAAAGAGAAAAAAAGAGAAAAGTTCAAAATTTTACTTGAAAGAAATTTTCAATTTTGTCTTTAATTTTTCTTTCTTTCTATTTTTTCCTAATTAAACAAAATAAATTACATTGTCATTTATTATTTTTCCTATTTTTTTTTTGGGTAAAATGTTTTTGTTTCCCCTAAATTAATTTTTTTTAAAATTAATTTTAATCTTTCATTTTTTGTCTTATTTTCTCCCATTTAATTTTGAAATACTCTACTTTTAGCCTAGTGTTGTTATAATTAAAATACAATTAGAGGAAAAAAATAGAGTATTTTAAAATTAAAGGGATGAAAATAGGACGTTTTTTAGAGGACTAAAATAAAATTAAAAAAATTCAACAGAAACTAAAAACATATTTTATATTTATTATTTTCCTTCAATTTAAATATACTATTATATTTTAAATAGTTTATTTTAAAGAGGTTGCATCAGAATGTCGGTGGGAGTTGCTATTCTCGATTAAAATTTTTCTATTCACACGTCCATATTCTTTAAAAAAATATTCTAAAAATACACTTTCATATAAACATGATTCTATTGTATATTTTATCAACAAAATTACATTTTTATTGTATAATTTTTTTACATTCTCTCTTACACAATATAAATGCATTTCCGCTGTGTTAATTTTTTATTATGAATTTTTAAAATTAATTTTGATATAAGTTTCTCTTTTTAAAGTAATAAAATTAATTATGATATAAATGATATATTTTTAAATTAATTATAAAATACTATTTACCTTTTGTTTAATAAGTTGGCAGTATTATACAAATTATCTTTTTAATTAAAATTGAATTAATTAAATTAGTTAGATAAAAGATATCATTTATAAAGGTAGTTGCTCTCTTGTCTTTAGTGTGCAATAGTTAATAACAACTCCGTCCCCAGGATAAAACAACCTTCCAACATGAGTCATAAACCTCTCAGCACAAAAGAAAGTTCCACAAACTAACACCACCCATGGCTCAATATTGCTTGGAAAACTTACAAAGCAGAAAATACGTTTATCTTTTTCAACTTGTTTCACGTGTTTTCCACACCTAGCTATGTTGCTACTTCCTTTCTCATATTTATATTGCTTTGAAAATGGTTTTTAGAGTAATTAAACTCTCAAATATACTCAACGTTCAAAACATTTGAAGCCAAAGTGTCAAAACGACGTTTAAAACACATAAAGACTATCGATTTAAAAGCTATTAAATCAAATTAAAAGTTTATGTTACACAATTTATAATCAACTTAAAAGCTTTCAACGGTAATCGATCAATATTAAACCAAATTAAAAGCCTTTAACTTTTTTTTTTTATAGCAAAAGCCTTTAACTTAAACATAAACTTATAATATAATCTAAATTATTTTATAAATCATTTCACATATACACATAAAATAAAATAAAACTCTTCCATAATTTTCTGTTTATAATTTCCATCCATCATAAATATTATGAGGTTGATCCCATTTTATGTCAACAATATAATAGGTAATATATATAATCTTACCATGAATCTTTGTTGAAGTACGTTGATGATTTCTTTAACTGTGCACGGAGGTACGTCTTTTCTAATATAATATCTAAACATATAAAAAAGCAATATCAACCTAAGATATTAAGGAGTGTATATCTTTACCAGATGGTGAATACGTAAAGGAAGTGTACATCTTGCATCGCAAATTCAAATTACATCGCCTTTGTCTTGTTCTTGGAAATTAAACATATTCCTCTAAATTGCCATGTGAAACAATTTTGCTCTTGTTTGGCATTTGACTTACCTTGTCTGCTTCTCTATAAATACCATACTATCCATATATAGCATCTATTTCTTACACCATATATCGCAATTAACTATCAACTTCCAATTAGTGATTTCGTGATAATATGGCTCCTACACTTCATCGTGCATTGTCTCATTTACTGACTCTTGTAGCTTCACTTTCAATACTTCTTGTGGTCCCTTCCTCTTGTTTCAACCCCAGAAAGATTGTTAATGCTTCATACAAGTCAAACGGTTTATATTGGTCACCAGCTGTGGCCACTTGGTATGGACCTCCCCATGGGGATGGAAGTGAAGGTATTAGAAAAATTTAGACACACATACATGTAGTTTTAAATTGGTACAAGCTAAGAAAATTAATGCTTGAATTATATATGGTTGAAAATGTTTCAGTAATTATATTTGTTAATTTTATATATGTAGGTGGTGCTTGTGGTTTTGGCAGTGTGGTTGGGGTACCTCCATTCTCATCAATGATATCTGCGGGAAGCCCTCTTTTGTTTGAATCAGGCAAAGGCTGTGGTTTTTGTTATGAGGTACTAACGATGGACATATGTAGCTGTTAAATATATGTTTCTGAATTCTTATTATTATATTGATAACAAATACTAACAACAAACTTTTTAATATGAGAAATTGTTAAATAAAAGGTCCAAGACCGCCCCATATTTATTGTTTTGGCTAATCTCCAAGTGATATGTAATGAGTTTTTTTTTTAATTTTAAAAGAATTAATCAAACTCAGTATCACGTAAAGATTGTTTGATTAACAATATTAATGAGATCATGTAATAATTTTTCTTTAACACATTTTTTTATTACAAATCTTTAACATGTTCTTTTGAACATATTTTTTATTATTTATTAAAATTTATCAGACATTACAATTTTTTATAAATCCATTTGCTTTTTTTTTTATGGATTTTGTAGTTTTAAATAAATTTCAAATAATCATAAACATGCAATGTGTTAAAAAGAAGTTTCTTAGAGAATCTATTGGTAACCCTCCTTATATTGATATGCATTGCATCTAGCTATGTATTCAAGTGCAAAGTGAACATGAAGATAAATTAATTAATAGGTTTGCACATTCTAATTGATATATATAATTTTAGGTGAAGTGCACAGGGGATTCTGGATGCTCAGGCAACCCTGTGAGGGTAGTGATCACTGATGAGTGTGCTGGATGCTCAGATGCTCAATTCCATTTTGATTTGAGTGGCACTGCTTTTGGTGCCATGGCAGTTTCTGGCCAAGATGAAAAGCTACGCAACGCTGGCAAAATTGCCATTCAATCTAGAAGGTGAGTACTGGGTTCTAAGATTATTATTTTTTTATGTGAATTGAACATGATTTCAAAAAATTTAAAATAATTATGCATCCCGTCCAATTAACTGTATTAAACTTCCTCAGTGGTTATAAGATTTTAATAACAAGCAAAGCACTAACAAAACTTATGTAAAACGTAAAAAAAACTAATACTTATGTATGTGTATACGTTCAATATTTTTAATTACATATTAATATTTTTTTTTCTTTTACGTTTATGCTCATATAAATGAAAATATGGCCATTATAGTTGATAAATTGTAGCATTTTACTAAATTTACAACGATTCATAGTAATTTTAAAAACATGTATTTTTTCTTTTAATCTAAATATTATATTTTACGATAATTCTACATTTTTATATTGCTACAGATGTTTTAAAAATGGTTTTACTGCACCCAAAAAATAAGTATTCATTTCCGGTTCTTACGTTAACAAAAATAATTTGAAAAGAGACCAAAAGTATGATATTCTTAACTTAGAAATTAAAAGTGAATGAAACTTATATAGAAATTATAAAATTTGATGATATTTTTAGGCTAAAAATATGGTCATCTAAAAATAGAAAATATGTTTTAACCTCTTATAAGTAATTGTACTATGTTTTCATCTTTTCATTTATGTGCCGTGTCGGTGATTTTTAGCTTCTAACTAATTAATGAATCCTATCCTACGTACGTGATCCAGTAATTAATTTCTAATGGGACAAAATTCCCAATTTAATCTTTATTTTGTCATTACATATATATTTGTTTTACACACATTAGATCATTATTTACATTAATGTAACCAACAACTGGAGATGAATTTTATTAATTTTTGCAGAGTTGAATGCAACTATCCCGGTGTATACATAGCTTTTCACGTAGACTTAGGATCCAACCCGGAATATTTTGCAGTTTGTGCCGAATACGAGGATGGGAATGGTGATCTTGACAAAGTTGAACTCAAGGAAGCATTTTCAGCCTCATGGTATTCCATGCAGCGATCATGGGGTGCAATTTGGAAACTCAACAAAGGTTCACCACTTAAAGCACCATTCTCCATCAGGCTAACAGACTCTGGCAAATCTGTTGTGGCTAACAATGTGATCCCTTCAGGCTGGAAACCTGGCCAGACTTATAGATCAGTTGTGAATTTTAGTATCTAAGTTGTCCATTGGTTTGGATCATCAGCATGTAGCTCTCTCCAACTTAATGTAATGTATAAATAAGAAGATAACCCTAATCTTAGTTTCTAATAGTGAGCTTTTGATTGTGTTCTTTATTAATAGACTTAATCGCATTTCTTTTCTCTGATTTTTTTAATTTTTTTTGCTAGTTTTTATCTCTAACAAATTAATTTGACATATCTTTCTCCTAATTTTTAAGAATTTTATAAATTTTATCCTTATTCATTTATTCATTAATAAGCATAAAAAATGAGAGTAAAATTTGCCAAAAGAATAAAAAGTTAGGGGTAAAATTTCCAAAAAAAATAAAAAAAGATGGATGCAAAATTTGCTAAAAAATCAAAAGTTGAAGGCAAAAAGGTAACTAAGTTATGAGTAAAATAATAGAGGATAAAATTCACAAATTTCTTAAAAGTTGATGATAAAATGAAAAAAAATAATTATTGGAGTAAAATTCCGTAAAAATTAAAAGTGGGGATAAAAAGTATAGGTAAGTCTATTATTCATTTACAAATTAATTAAATTATGACCTATGCTTTTCTATCCGAGCTGGGGGAAGGAATCAGACTGTATTCAACTTCGTTAATGAACGAATGGAACTAGTTAAAAGACTTGACTACGAGTGAATAATCTCTCCAAACTTAAATATGTTGTTGGTAATCAAAATTTAAATTTTCGGTAACCGGATTTAGCCAAACAGAGTAGGTTTTAATAGGAATTATGACGGCCGATTTGAAAAAAGGGGGTGAATTTTTTGGCAAATTACTGTTTGAGAGTACTTTTTACATTATTTACGAAAAAAGGGTAAGTTGTAAAAAATTTTACGACTTCTGTAATTGAAATCGTAAAATTTTTTACGACTTATATTTTTTTATTTTATTTAATTAAAGTCGCATAATTATTTACGACTTCTGTGAAATGATCCTAAAAAAATTACGACTTTTAAGTCGTAAAACAGAGTCGTAAGAAAAGTTACGAAATTTACTCAAATTTTTTTATTGCTTACGACTCCAAAGTCATATTTTCATTTTATAATTTTTTTTTATTTTTGCTTTTTTTTTTTGGGTGAAGTCGTAAGTGACTCTAAGACTTTGCCTTTTTTTTTTCTTTTTTGCTTTTCACGTTTTTAAAAGGTTTTAATTTATTGTTTTGTTTAATTTTTTAAATTATTTTGTTTATGAAATGTTTATAAAATAATTTTATTTATTATTTAAGAATTTAGTAATTAATATGTATTTAATATTTTTGTTTTATTTATTATTTTTTATATTTTTTAATGTTTTATTTAATATTAATATTAAAAGATAATATTGTTTTGTTTTCTATTTTTTTTTGTTTATTTATTTTAATTGTTGTTTTGTATTTTATTATAAAAATTGTGTTATTGTATAATTTAGAAATTTACAAATTAATATATGTTTAATTAAGGTATTATATGATTTTATTTGATATATTTTACAATTTATGTATTTTTATGTTAACATTTTTATTTAAAAAAAATTAAATTAAATTTTTTATAATAATATTCAGTTATTGCTAACAAAATTTAATATTTCACACAATAATATGTTAATGATTTTTGTCAACAATTATGACAATATAATGAACATAATATAATTTAGTAGTAAAAATGATTGTTAAAATAAAAACAACATTTGAAATTAATATAAATGAACAATACAAATTAAATAAAAATATAAAAACTATAAATAATATTAACCGTTGACTTCCTTGTATGGACAGTTACTACGATTATGTCCTTCAGTTCTACACAATGAACATTTCTTAGGCCTATTTGGAATTGGTTCGTCCATCTCATTGTGTATACGTGTAGTGGTTAGCCTTCCCGATGTCTGTCGTCGTTTTGAAGAATCAGGCATAAAATATGGACCTGAATATTGAGGCCATTGGTCTTCGCTTCCAAGGGAGTGAAAGTGATGTTGATAAACTTTGTAAATGTTTTCCAACTTATATACAGGATCAACAAAGTCATCGTAATTTAAATTGCAAGAAGCGCACGCTGCAATTGCGTGCGAGCAAGGAATTCGAATGGCTTGAAATTGTCCACAATCACATGACCATTCGTTCAATTTGACCGTGCATGCCATTGCTCGTCGCCCAAGTCGTGTGTTTGCAATTTCTTGAACCTCAAACTCCCCTGTTTCTCGAACGTACATCCTCACATAATGTGAGGTTGCAATGTGTTGATTTTCTTGTAGCATGACAGATACCTCTTCAGAGTACCTATATCCTGCCTCTATCATGGCCATGATTTTCATGCCATTACTAACAAATGAATCATTTATTTTATTAAATGTTTAGGCAATAATAGGCAATGCTCGGGCTCCTTTATGTTAAATATTTTTTTATTTTCGTACTGGTAAAAACATACCTGGCAATATCACTCTTGTGTTGCAGTTCTTGTGGACACCTTATGATACACCTGAAATAAGGCCATTAATTAATAACATTGAGGTGTCTACGATAGCTCGTGCAAAAGTCCCTCTCATATGTTTTGCAATTGTGGAATGACATGCAGTAGATAGGGTCATGAGACAATTTGGAATGCGACAAAATATTCCAGATGACCCACCAAACCTAGACCAACTCCACGACATAGATATGAGAGGGAGAACAGATGTTTTTTGGCCTCACCAACATCGTCACTGGATAAATAAATGGAATCATTGGAATGCTTATATTGTTCATGGTGAAATGGATAACGGTATCTTGCATGAAAATTCAGAATACATGCAATGGTATATACGTCGAACTAGACGATATATATCCCGTGACGGGAGAGTATCTTCTGAGGTTTAAATTTTATTTTATAATTTTTGCCAATTATTACTATCATTATTGATAATATATTTCTAACTTCATAAATCTTAATTTGCAGTATTATCCCGCCCATCGCCACCATGAACCACATGTTCAACCCAATGTACCTCCAGTGCATGTTTCCCGATATATGCTCCAACATCATGTACCACATGGTTCTTCTTATCAATCAATGGGCTTTTCTGGATACATGCCTCAACAAGGTGAACAAAGTTCACACTCATTTGGGTTCGCATCGTATATGCCTCAACACTCATTCCAAGTTCCTTCGACCTCAAATGTTTTTGAAGGATTCTCACAAAGGTTCGAGACCACTTTTAATACTCCTCCATTTGCATATAACCTACCACCATCAACCTCCTGCTATCGTCCATCATTACCTACTCAAATGCAAGACATGGGTCACGAGGATGAGCAGGAAGATGATAACAACAATTCGAACAATGATAATGATGATGGTGATGAGGCTGATGATCACGTTCCTCAACAACAACAAACAATTACACGTGATCGTCCTAGAACAAGAGGAGGAAGAGGTCGTAGAACAAAAGGTCAACAACAACCAACAAATCCAGTGCAACAAGATGAGAGACCTCGACGTAATTCAAGAAGAACTCGTTGTGGGACATCATCCCACTTTTAATTTTTTTTAACAATTATGTAATATATTTTAATTTTTCTCATTTTAATATAACTCTTTTGCATATAATATTGTCATAATTATTAACAAAAATCATTAACATACGTGTGTCAAATATTAAATTTTGTTAACAATACTTCAATATTATTATAAATAATTTATTTTAATTCTTTTCAAATTAAAATGTTAACATAAAAATATATAAATTCTAAAATATATCAAATAAAATCATATAATACCTTAATTAAACCTATATTAATTTGTAAATTTTTAAATTATACAATAAGACAATTTTTTATAATAAAAATATGAAACAACAATTAAAATAAAAAAAACAAAAAATAAATAATAAAATAAAATAATATTATCTTTTAATATTAATATTCAATACAAAATAAAACAAATTATACAAAATATTAAAAACAAATATTAATTAGTATATACTGAAATAATAAATAAAATTATTTTATTAACATTTATTAAACAAAATAAATTCAAAAATTAAACAAAAGTTTAGAAAATTTACATAAAAACTACGTAAAGCATAAAATAAAGAAAATTTGCATGCAAAAAGGTAAAGTCGTACTATAACAAACGACTTTACCATTTAAAAAAACAAAAAAAAAAGGACAGTCCTAAAAACAAATACGACTTCCAAAAAAAAACAATAAAAAAAAACACAAATACGACTTCAAAGTCGTAAAGGGGCTAAAATAAAATTAGGAAGGAGTTGTATATTTATTTACGATTTCAATTTACAACTTAAAAGTCATATTTTTAAAAAATTTTAACATTCAGAAGTCGTAAATAAATATATGATTTCAGTTAAATAAATAAAAAAAATATAAGTTGTAAAAAAATTTACGACTTCACTTCCAGAAGTCGTAAAAAATTTTACGACTTATCCCTATTTAGTAAATAATTTAAAAAATACCCTTAAAGAGTAATTTAAAAAAAAAAAACACCACCCTTCCGTAAGTTTGCCGATTATGACCAACAGCTATATGGGCCGATATGGGTCATATGAAGCCCAAGTATGACAATTTCTGTGGGTGAAAGCAAAATATTGGAGTTGTTTTTGACAAGGAAGCTATTGATAATGTTGTTATTAAGATTTGTTTAAGAGAAGACTAAGTCGAGAATCGGTTGAGAGAATTAACCATGATAAGAAAGGGGATATGTAAGTGGTGCCGAGGATTTAGGAGCAGTTAAGAAAATGGTAGTTATCATGGGTTGTTATTTTGACCTTGGTTTAACGACAACAAGGAGGAGTTTACCGAAAAGAAAAGCATTTGTACTGATTAAGGCTTAAACCTTAGTTAACGAGATGAGTGGTTAGGTTAGACTAGATATCAGTATATATATCTCTCTTGTACAATTAAAAGGAACCTTTAGTCAAATTCAACTCTTCCAAGAATTTATCTTTTATCTTTACCACAAATCTGTAAATTTTATTGCTTTCTGTTAATTTTTTTTTACCATTTTAAGCCTTTTTATCTCTTCCCCTACAGGCCTACACCAAATGTTTTCTCTAGTATCTTGGGAACCCATAACCAAGAAATACATATCCTCTTTTGGTATCAATCACTTGACACTTATTTTGGGATTGTTTAGGAGCATTGACCGATTTATTCGATTGACTTTCACGTGGTAATACATAAAAAAGAATTACGTACATTTTCTCAGTTACCCTTAATTATATTATTGAAGATGGTAATCATATTTGAAATTAACATAAATGTATTTTTCAATAATAATGTTCAATGAGATTAAATTACTTAAAATTTGTTTATATTTCAATCTACTAAACTTGGGCAATATTTTGTTAATATTTGAGTCAAAATAGAGTACTTTCTTTTGTTTTGTTTATCAAATTTATAATACTCAATGTAAAACTTAGTTTCATCTAGAATTAGAATGTTATTGTCACAACCAATAAATTGATGGTCCAAGTGGTACTAGATTCGGTCCCTTTAAATAAAGTCTTGATCAGGTTTGAACTTTGTGGATGAAAAAAATATGACCCGACTAAAGACAATTACTCCAACAAACAGTAGTCTTCAGTAAGTTGATGAATACTCTCTCTAAAACTACCAATGTCATGATGGCGTGACAAAAATGGAATGTTATTGTCCCAATATAATGATTGAGTTAAGGCTTAATATGTTTTTTATCCCTGATATATATACCCAAATTTCACATTTGATTCCTGATAAATTTTTTCTTTGCATCTATTCCTTGATATTTGAAAAGTTTTGTTTTAGATCCCTACTGTCAATTAAGTGATGACGTGTTTGTTAAATATTTGATAACACGATCTGTGACCGCTCAAAAACTACTAGTATTTTGTTTCAAAATCAAATTTAAATTTTCTAGCGGTTAAAAAATAAATTAAAGTAAAACATAAATATCCTAAACACAACACTACCCTTTAATCCAACATCTCTTCCCCAAACAATCCTAACAACCTTCTCCTTCTCACTCTTCTCAATCTTCTTCTTCTTTGCTCTTGTTGTCTTTCTCATTCCATTCTCTTTCCCCTTAATCCTCACCCTATCCTCTTTTTTCAATTCTCTTCCACATCCCTTTTCATCCCCAACTCTTATCTCAAACCTGATCCACAAACCCCCACATGAGTCCTTCCCATTTAGCGACTGGTCCGACCTCATCGTCGATGTCCGGTGGTTCCGATTCTCACTCCTTCTTCCATGCGGGAGTTCTCCTCAACCGAGCCCTTTCTCTTTCCTCTATGGCAGTCGAGGCATAGAAGACAATGACATTGTGGTCGCACATAAGTCAGCCACAAGATCTACAAAATAGATCTTAGCCTAGATCGATTTTGCAAAATATGGACTGACGTCCCAAACAAGTTTTGGATTGAGGCCTTAATCCTTCCTTGGCTCTTCTCTGTTTAATCTCCACCACCTTAACGTCCTTATTGGTGTTCCTCCCAATCCCAATCCCTTCCTTCCAGCCGTATCCAATGAGAAGTGTTGCGATGTAACCCTCGATGATGACATCCTTGAACTCCTTCATCCCCTTGTCCTTCGGCAACCTCTCCCGATCGCTCTTCAGCTTCTGCAACACTATGGCCTCTAGCAAAATGCGATGTCGCAGCATGGCACCATATCTTTGGTCTTTGTTTTTTCCTTTAATAAGAGGCTTGCTGCTAATTAGAGAGGCCTTCAGGAAGAATCTGATGGTTACTATGTTGGTAATGCGATGATTCTGGCAAGCTCCACTGTGTCTCCCTCGGTGGTTGTCTCGACGGGGAAGCTGTGTGTTGGAATCTGGCACTGGAGAACTGGGACACGCGACTGCAGTGGTGGAATCCCACAATGATGGCGGAGTGGGGCCCAAGGTGTTAGCAGAGACGCAAAGGATGCTTGAGTTGTTGAAGGTGGCGGCATAGAGGAGGAGGTGGTCACGGAAAAGGAGGGAGAAAGAAAGGACTTTCTCAATGTTTGATTGATTTATTTTTTTTTCTTTATTTGATTTTGGCAGTTTTTAACTGTTAGAAAATTTAAATTTGATTTTGAAACAAATACTGGTGATTTTTGAGCTGTCACAAATTGTGTGATCAAATATTTAATGGACACGTCATCTCTTAACTATTGATAGGGATCTAAAAAAAGTTTTCAAATATCGGGGAGCAGATGTGAAGGAAAAGTTTATCAGGGATCAAACACAAAATTTGGGTATATATCAGGGATCCAAAACATATTTAAGCCTTGAGTTAATGGCCTTTCTTTTTTACTCCATCCCCACCCATTTCTTTACATCTTGTTCATTATATTCTAAAATTATTGTTAAGTCAAAAGACATTTATGTCTTAAAGACGATCAGGACTCATAATTATTTTGATTAGATGCAAATAAATACAAATGATAAAAGTTGCGTTTGATATACCATCAGATCATGATTTGTCTTTGTGCGTTTGAAGTTTTTAGACGATGCACTCATAAGAAGATATGATGTAGTAGTTAAGTAGTGTATTTAAATCTTTATTTAACAATCTACGTTTAAGAAAATTCTCCTAGGATCTGCCAAAGTCCTACTAGGAATAAATGAAGCCCAAGTCTAGAAGATGCTGATCCTCATCAAAGGCGCACTCTGCTGTTGCAAACCTACTATGATGAAAGAAGTGACTTCCCTGTTGAAGTACAAGACAGACTATCCTATAAGCATGGACTTTGCATGAAGAAGGGGGCATGCATTTAATGCAAGCATTAAATGCTCTAATGGACTAAAGACATTAGATGAAGAACAAAGTGAAGAATCCAACCGTTGAGAGACAACATATACTTTGAGATTAATGCTATATATAGAAGAAGCTTCGAAGAAACAAGATATGAATTATCTACATGAATCATTCTTTCATTTTTTCTTGTAAAGCTTTATGTAAATTCTTGTAAAGATACAAAACTCTTAAAACACCTTGTATACCTTGAGAGAAAGGCTACAAGTGCTAAGTGATATATCATGCTTTAGTCAATAAGCAACTTTCTAAAAACTCTTGTTGATTTGTTTAGATCCAACAGTGGATTGGCAGGACAAAGAATACTGGGTTTGAATAAAGTTTGGGGTAGAGCTTGCAAGTGTAAGAACTAGAAATGGTAGTGAACAATACTTGTAACTTTCATAAGTTAGTGGAAACATAGTGGTTGCTAATAACTGGACATAATCTTGAGATTGCCACAAACCAATATAAATTCTTTGTGTTTTTTTTATTGTTCAACTGACAAAGGGTTTTGAATTTGTTTTTAGATCTTATATATTTTTATTTTATTTTTCATTGTCTAATACTTTTATCAGATGATAATGTGTTTTTCAGTCTCAAGAAAAGTTTTAAATTTTTAAAAACACAATTCAACCCCCTTTCTTGTGTTATTTGCTTATGCAATTATCATTTTTCCTCTCATCTTTCCCCCTCTCTTCAACCCACTAGCATAAGAATCCCCCCTTCGATGAGTCACTGTTGTCATCCTTTTTTTTGTCATTTTTTGTACTCCATTTACCTTTGTCATTTGCATCCCTCATTTTGCCACCTTCCCGATTGAGTTGATAAAGGTTCATTAAAATTTTACTTTATTACCATGAAACTAAATTTAAAAATGCATTTAATCCATTTCAAAAATTAATTTTAGATGTTCATAAAAAAAATTATTTCTAAAATTGAATGCATTAAATATGTTTTGGAAAATTATTTCTAGAATGCATTAATTTCATAAATTAAATAATGTCAAATCGTATTAAATGCATTTTGGACATTAATACTGATTGAGTATTTTTTAGTTTAATATTTTTTTATTCTTCTTAGCTTATTTGACTTCTCTTGGACTTTTATTTTCCCATTCTAATTCAGTTTTTGCCTTAGGCAAACAAGTGGGCTTAATTGATAATTGTTGCTTATTTTCGGAGTTTTTGCTTACTTGACCTATCTTCCTTGTGCAGGACCTAGAGGATTCTAAAGAACTCCAAATGGCGCATATGAGTAGTCCCTGGAAAGATAAGGAAAAGATCTACAAGTTTGTCAGAGATAAGCTAAGGCCAATTCTGTCATTTTGAGGGTCATTTTAGGCTTGGAAGTCAAAATCACTGCACTTGAATTTTGGGCTGCGAAATTGGTGTAATTAGTAATTAGCTAGATTAGTTGGACTTCATTGTGGCCCATCCTTCCCTACTGACTCAGTCACTATATTTAAGTGATTTTAGTTATTTGGATGAATACACTTTTTTTTTAGCAAAAACACATTTTGTAGTAACTTTTAGAAGTTTTTAGAATTAAAACTCTTTCTCTCATTTTCTCTCAATTGTTCTTCATTGTTCTTCACTGTTCTTCATTTTCATTTCTGTTCTTCCATTTTCATGCACTCATTTCATGGGGCTTTCATTGATGATGATCATGGAAGGCTAAACAATCAATCAATCCAAGGATCCAAGCCCAAGCAATGAGAATTTGAGTTCTGGTTTGGTATTTCAAATTCTGTGTGAATGTTCACTTTCTTCAATCCTCTATTCAATTTTCATGATTATGAATGTGTTTAGGATTGAAAGCGGATTAGATTATGGATTCATTTCCTAATTTCGAATTTTAATCACAGATTATTTGGATGATATTTCAATTAGGTTTGTGGTTTCAATTAATTTAGGGGTTAATTCGATTGAACTGTTTCTAATGAAATTGAATGAACTTTCACAACAAAATCATTATCTGAGAACTATGATAATTCGTATTGCTTGGTTTGGTGAATTGGATTGATGCTTTTTAATATGTTTTACATTACCTTTAATCAATTCTGTTAGTTTCTATTTTGTTACATTTTTCTGCAATTTTTATTCACGCATGCAAACTGTTTGATAAAAATCCCCCCATTATTTACTAGTAAATTGAAGTTGGAACCATATGGATTGTGTCTCTGAGTCGACCTAGGTTAATCCTGTTCTACAGAATTAGCGTAGTTTAATTGTTTTGAAGCGATACGACATCAGTTATCATAACTGGTGCCGTTGCCGGGGACACAGTTCATTGTGTGCTAACTTTAATTCACTGCATATTAGATAATAGCAGTAGTGGGTGAGTATGGTCAATCACGACGCGGACTTCTAGGGGACGTTTCAGAATCTCGCCAATAATTGTCGAGCCTCACTCCTCTTTAAGTAGACAAGATTTCTGCCATTTCCGCTACAACCTTGTCCTTCTTTCCTGAATCTTCTTCTTCACTCTTCTTCTTGCTTAAGCTTTCTCTTGCAAAATGTCTGAATCACCATTGTCCAACTCTGACCTGGGTATTGGGGGAAGTGACTCAGAAGGCTCCGTTGAATAGCGCGTGATATGCGACGTGATCTCCATTGGTGATTCCTCCGAGGAGGACACTCATGGAGGTGTTTCTGATGGGTCCTTCTCTTCCCGAAGGAGGACCAATTCTCGTCAAGCTGGCGAAGGGACTTCTCGCCTTCGTCAGCAGAAAATGGTGGAATAACCTTTGTCATTGATAACCGATGTCGTATCGCTTCAAAACAATTAAACTATGCTAATTATGTAGCACAGGATTAACCTAGGTCGACTCAGAGACACAATCAATATGGTTCCAACTTCAATTCACTAGTAAATAATAGAGGGATTTTTATCGAACAGTTTGCATGTGATAAATGAAAATTGCAGAAAAACGTAGCAAAATAAAAACTAACAGAATTGATAATAGGTATTCTAAAACAGATTAAAAAGCATCAATCCAATTCACCAAGCAATACAAATTATCATAGTTCTCAGATAATGATTTTATGTGAAAGTTCATTCAATTTCATTAGAAGCAGTTCAATCGAATTA
>CM023950.1:21581287-21633447 GCA_013407115.1 Glycine latifolia
GGTTCCAACTTCAATTCACTAGTAAATAATAGGGAGATTTTTATCGATTAGTTTGCATGCGTTGAATAAAAATTGCAAAAAAACGTAGCAAAATAGAAACCAACAGAATTGATAATAGGTATTCTAAAACAGATTAAAAAGCATCAATCCAATTCACCAAGCAATACAAATTATCATAGTTCTCAGATAATGATTTTATGTGAAAGTTCATTCAATTTCATTAGAAGCAGTTCAATCGAATTAACCCCTAAATTAATTGAAACCACAAACCTAATTGAAATATCATCCAAATAATCTGTGATTGAAATTCAAAATTAGGAAATGAATCCATAACCTAATCCATTTTCAATCCTATACACATTCATAATCATGAAAATTAAATAGAGGATTGAAGAAGAAAGTGAACATTCATACAGAATTTAAAATACCAAACCAGAATTCAAATTCTCCTTGCTTGGGCTTGGATCCTTGGATTGATTGATTGTTTAGCCTTCCATGATCATCATCAATGAAAGCCCCATGAAATTAGTGCAAGAAAATGGAAGAACAGAAATGAAAATGAAGAACAGTTGAGAAAAAATAAGAGAAAGAGTTTTAATTCTAAAAACTTCTAAAAGTCATTACAAAATATGTTTGTGCCAAAATGAAGTGTCTCCATCCAAATAACTAAAATCGCTAAAATATAGTGACTGAGTCAGTAGGAAAGGATGAGCCATAATTGAGCCCAACTAATCTAACTAATTACTAATTACACCAATTTCGCGGCCCAAAATTCAAGTGCAGTGGTTCTGAATTCCAAGCCTAAAATGACCTTTAAAATGACAGAATTGGCCTTGGCTTATCTCTAACAAACTTGTAGATCTTTTCCTTATCTTTCCAGGGACTACTCATATGCGCCATTTGGAGTCCTGTAGAGCTCTCTAGATCCTACACAAGGAAGATAGGTCATGTAAGCAAAAACTCCGAAAATAAGCAACAATTATCAATTAAGCCCATTTGTTTGCCTAAGGCAAAAACTGAATTAGATTGGGAAATAAAAGTCCAAGAGAAGTTAAGTAAGCTAAGAAGAATAGAAAAATATTAAACTAAAAATACTCAATCAAAATACTCCACACTTAAACTTTTGCACTACTGGGCAAAACTAAAAGAAAGAGTAAGAGAAAAATTCCAACTAAAGTAAACCACAAACTAAAAAAAAGGTAAGAACAAGGCACACACATTTTTCAATGGATCCTAACAATGCACAAAAGTGAGAAATATGAAAAATGGAAGAATGATATTAAAGTTTCAAACAATCCATGAACACATGATCACAAAGTGCAAAGTCAAAAAGTAGTCAAGTTAAAATTAAGAATGAACCAAGGTGATAGAAATCTCTCAAAGAGCAACACTCAACCTCTTCTAATGTGTATGAATTTATGTTTACACTCAAACACCATATGTAACTAGTACATCCAAATTTTTACAAGACTCTAATTCATTCAACTTGAAATACACATGCATTAAAAGATCAAAAGAATTTTATTGGCTTGTAATGTATGGTTTGGGTAAATGGTGGATAAGAAAAGGATATTTAGGCTAAAACTAAGAGAGAAGAGGGACAATGGAGAGTAAGCCAACAAGTACTTTAGATGTCATTTTTACAAATTCTAAAATTTTTAAAGTTGCTGTTTTATAGGCTTGATTATCTTTGCCAAAAGAATAAAAATATTACAATTTCTTATTTCTTCAATTTATTTTTAAAAAATTGTATATATTGATTCAAGAAAGCATGGCATAGTCTAGTTTAGTCTCTTAGACCCCTTCAATTCTCTAACATAGTTCAAATGAAGCACTTTTGATATATTTGTTGAGGAGATTGGATCCTAGCTAGCATTTCCTATATACCTTAATGGCTCATAAAGATTATTAGCATTTAGTTTATAATAATTGTTTTCGTAGATATTTTTAGATCATACTGTTTTAATCATTAAACTATTTACAATATTTATTTTATAATTTCACCATTATACGGATATTGATATTTATTTTATGAGTGGGAAAATTAAACACAACAAAAACAACTAAAATAAAAGGAAGAAGCTAATTAATTCCTAATAAAGGAGTGCTGCAAGCATAAAAAAAAAAAAAAACAAAACAAAAGCTGACTCAACTATGGGAAGGACAAGAATCTAAGATCTGGAAATACGCATTTGTTGATGATCTAAGCTTTGCCAAGAAGTACCCCCCCCCCCCTTCCTCACGATAAATATGTTTAAAGGGCCAATGGTGGGATTTGAAGTTGATCTTTTTATTTTTTTCTATTAGTTTTTTTAATATTTTATATAAAAATATTTATTTTAACTATTACAATTTACATTATTTATTTTATTATTTTTAATGTTATACTTCAGGATTTTTAACCATTATACATAAAACAAAATCTAAATTTTATATTTTTTATAAACATATATATTTCAATTTACATTATCAATTACTTCAATAGATAATTTCATCAAAAAAATTTAATTCAATAAACTAGTTTAACAACTTTTAATTACCAACCCTCAATTTTTAGTTGAGTTAGTTTTCCAAATTTCAACCAATCTTTAAGTTTTATATAATTCTATAAAAAAAAATTATCATATAATTCATGCATATGAACAAGACACCATTCTAATCATATAGGTTTTATGCAAAAACTAATCCATGGAGACTTTTTATAGTTGAAGCGATCAATCCATCTCTATCCCTTAACATGAAACTGTGCATCCTTTTCATTGGGGACGCTGAAAACGATCTATGGAAATAGGTAATGGTTTGTGATTAGAATAGACATATGTGGGCAATAGTCCCTAAAACAGTCTCTGAAAAACGACCACTCAATCAGTCGTGGAGGACTGGTCATCGAATCAGTCGCTGACTCACAGTCATTAGTCACTGACTCACACTTGCCAAATCAATCACTATAGAACAACAATTAAGGTTATAGAAACTAAGCAAGGTTAGTCTCCAAATCAATAGTTGATCTAGATAGCGATTGATTTGTCTATCATTGCGACTGTTTTTCAATTGCAATTTACTTGTTTTCTAGGAGTGGTTTCCGCTACACCAAGTTTGTAAGGACCTTGACCATCATTGCGGGATTCACCTACTACCTATCCCAAAGCTCCATAATCATCTCCCCACTCATCCTTCTAGCACTAGGTTGTGTACTATCACACGACTACCCAACTTACATGGCTATTCGTGACAACGTCCCCATGGGTTTCAAGAACATGCATTTTGTCAAACATCACGTATGAACAATGTGCATAGAGTCTCCTTGTTCTTTTGGATACGACAACTTCGTACCCACCATCATCATCCATGGTCTGCATTAAGGTACTACGTACTACTTCGTTAATAAACAATAATTTTCATTATCCATTGACTTACGGATAACACTCATTTTTAAATTTTTTGAATGTAAACCTAGTGTTTTACTTTCAAGTCTTATTAAGTTTTCTTCGTTTAATCCCATATTAACTTGTATACATATATTTCTCCCAAAATAATCAAAATTGTAAATAATTGTCAAAAAAATATTTTCTCATTCAATTTCCATCTAAAATATTAATTATAACATTTCAATTTCATTTCAAAAGTAATTCATTTTAATTTCTACTTTCAATAAGAGATCAAATGTAGGTCAAACAAAACTTCAATAAGAATATATCAACATAAGTACCACATAACATCATATTTTTATCACACCATACAACAGTAATAATGTCTCTATATCTTCTTTTCATGGCGTTGGGAGCGCAAGTGAAATTTTAAAGTAAGAAGTTCTTATGTCATATTAAAAAAATGGTCTAATTCGATTTGTTAGATATAACATGGCTTTTGATTAGTGATTCAATAAGGAGTATATTATTATTGAATCAAAAGCAATTTTCTATAGATTGATTTTTTGATTAAATATTGACATTAGAATCAAGTGCATATGTTGTTTGGATTAATTTGGTTGTCATTTATATGTTCAAATAAGTATTTGATTACCAATTGGAAAAAAAGATTACTGGAAATGTGAAAGTCGATAAAAGGGTTTGCATGATGAAACATTTAGAAAGTTTCTAAGTGTTTAGCAAATTTGATTTGTGAAAAAAAAATTTGAAGACATGAAGCATTCAATGACGTAAACAAACTCATTCTAAAGACACGTGACTTTCAAACGCACACCTGAAGACAGTTATCACTGGCTTTTCGACAGAAAAAATGAAGAAGATAATTTTTAGTGGTTTTTCGACAGAGACAACAAAAATATATAATGTCATGTTTTATTTATTTTATTTTTGGTGTGATTGGATGTTATTTTATTTTATTTTGTAAGATATATGTTTGAGTGTGTTATTATGTAAATTAAGGTGTTAGTTTAGTAAGATTGTTGAGTTTTGGTGTATTGTGAGTATAGTTGGGCTTAAACAATTATGGGATCAAGAATCTAGTCACAAAAATAGATCAAGAAGGGGTGGGAATAAAAGAAAATGGTAATGAATAGAAAAAGGGGATCAGACCACTTTTCCTAAATACTTTACACGTTTAAACCCCAAAGTTCTTCCTTCATTTTCTTTCTTCTTCCTTCTCTTCACTTGTTTGGTGCTCATGAATCCTCTCCTCTAGAGCTTGCATGTTGGAAGCCAGACATGGATGGCTTGATTCTTTGATATTCTAGAAGTTCCCTTACTTGATTTCAGTAAGTAGGTAACAATCCTTCTCCTTTGGTCTCTTCAGTTCTTTTTTTTTTTTTTCCTTTTGCTTGAGCTCTTTTATGCCTGAGTTGTGTTAGGATATTGTTTTGAAGCTATTTTGATGTTGACATAGGGTTTTTTAATTGGTCATAAGATCGCTAATTTGGAAGGTTCACTTAGAATTACCAAGCTCCTCTTTGATTCTTCCATCTTCGAAAGCCTGGAAACCTAGGGGACTATTTAAGGTCAGGGAAGCTTTAATGTTGATTTTTATTGTGGGTGCTAAGTTTTGTTGTCTATTTGGTGATTTTGGACTGAAAATGTGTTGAATTGTATGTTAATTGTTATATTAAACTTGGTTTGGTGGATTTGGGGGTTGGGGAAACTCTGTTTTGAGGCAAAATTGTGAATTGCAAAATTCTATAATCTTGCTAAGTGAGTAACAACTCTTGCTAAGCGCGCCAAACCCACTGCCTCAATAAATTTGAGAGTTATTGTATTTTTTTTAGTTTTTGGGTAGAGTGGGTGATTTTGGCCAAGCGAGCAAGCCCTCTATTTGCAGTCCTGTTAAGCGAGTAACTCTCGCTAATCGTGCCAAACCCACTATCTAAAGAAATTTGAGGTTATTTTCTTTTCTTTAGTTTTTGGGTTAAGCGAGTGATTTTGGCTAAGAGAACACACCCAATTCGTGAAGCCTGTTGAGGGAGACCATCTTGCTGAGCAAGTAGGGCAAATGTTTTCTTGAAAAATTAAATAGTTTTCCTAATGTATAATGAACTATTCTTGTTTTCGTGAAGCCTGTTGAGGGAGACCTTCTTGTTTTAAATACTGATTATTATTGATCGTGAAATTCAAAGGAAAAGTAAATGATGTTGTTGAACTCACATAATTGCTAGATGGATTCCTAAGTATGTGTTAAAGATAAAGATGGACTTGTAGAACATGTTTGTTTGCGCATTCATGTCATATGCATAAGGGTAGGCATGTAAGTGGAGAGGGTTTAGTGGGTCTCAACCTAATGCTGGGGTATTCGTGGTGGCCAATGGAAATGGGGCGATAGATAAGATGAGTGGGCAAAATCCTATAGATGCAAAGTCATGCAAACTTTATAGAGGTAAGCCATTACCCAACTTGTCTAATTTCGATAAAACTACATGCCTCTACAGGGTCAACTCAAAGGACTCCTTGAATGGTCAGAGAATGAAACATGGTAAAGGATTAGGCCTATAAGGACCGTCCAAAAGTTGTAGAAATCTCCATGGAGTCATGTCGGCATTTTATTACACAATTACACATGCATTTGAGATTCAAGTGTGATTTGAGTTTATGGTATAATATGTCTGAATTGACTTGGGAATGATTGTCTTATTCAAATGTTTCTGTTAAACTGTAGTCTCATGCCTATATTTCCTTTATAATATAATTTTCTTTTTATGTAAGTTTACTCTTGCATTTGTGTCTGTGTGATGTTGTATGATAGTGATGATTGTGTTTGACAGGGAGTAGATGACACTGATGTTGAGGGAAATCATGTTGCCTCTTGAAGACATAGGGTTGAAGGATGGACTAGAAGTTCGACTCCTTGCTTTGCTAAAGATGTATATTTTGTTAGAAGGGACCAACCTAGGGGACCCTTTTGGTGAACTTGTAGTTATGTCCACTGATAACAACTAACTTCTTTGTATGGCCTGTTGGTCTGATGATGATCTTTTGGATAGAATAGTGATATGTATTGTATAAAAAAAACAAAATCATCCTATAGATGTATATATAATCTAGTTTTGCATGATAGGACTATGTTGGAATTATGTATGTTTTAGTATTTTAGAATAACCAGTAGGTGGCTCATTACAAAGGACATATGACAACATCTTATATAGTTTATTCGAATAAATTGTACACATGTATAAATATTGTAAATTGACCATTGAGTTGAAAAAACTATAAATAGCTAGGCACAATTGTAATTATTTTTCTTTAGTTAGAACATTTGCACAAGTTTCGTATACACCATCATGCCATACTTAGGAAATGACTATCGATTTTGGGAATAGCGTGTAAGTTTGAACTCATATTTAACACAATTTATCTTTTCTACCATTAATTTTATATTATTCAATTTACTTTATTGCAATTATCTTTTTCTACAATTATTCTCCAAACTTTTACTCTATTCAATTATCATTTTTTTCTCTAAACTTAACTCTTTTATTTTTCTGCATTTTATATTGTATCTTGATTACACGATTGTTGCTTATAGATTTCACATAATTTCTAATTACGGTTACATTCAAATATATTTTGTTTCGAATCTATATTTGATTATATATATCTTTATTTATTAAGATATTTGTTTCATATATTTTTTTTTAAATTATGAACATATCTTTTATTTCAAATTTATATCTGGTTATATCTTTATTTTTAATTTGTTTCACATAATTTTCTGATTATAAATGTAGACAAAGGTTCTTTTTTCGGTTTCATAATTGATAAAGTGTTAATTTATTACGTTAAAAATTTTAAAAATAATTTATCCAATTTGAAAACTAAAAAAGTTATTTTTAAATTTCAAAAGAAAAAATACATCCCAAATTCGGGGACACCATAGGAGTAGTTAAATCAAAATAATAAATTTAATTTAAATGATCGTATCGCATCGCTGCCCTTCCCCCAAAGTTACAGATTTCCCTCAATCCTTCCTTCGATTTTAGGTTATAGGTTCTCTTCTCCGATTCATCTGTTGGGTAGGGTTTTGAAAATCAGTTGATTTTTGTTTACTAAAGATGTCTGGTCCAGTTCTTCCCGAGGAACTCCTTGAGGAAATTCTGACAAGGGTTCCGGTGAAGGATCTCATGCGATTCACGTGCGTTTCCAAGTGGTTACGCTCCCTCGTCTTCGATCCTACATTCGTTAAACTGCATCTTCAAAGGTCTTCCAAAAACACTCACACCCTATTAACGTTCGACGGGGACGATGATGATTGCGGTGGGTGGAGTCATTGCGTCGCACCCTGCTCCATACATGGTTTACTCAAGAACCCAATTTCCACTCTTGATAATTGCCACCACCCGTTCAAGTTCGATGACACTGTCTCTGTCTTGGGTGTCTGCAATGGCTTGGTTTGCTTAAGCCACAATTCTGAATTTAATGAATACTGGTTTCAATTTTGGAACCCAGCCACAAGAATCGTGTCCAAAGATTCACCACGCATACGTGTTCATAGCAGCAGCGGTTATATGTTTGGATTTGGATATGATGATTGGAGTGACAATTACCAAGTAGTCCTTTTGGCTGATAATGATAATGATGAATCGCATAAGAAAATGGAGGTCAGAGTTCACTGCTTGGGTGACACTTGCTGGAGAAATACTTTAACTTGTCATTCTTTTCGGAGTTTAAGTGTAGATGGAGCGTCTGTGAGTTGCACTGTTAACTGGTTAGCACTTCCCAACATGAAATCTAGTTATAAATGGGAAAGTGTTATTATCGACGAGTTAGTAATTTTATCGTATGATCTAAAGAACGAGACTTGCAGTTATTTGTCAATGCCTAATGCTCTTTCTGAAAACCCTCCTGATGTACTAATACTTGAGGTTTTGAAGGGTTGTCTTTGTCTTTCTCATCATGGCAGGAGAAACCATTTTGTTGTTTGGCTAATGAGGGAGTTTGGAGTTGAGAATTCTTGGACTCAGTTGCTAAACATAAGTTACGAGCAATTTCATATTCATGACTATATTGTTCCGCCCCTTCCTGTGGTCTTGTGCACGTCTAAAACTGATGATATCATGTTGCTGGCAAACTATAATTCTGCGGAATTTATTCTGTATAATAATAGGGACAATAGAATAGAGTGGTGTTATCATTTCATTTTCAAAGACGGTGAAGGAGGTTTCAACTATGGGTGCTTTTTGTCTTATGATTATGTTCAAAGCTTGGTTTTGCCATATTGAAATTAAGTTAACCTGCATTTACTTATACGATTTTTGTTTTTTTTTTTTTTGAATTTGCTTATATGAATTTATGTTAGATTATGTAAGTGATTTCAAAAAGGTAATATGCATTATGAAACATGTATATTGATTAGAGAGTTTAGTTGCACCTTTTGGAAAGTTATTGGAGTAATCTATGTATTCCGCAACTAATTTACTGAGACACTTCACCAATGTCATCATTTATACTGTTCGTTTGTGGATTGGATTTGTCTTGGTCACTATCTTTTGGGATTCCAGTCCTTCTTTGCTTCTTCACACATGCTTAAAGTTGAAGCTTACAAAATAGTTAGTAATAAACTTTATATTTAAAATGATCACAAATTGGCCTCAGTACTTTAAACATCTTGTAAGGTGCATGTTGGGGATTCTATTGTTGTTATCACCAGTTAACTACACATTTTCACAAATATCTACAGGAATACCCAGTTTATTTTCCTTTTTCCCTTCGAGCTTATATGAATCAGTGGCACATATCACAATTAACACTCATCTTGTGATGCTTACAAGAAACTACTTAAGATCAAGTTTGTCAATGTACTTGACTGCCTATAAAATCACTGGATATGTTAGCTACTGGAACTTTACATTCTACTCAAGTAATATTACGAAAAGTTTCAGGTTCTATTTGTGTTTAAACCAGCATATTTCTGAGTTAGCTTTAAATGCATTTGTTGCACAATCTGGCTTTGTCAAAAGAAAAAATAGATATGACAAAGTTGGTATAGGATTTATTTAGAGAGAATGGTTCAGATGTGCTGCCACTTAAAAAACAGATTAGTGTGATATGACAGATTTTTCCTATCCCTTGTGTAGATCATGCTACTTGTATTGGGGAGAGAGAGAGAGAGGGGGGTTGGGGGGGGGGGGGGGGGGGGGTAAAAAATTCGAGAAACAGCAACAACATTTTCATTTGTCAACCATATTTAAACTCAAGTTTATCAATGGTGTTTCCATTCTTCAACCATCATTTTGGTTTGGACAAGTACTACCACTTGGCGAAAGAGCACTGTTACAGGTCCAGCTGAATTCCGTGTCCCAATTCCTGGAATCTGCCTGGTCTGTCCTGGAATTCGCAGGTGGATGCATGTGGTTGCCTAGCGGGTCCCTGTCACCCACCTTGTGATAAGCATCAACCTGAACCCTATTGCTCCCATTTATGGTGCCATGGTCATTCAGGAAGACATCACCAAGCCCAACTGCATCAACAAGCTCATTAACTGTTAGTGTATACAAGTTATTGTAGTGCACACTATTATTCTAGTCCCTGTATTAGGCGTTTTCTTTCTCTGTAACTGTATCCGAGTTAGTTATGACAGTCTGTTACCTCTCACATCAACGCTGTTTCAGCACTGTGTCATTAGCTTCTTCAACTTTTCTCAGTATGTCTATAATTATGTACTTCACTGAATATTTCATTGGTCAATAAAGTCTTTGTTCTATGTTCATATTCTCTGAATAATAGAAATCTATTATGGTGTCAAGAGCTTGAGAAGCTCCTTCTGTGACTCCTGAACCTGAGCATGTTCAGTGATGCCTGCCTGGGCTCAGGAAGCCATGAGCCAAAACACACCTGTCATCAATGCCGGCAAGTTGGCCACTCACTTCATAGACTCCAAGGGCATCTTTGTAATCAAGTAATCATCTCATTTTCCTTCAACCTAATTATGCTCTAATAATGTAATTATTTCTTATGGACGGATCCAAAAAAATTTCTTATTGGGGACAAGAAATAGTTTATAATATTCTTACCAAAGAAAAATATGACAAGTTTTACAAAATATATAATATCATGACAAAAGAATAATTCAAAATACTTAAGCTTGTACAAATTTCAATTGTCCTTTATGCATTTTCATTGAAAATGCTCTATGATTGTTTCATTGTTATATATATATATATATATATATATATATATATATATATATATATAATCTCTAAGTATGTAAGCAAATAATCATTTGATCATTCTTCTTCTCCCATATGATTGCACATTCTATTCTTCACAAAATTAATTGTTGAGAAACATTTTAAATGACAAACTCTCTTAATCCCTTTCATGCTCTCTTGGGAATTGAGATGAAATCACTCAAATGAAAATGTGTAGTGTAAGTTAGTAAATGAATCGTTGTACTCTTTTGGATGTCTAATAGAGGAGTTGGAGCATTAAAATTTATGTAATTAGATTTTCCCTTTAACTTTTTTAAGTTCAATTTAGTCATTTTATTTTTAAAAGGTTCAATTTGGTCCCTTAATTTATATATTAGGTTCAACTTAGTTTCTTTATTTTTAAAATTTCTAATTAGTTCTTTATTTTTCAAAAATGGGTTCAATTTGGTCTCATTTTTGAAAATATTCAAAGATGGTGGAAGAAAAAAGAGATCAAGTTGAACTCATTTTAAAAAATAAATAACCTAATTGAAAATTTTAAACTAAATGAACCAAATTGAACCTAAAAAATAATTAGAGGAGCAAAATAGTAATTAAATCTAAAAAATAAAGGAAAAAATATTAAAATTAAAATCAATTAAATTCTCTTTTTTATTTCTTATATTTAAAAAAAATCATCTTATAGAGACAATATCTATTTTTTTATAGGAATATCTTTTTTTTATTACACATATATAAGTAAAAAAAAAAATTCTAGTGGGGCCAATTTCCCCCACACCCCAATAGGTGGATTCGTCCCAGTAATATGGGGCTCTTTTACCAACTCAACAATATGCTAATGATTGTGACCAAATGAAGCATAAGATGTTTGTGTTGTAGAGAAGGTTCTTCATTCCCTAACCATTAAATTTGATTTTGTGGTTTGTGCAATTGAAGAGTCAAAGGACATTGATTCAATGACCATGGACCAATTATTGGGTTTACTTCAAGCATATGAAGAAAGGTTCAAAAGAAGAAATGATGAGCCTTTGAAGCAAGTTCTTAAAGCAAAAGCTTCTTTGAAAGAAAATGGAGAAGAAATTCAAAGAGGACGTGGTCGTGGACATGGCCAAGGAAGAAGAGATCATGGCAATGTTGATAATAATGAAAGAATTTATCAACCCACTAGAAGTTGTGGAATAGGAAGAGGTAGAGGAAATTTTGGAAGAACAAATGAAATGAGGTATGATAAATCCAATGTTGAATGTTATAGTTGTCATAAGTATGCTCATTTTGCTTGGAAGTGTAGAACCAATGTTGAAAAAATGACCAATCTTGTTGGTGACAAAGAATATGAAGAGCCAACACTATTGTTATCACTTAATAATGAAGAGAATGATGATAAGTGCTTGTGGTATCTAGTAAGTAATCACATGTGTGGTTACAAGGATAAATTTATGGAGCTTGAAGAAAAGGTGAAGGGAAATGTTTCCTTTGGTGATTCTTCCAAAGTGCAAATCTAAGGGAAAGGTACCATTTTAATTTCCTTAAGAGATGGTGCTCACAAAATGATCAAGGATGTTTATTATGTTCCTAAACTAAAGTAATATTTTGAGTTCAGAACAACTTGTTGAGAAGGGGTATGAAGTCTTCATGAAAGGTAATTGTTTGTTCAAAACTCTAATTTGATTGCCAAGGTGTTTATGTCAAGAAATAGAATGTTCACTTGAGCATTAAAACCAATGAAGCAAAATGCTTAAAGGCTAGCATAAAAGATAAAGCATGGTGTTGGCATATGAGGTTTGACCACTTGAATTTTAGAGCACTCAAGACCTTGAGAAATGAGAAGATGGTGAAGGGGATGCCTCACATCAGCCATCCTAATCAATTGTGTGAAGCATGTCTCCTTGGCAAACATGCAAGAAGAAGTTTTCCCAAAGAAGTTGAATCAAGAGTAAAGGTACCTCTCCAACTTGTGCACACTTTTGTGTGTGGACCAATTAATCCTCCTTCATTTGGTAAAAACAAATATTTTTTTCTATTTATTGATGATTTTAGCAGGAAGACTTGGGTATATTTCTTAAAGCAAAAATCCAAGACGTTTGTAATTTTTAAAAATTTTAAGGTTCTTGTAGAGAAGGAAAGTGACTATGTAATCAAGGCTCTAAGATCTGATAGAAGAGGTGAATTCACATCAAAAGAATTCAATGAGTTTTGTGAAAATAATGAGATTTGTCGTTTTCTAACGATTCCTAGAACCCCACAACAAAATGGGATGGCAGAGAGAAAAAATAGAACTATTCTAAATATGGCTAGATGTATGTTGAAAGCTAAGCCTATGCCTAAGGAGTTTTTGGCTGAAACTATTTCATGCAGTTTATTTGTCTAACCGCTCTCCTACAAAGAATGTCAAAAGTCAAACACCTCAAGAAGCATGGAGTGGACTGAAGCCAAGAGTTTATCATCTTAAAGTCTTTGGGAGCATTGCATATGCTCATTTGCATGACCAAGGAAGATCCAAGCTTGATGATACGAGTGTGATGTATGCGTTCATTGATTATGATGCAAGTTCAAAAGACTAAAAGTTGTACAATCCAAGCAATTGGAAGATTGATGTAAGCAGAGATGTAGTACTTGATGAAGAAGAGACATGGAATTGGGAGAAAGAAGACACCTATAATTTCTTTCCTTATTTTGGAGAAAATGATGAAGAAGTTGCAACACCAAATGAGTTTTTTACTCCACCTCCTTCACCAACTCATTCAATTCATGAAGCATCTTCTTGAAATTATGAATCTTTTGTCTTTTTGTTGATAGCGAGCCTTTAACCTTTAAAGAAGCTATGGAAGACAAAAGGTGGAGACAAGCCATGGAGGAAGAAATTAATGCCATCAAGAAGAATGACACTTGGGAGTTTTCAAAATTTCCTAAGGGTCATGAAGCAATTAGAGTCAAATGGGTGTTCAAGATTAAGAAGAATGCGGGAGATGTTAATGATAGAAAAAGTACTATCGGCTTTGTGTCTTTTATGGGTGATTGTGCTTTTACTTGAAACTCTAAAAAGCAAGGCATTGTTACACATTCTATTTGTGAAGCCGAGTATGTAGCTACAACTTCTTGCACATGCCACGCTATTTGGCTAAAAAGATTGTTGTATGAGTTTAACATGAACAAAGAGGAGAGTACAAAGATTCATATTGATAATAAATATGCTCAAGATCTTGCTAAGAATCCAGTGTTTCATGAACGAAGTAAGCACATAGGCACAAGATATCATTTCATTAGAGAATGCATTGCCAAAAAAGAAGTGGAGTTGGTTTATGTGAAGACACATGATCAAGTTGCAGAGATTTTCACTAAGTCCCTCAAGTTTGAATATTTTAAAAGATTGAGAGCAAGACTTGGATTGCAGAAAATTTATGAAGAATTTTCTAATTAAGGAAAGATGTTAGAAATAATAATAGTAATTAGAAAATAAAGAGTTATGAGTTTCTTTTGAAGATGAATAAGTGAGTTAATAAGAATTAAGGGACATTATTTTTTGTAATCATTACGTATTGAAAGAGTTATGACATTATGTCCATTTAGTGTCTTAATTGAATAATTGCGTAATGCTTGTGGGTTGCTCTATTATAAATAGAGCACCAAACCATGTAGCCAAGTGTGCTAAATAAAGAGAATTTTCTCTATAATCTCTAGTCTCTTGTTCTCTTTTTCTAACTAACTTTACCGTTGTAATGGTATGATGAGAAGAAAATAAGCTACAACAATTAGAGTGTGAGATAATAATCAAGTTATTAGACATAAGTGATTAATGTACTAAAGTTAAGATTGAATCATTTGATATTAGTCGAATTCAATCCTTAATGGAAATAATTCTTGATGAAATTTTACTTATCTTCTTGCTGAATTTCGGATTGGTTAAGACTTTTTTCCTTTACAGAATCGAAAGACTTAGAAAAAAAGAGTGTGACATAGTCATAAACTTGGAATAGATAATACTCGTAGAGAGTTAAACTTTTTTTAAGAATATTGAACAACAAAGCAAAGTGATATTCGAAAGAGAAAATTAAGAGTGTGCAAGATGAGTGAGAGGAAGAAGAATTCAGATGGATCAGAAAAGGGAAAAGTGGAGTTGGTCATAGAACAAGGCCTTTGAGGTAGTCCTCACCGCTGTGCCGGAGAACAATGAGAAGTGGTGGTAGAAAATTGTCGCTTGAGTTTCCGGCAAGTCGCTGGCGGAGATCACCTAACACTACCAGAAACTGCTCCACGATGAGGTGCTTATCGAGTTGAGTGAGGGAAGTGAAAAGAATACTTAAGAAAACAACACGGGTGAGAAATAGATTTTTCACTTCTTTAACTTTTTATACGTGTTTCTGTTTCTTTTCAATGGAAAAAAGAAAAGAAAAGAAAACTGGAAAATTGTTAGTATGTTTAGTTTTCTTTCTAAAGGATAGTTACGTGAAAAGAAAGAAAATTAAAGGGTTAGAATTTGACGCGCCCTTAATTTTTTTTCACTATAATTATAACTGATAGGAATTTGGTCACTCGCGAGTAGAATGCAATACAGAAGGCACAAGAAATGGCGCAAGAAATAAGGCTGAAGCAGATGATGCAGAACTCGGTAGCCGCTAATAAATAAGTCCTTCCGTTTGGTTAGCAGCAATTCGTTGTTCAATTCAATTGTGTATAAATAAATCCTTATGAATGGTTTTTTTTTTAAATGAAATAAAGGATATTATTGATACAAACTTATGCGGTGGTTTGTTTGGCTATGTTGACCATTGGGATTTTTCTGCTGTCAAAATTAAAATATATTTTCAGATTTTGTGATTGGTTTGATTAAAGGTTACTTGTGTTTAGAAAAACCAACTAGAGCTGATAGTTAATGATGCCTATTTTAGAATAGTTTTAAGTTGTTGTTTAAGCCAATTAGCTAGAGATTTGTTAGTTTTCTATTTAAGTTGTTGTAATAGTTCAAAGTGTGTAAGATTTTGAGTTATAAATCTGAAATATATTATATCAGTTTTTGCTTCTCTCTTCTTCTTCTTTATACGTTTAATTTATATCTTGTTATCTCTATGTGCAATTTATCCTTTTCAACATGATATGTGATCTTCAAGGAACTGTGAGGGAGTGAAAAACCAGAGTTAGTGAGGGAGAGAAAAACTCACAAAAAAACCTTCAAACACTTAAGATAGCTTCCAACAGTAGTTTTATACTTAATTTCACCTGCTTTTGTATGAGAAAACTTTCACCCGTGGACTCCAAAAATGAAGACTTATCTTAGAACTCAAAGTTTGTGAGATATAGTAAAAATGGAAGTAATCCAACCCCATTACATGAAAATCCAATGGTAGGTCAAATAAGAAGCTAGTCACAATAATGAAGTGACAAAGGAATTTAAATATTAAAAAGATATGTTTACTAGTGTTAAAAGAGAAAGATAATAAAGGTTATATATTTTTAAATATTAAAGAACTGCGTAAAAGTTATGTTTACCATTAAATTAATAAACTAATTTAATTAAACACAAAATTTCAATTAGTCTATAATAAAATATAGATATATTCTTTGTGAGTAATAGGCCGCTAACATGGTTAATAAAATTATAAATGAACCTTTCTTCAAAGACAAATTATAAATGAACCTCTTGTGTGTTGCTAATAGGTATTTACCAGAATAGATAAATTTACAAATAGAACCTTATATATGCATGATAATTAGTCCCTAAATTTTTTTGCTGTTGTGCACCCATAAAGGTGTTGGTGGGTCATTGTTATGCGATGATAAAGGTATTCGATCGCGAATACTAATTACACATAAAGGTGTTGGTTGGTTATTGTTATGAATATTTATGCATTTGATGTTACATTTGGTAAAGTGATAATGGCTTGTATCATTTGAATTAATATAGATCAAAACTTTGAAAGATATTTTAAAAGATATGTGAAAATAAACACATCTAGGATGTTTACATGTCAGATGTAACTAAGTTTGTTATCCAACACAATCAACATTCCACAGGTGAACTAGGTTGGATTTGTCCAGCTTTATTGGCAAACTTGATCCAAACAAACATGATGATAAACAAATTATGTTGGGTCGGATTGATCAAGTATGGAGATTTTAAAATTAATTTTTATTTTTATTTAAAAACACTAATTCATTTATGCTAAAACTTTCATATACAAAATTTTTGTTGATTAATATTTTATACTAAGGTTATTTTCTTACAAGAATGTAACAAATATACTAAAATTATAAAATAGTTTAAAATTACTTAATAATATCATAAATTATTTTAGTTTTTTTTATGATAGAGACTACAAATATCATTCATGGGAGACAATTGTTAGAAACTGGATGATCCATCACTAGATGATCGACACATCTCTTAAGGTTTTAATGAAAACAAAGATATAAATTTGTGTTAACAATTTGACTAACATGATTAATGACTGAAAGCAACATGAGGTAAGACTTGTCCATATATGATTCCTCATCCATTGTATCCATTCAATTGATCCAAACACATATTTAAATATGCACACTAATTAGAATAAATTAGTTTATGTCACATTAAATGATACAATTAAAAGGAATATATATATGCATCTCTATTTTATAATTCATTTTATATGTCTAATTACTATGTTGAGCTATGAATGACAGATTTAAAAAGTATTGATCCACCGTCAATCAAAGACGTGCATTAATTTTCAGTAGTTGGAAACATAATCAAAGATCAACAAGGTCATATTTTCAATGCTGAAGATCCTCTTCATATTTACAAACCTCTTAGTATAAAGAGGACATCAAAGACTAGAAGAAAATTAACAAACAAGTAGAGAAAAGAGATATAATCGTAAAAGTCAAGAGAAAGACAAAAGAACTTCATTCTACAGAGAAACATTGAGCTTGGAGAGTCTATTCTTTGTATTTGCAGAGCGTTATTGTTGAGATTAAGATCTTCTTTGTAAACGCACTATGTGAGTGTTAAAGAATCTTTAATTCTATATCAAAATATTTTTTACGAAAGTCAGAAGTGATTAAGTGACAAAATAATACTTTTGTGTTCTTAGATTCAGGGACAGTCTAAGAGTTATACCAGTAGTAGCCTTAAGAATAAGTGTAAGCCAGAAGTAGTAAAAAAGAATAATTATTGTAATCAAGTTTGATTAGTGAAACCAGGAGAACTAGGCGTAGATTAGATTGAGTGAACCAGTATAAAACTAAGCATATTTATTGCTCTTCTCACTACTACAAAATAGGCAAACGATGACAGTTCTAAACCCCTTACGAAGGCGGTTGTAGAACCGTCTTTGTTGCGCGTGTCATCGAAAATGATGACATTCGACGACGGTTGTAAAAATCGTCTTTGTTAACCTTTTTTTTTACATACTTTCGAAGACAATTTTTAGCCAAAATCGTCTTTGTATGTATATATATATATATATATATATATATATATATATATATATATATATATATATATGAAGACGGTTTTGTGTCAAAACTGTCTTCGTTGATCACTCTTTTTTTTTACATGCCTACAAAGATGGTTTTTAAGCCAAAACTGTCTTTGTATGTATATATATAAAGATGGTTTTCCCTTAAAATCGTCTTTGTATGTATATATACAAAGACGGTTTTGCCTTAAAACCGTCTTTGTTTATCATATATATATATATATATATATATATATTTATAAGATGCCTACAAAGACAGTTTTTAAGCCAAAAATGTCTTTGTATGTATATATACAAAGATGATTTTGCCTTAAAATCGTCTTTGTTTATCATTTTTTTTGACATGCCTACAAAGACAGTTTTTAAGACAAAACCATCTTTGTATGTTTATATACAAAGACGATTTTACCTTAAAATCGTCTATGTTTATCCGTTTTTTTTTCAAAATTGCTTTCTATATATATAATGCTACTACCAAATGAACCAATGGAGTAATATCTAACTAAATTGACACTTATAAAAAAACAACACATAAAATGACAAACCAATATTTATTCGGCATTGCGCTTAACAACTAGCTATAAAATGCCCTTGGACACGGAATATATAATTTTCAAATACAAAGCAATATATTATATGCAAATGAGTTAATGTCACATCATTTAAACAAACATCATAATTTATATCCATCAACATCGCAGTGATCACACCAATCATAGTAACTTATGCCTAATAGTGTTCCATTGTTTATGGAAAATGTACAAAAGCAAGACAACAATGACATTAAATGAACTTTTCCAGTTTCCACAAGTTCCTTGGCTTCTGAACAAGCAGGAACTGAATGCTTGACAACCGAACGGAGATCCAAGACATCTGATGTTTGGAAGGGAGTTGCAGAACTAAGATCATATTTACGAGCTGCAACAGTTATAACAACTTGAAAACCAAGTATGGCAAAACCCACTCACAAGTTTAGCCGCTACAAAATTGAATGGGTTAATGGAAAAATGGAAAAGCACTATATTCAACATACAATAATTCACAACCAATACCACAACCAATAAATTTTAAAAATATATGCCAATAGCAAGTGCAAGTATACATTGAACACATGAGCAAAGTTGGAGAGATTAAAATACCGAATGTATTATAAATTTAGACAATATCACCATGTTTGCAACATTATAAGGAAAAGATAGTTGGAACATTTTACATGATATAAAAGATCACCAAGTTGGTATTTTTCAAGAGCTTCATGCTATTGGAACTCTTTAAAGATTAGAAAAGTCTAAACACGAAAAATCCAAAAAATTATTTACATCACAAACATTCAAATGTGCACTGACTAAATTGCAATTAAATAATCTTGTGCTTACCTTCATACAGAGATTACATAGAACAGAAGTTGTCTTGACACGCGACCTAGCATCCGCTGGCAATTAAAACTGAAACAAATTGATTTGAAGTTCAAATGCATAGCAAAAGAGTTAGGGTGTAAAAGATAGAAACACAAAGCATAAAAAAGACATTGTTGTAAACTTTCTAGTTAAAAAATTCATATTTTCCAAAAGAAATTACATGTGAAATGAAAGAGAATAAATAATTTGGGGACTTCAAAGAACACATAGCTATACCCCTGCTTGCTAATGAGGTCTGAGAAGGGTATAGCTATACCCCTGCTTGCTAGTGAGGTCTGAGAAGGGTAGATGTGTGCTGCCTTACCCCTGCATGCATAGAGGTTGTTTCCAGGATTTGAGCACAGGACCTCTAGGTCACAACATATAATCCTACATCCTTACTATTGAAAGCAAAATGAATACACTCAAATACCAAGAAGGAGGGGTGAATTGGTATAATCTTGACCTTTTAAAAAACTTTAGAAAATTAGAGTTGAAGGATCTTTATCACTTTTAAAACCAATGAAACTTCAATTCAATCAAACCACTCAGTCCAAGACACCAATGACAAAAACCTGCACTTGTTGAGTAAGAAAGAAATCACAGTTGTCAAGAGATCAAGATAGCAAGAAGAGATAGAGAAATAGAGATCTACACAAGAACATATACTGGTTCACTTCTCAAGAGAAGCTACATTCAGTTATTCTAATCAAACTAGATTAGAGTTTTACTAAATCAAATTTGTTCTTTTACAAGCTGTAACAAGTGATTTCATTTATCAACCCTAGATAAAGAATCAGAATTCTAACACCCTATTAGAAATCAAATCACAAAGAGACTGAGAACCCTACTCAGTTCTTTACCCCTAGAGAACACTATTCTAGAAAGCTTGAAAGAAAACTATTTGACTTTAGCCTTACAACAATTTAAAATAGACAAAACAATTATCTAGAAAGGTTTAAGAGAGATACAACATGTGATCCTCAATGAATGAATGAATGTTACCAATCACTTTCCAGGTTTCATGAATATTAAAGCACAAAATCACTCTCTTGAAAATATTGTCTTAACACATCATCACTAATGAAACATGTAATCTTCTTAATCTCAAACAAGAAATGTATCACTCAGAAAAACTATTTCTTGGACATTTGAAAGCACAGAAAGTATTGGGTATTTCGTAAAATCAGATTGTAAGTTGTATTTAAAATCATAGACCCAATGGCTTTAAATAGAAAATAGATATAACAGTATGTAATCGATTAAAACGACCTGGTAATTGATTATTTTAACAAATGTAATCGATTAATATACCAAGTAATCGATTAAAATGTTCTTGAGACAATCTGGAAAACTTTCATGAACAAAGTAATCGATTAAACCGTGAAGTAATCGATTAAAGCAGTCATACACAGTTTATGAAATAAGCTTAGGTAATCGATTACAGTTAGTGGTAATTGATTAAGGCAGTCATGCTATGTTTTGTACTAAGCCTAAGTAATCGATTATAGTGAGTGGTAATCGATTAAGGCAGTATGGTATGTTTTTGAAATAAGGCCATGTAATTGATTACGATTTGATTGTAATCGATTAAAATGTTCTTCATGGCTTTTCTAGAAATAATACAAGCTGGTAATCGATTACTTATTGCCTGTAATTGATTAAGGCAGTGCATATTCTGATTTTTTCAAAACTTTAAGCCATAAGAATTCCTTTTCAAATGTAAATGTGTAATCTTATATGCTTCTTTTAAGTCATGAATGCATGTATATCATTAAGCTCATGCAATGCAAGGATCACAAGGCAATCTTCTTGAACAACTAGACAATTTACAAATGCCTTCAATCTGATTGGCATGTGAGAAGCTAAAACTCTAAAGCAACATCTTCATCCTTACCTTGATCTTCTTCCAGCTCCCCTTATATCCAACAACTATTATACCAAGGCAAGCCCTCATTCGACTAATAACAGTTAAAATAACAAAGTATACATACTTTCAAACTTATTTTAAATGGATAGGAAAAACCTAACCTCAATGTCCCCGGTTAATATTATATATTCATGTTAGGTAATAGCTGATACCTTATATTTAACCATTGCAAATTCTTGAATGTCTAACCAAAGAGCTTCTGAGCTTATACTTGCATACAAAGGTTGAGTCTTTCTTAAAGATGCCCTACCTTTCCACTGAGCTTGCCCTTTGGAATGTTTCCCTAGAGACCGTTGCCATGCATGTTCCTGTAAATAGAAAAGACAGGACCATAGATTAATTAACTGGAACTTAAAAGCTTATAAAATTAGACAAGTAAACATAATGTGTTCCATACAAGCCTAAATAAAAGAAGGAAAAGTTCACATATTGATTGAAGTGATCATAGCACAAAAGAACAAGCAAATTAAGTTGCAACTATCTTGATAGACAGCCATAAAGCATATGTCTTTTTAGGAGTTTTGGACTGTGTGCTATGATAAGTGTTTGTCGTGTCGCTTTAAAACAATTAAACTACGTTAATTCTGTAGCACAGGATTAACCTAGGTCGACTCACAGATACTATCAATATGGTTCTATCTTCAATTCACTACTAACAGTAAAGGGGATTTTTGTCGAACAGTTTGCATGCGCGAAGTAAAAATTGCAAAAACACAAACTACGATTAAAGATCAATGCAGAAACTAACATAATTGATAACAAGTAATGTAAAACAAATTAAAGAGCATCAATCTAATTCACCAAATCAAGCTATTCAAATCATCATCGTTCTCAGAAATTTATCCTATTGTGAAAGTTCATTCAATTTCATTAGAAGCAGTTCAATCGAATTAACCCATAAATTAATTGAAACCACAACCCTAATTGAAATACCATCCAATTAATCTGTGATTTATATTCGAAATTAGGAAATGAATCCATAACCTAATCTGCTTTCAATCCTAAACGCATTCATAATCATGAAAACAAAATAGCAATTGAAGAAGGAAGTAAACATTCACCCAGAATTCAAAATACCAAACCAGAACTCAAATTCTTCTCTTGCTTGGGTTGGATCCTTGGATTTATTGATTATTTAGCCTTCCATGATCATCATCAATGAAAGCCCCATGAAATAAGTCCACAAAAATGGAAGAAGGGAAAACGAAAATGAAGAACAAGGAAGAACAGTTAAGAGAAAATAAGAGAAAGGGTTTTGATTCTAAAAACTTAAAAAGAGAAATGTAAAACTATTTTTTTTGCAAAATGAAATGTAAAATATTAATTCCTCCTAATGTCACTAATATATAGTGACTAAGTCTGAAGAAAAGAATGGGCCATGAACAACCCATCAATTCTAATTATTTATGCTATTTACACCAATAAAAGTCCAACTCACAGCCCAAAATACAAGTGTAGTGATTTTGACTTCAAATCCTAAAATAACCCTCCAAATGGCAGAATTCGCCTCGGCTTATTTCTGGCAAACTTGTAGATATTTTCGTTATCTTTCCAAGGACTACAACAACGCTCAATTCAGAGTTCTGTAGAGATCTGTAGGTCCTGTACAAGGCAGATACGTCAAGTGAGCATAAAATCCGAAAATACGTAACAATTAGCAATTAAGCTCACTAACTTGCCTAAGACAAAAAATGAATTAGAATGGGAAAATAAAAGTCCAAGAGAAGTCAAATAAGATAAGAATGATAGAAAAATATTTAACTAAAGGCACTCCATCATGCTATTAGTAGAAACTTTTCCATTGGGAGCTTGACAACTTCCAACTGCCCCTTTAATGACTCATAAGGTTGTTCAGTGCAGCTAATGCATGTTTATTCTGAGGGGGAGATTGTTGATTAAAGGGAGCAGTAAAAAGATGAAGCTAAAGAAGAAGCTTGTGCCTTAGAAGAAAGTTTTGAGCTTTTCACATGCCAAGAAAATTATAATTTGATTAAGTGTATGAGAGGCTAATCTTGTGATCCTTGCATTGCATGAATATGATCATTAACATGCATATATGTTTTCATTAAAGTATTAAAGCTATTCATGTTTTTTAAAAGAAACTAATTAGTCATGGTTAAGGTTTTTGGAAAATAAAATCTTACTGCTTTAATTGATTAAACAAGAATTTTAATTGATTAAATATATTCATACTATTTCTGAATAAGCCTTGAAGAACAGTTTAATCGATTACCAGCTTTCTGTAATTGATTACATAGTTATAAGTGAAAAACATGCATCACTGGAATAATCGATTACCATTTTCTGTAATCGATTACAAAGGCCGAGTTCGTGTTACACAAAGGTCGGGTTCATGTTACAAAGGTCGGGCTCGTGTTGCACAGGCTGAGTTCTTGTTTTGAGCTTTACTGGTTTAATCGATTACCAATCTCATGTAATCGATTATTTCTTCATATGTCAAAAATGCTAAGACTGCTTTAATTGATTAAGTATCAGTTTAATTGATTATCTTGTTTTTGAAAACGTTTCCAAAAAGCTCAAGACATATTAATCGATTATGTGATAATTTAATCGATTACATATGAGTAAATAATTGATTACGTTGTCGTTTTAATCGATTATTGTCAGTTAAATCAGTTTTATATAAAGCTTGGTGAGTCTGTTTTCTATAAATAGAGATTGAACGAATCATTTAATAATATGAGAATTTTACCCAAAAGATACTAAGCTTTCTAAGTTATCAAGATTCTGATTTGTTTCTGAGTTTGAAAAACATCTTTTGAGATCAAGATTTTTGAATTTGTTGAAAAGATGGGTTAAAGAAAAGAAGGTTTATCAAGAGTTTGGTTCTAAGCATTGAATTTCGTACAACCTGATTGATTGGTAATCTCAATTCATTTCATTCATACATGAAGGATCACAGGTTGTGTTTATCTTGAAACTTTTCTTTTTAGATGTTCTAATATTTTTGTTGTATTGTAATATATCAAAGTGATTCTTTCAAGCTTTCTAGAGTAGGGTTCTCTAGGGTTGAAGATCTGAGTAGGGTTCTCAGGATCTTTGTGATTTGTTTTCTAATAGTGTTTTAAAATTCAGATTCTTTATCTAGGGTTGATAAAGATAATCACTTGTAAATTGCTTGTAAAGGATATTTTGATATAGTGAAAACTCTAACTTGGTTGGTTGGAAGACACTGGATGTAGCCTCTATATTAGTGAGGTGAACCAGTATAAATTGCTGAGTCTTTTATTCTGATTCTGTGTTTCTTTCATTACTTGTATTTGGGTAATCAAAATATTATTAGCAAAAGAAAATATTTATGTCATTGCATGCATAGCAAGGAGGATCTTGATTGAAAGAAAAGTTCTGGTTTTACAAAAGGTGAAAGAGTGATACGATCCAAATTCCAAATTCCGCAAGTTTTTTTAGAAAATTTTTAAATATCGTTTTGAACCAATTCACCCCCCCTTCTTGGTTTATTTGCAGTATATTCATTGTGTTTTTCAATCCAGACTAAGTAAATTGGTCATTTCACGAGAAAAACCACCTAAACCATGATTCAAAGTAGAGACTTCACAACCTTGAGACATTTTATCAATCCAACTAGACATAACAGATAAACATGTTTCTCTTAAACATTAGCACAAATGACATGGAATTCCCTCAAATGATGGTGAGCTTCAACTACCTTACCGTGGTATTGTTTTTCTCTTATAAGGATAGATACCAATAGGGAAGCTAATTAACTAAGGTCTAAATCTAATAAATCAATAAATAAAATAAAGTTACATTCAATCTACCAAAATTGAAGAAGGTTGTATTAGGCTTGTAAATTGTTAAAGCTTTCCCTCAAAACTTAGGTAAAGTTGCATTTTCTGGTTATCTAAGATCACAAGACACATACACGTATTTCTATAGGAATTACTAAGAATGGTTAGGAGAATGCTATGTCACCAAATGCTTGAGCAATCAGCCATAATTTATCAATTCCACTAGAAGTAGGGATTCCTTCAATGCTACCCTCAGCATGTCCATTTTCTGATCACATTATTACCAAAAAATTGTTAGCATGTTTTTGGTCAAAACAAAATAGTTTAATTATCATATACTTTCAAGCATAAGCAAAGGACGATAAGATTTCATTCTAAAGAAGAAAAGTGAAAATTACACATATAAGAAGCCAAAAAATGAAGCCAAAAACAAAAATCTTAAAACAAAGTAATAGTTTAAATGTCAAAGATGCAAAGTAGGAAACAATTCTCAATACATTTTTAGCATATACCCTCAGGATGACTTTAGGTCCTTATTCTAACAACAAAAAACAATCATTCATGTTGTAAACTCAGAGATCCTACTTTTGACTAGTAATGCAGTACACTAGAGATATCTTGGAGAAATTTAACACCCATTGATTGGATTTAAGTTGCACAGACAAGAGATCAATTATTGTGGTGACAAATAACCTCAAAGTTTGTCTTCCATCCCACAACCAGAATTGAGCTTCAATATGAAAGAAACAGGAAATTTAATAGCACACCCCTATAAATCACCAACTTTGGAGACTAGATTTGTTATTGTGAGAACCATCAATGTTCAGAACACCAAAATTGAAGGTCCTCATTCCTGACACTTCTAGCATTAGGTTAGATAATTTGCATTAATATCCTAATTCCTAAATATTACAAAAAAAGAGGGATGTAGACTTACTTCCTCCTTGAAGAAGCAAATACAGTTTTGACTCATAGTGAAGCCGTGGATGCCTGGTCTTCACAAGTTCCTGGAATGGTTTGACAGAACAAGATGGGATTGTTAGGAACTTGAAATGTAGAATATCATGAGTAGTTAAACCATTATCTGGTAACAATAAAAATTATCTCCCAAACCAGTAAAATATTATGATGAATCCAACATAAATTGTGTTGTAAAAATATGAACCAAAGTGAGTATGATCGACTTAGGTGGAAAAACTGCATAATGTTCCATATAGACCATGTAACACAACTTCAAACTATAAGAAGTGAGCCTTTCAAGCTCTCATTGATAGCAAACTTTTTCCTGGAATATGGATTAGAGGAGGCCATAAATTTTTCATAACGAGTCCATTGTATAGTGTCATGATCAAAGCACTAGCTAGGGAAATCAAGGTCCCTAAAACTTTTGCTATCCCTCTAGGATTTTGAAGATCAAGAACCTCAAACCTGGATTTAATTGTGAAATGAGTACTGCTTGGCTTAATTAACTATCTTTTTATTATTCCTTATCAAATTAAATATGTCTACATTAAGAAAATTAAATATGCACATATTTTTTTACATATATAAAAATTGATAAAGAGAGTTAACAACTCATTTTTTAACAGTAGAGAGCTAGGAGGGAGGGGTAGCTAAGGGGTGTTGGCACATGTATGATTCCATTTCCTGTGGAACACTTAGTGTGAGTCTCAAAGCAATATACAGAAATCATAATTTACAAGTGAAAAAGCTTTCTCAAATACGAGGGATCGATTTGGGGTGATTTTATGTGTGCATCAATAATGATAAGAAAGTGATTTATACATGGTAATGTTAACCAGATACTAAGGGTGTGAACGATGAAGTCCAATCCTACACTTTTCCTAAATTAATTAAACTCGTTTTATTAGTTTCTGTAATTTTTCGTAATTCCAACGTACTAAATCTATTAGTTCCGTTTTTTCTTTAAATTTCGTAATTTCTGTTATTTCACAAATACATGAAACTCCGCTCACACTCGTTGTACATAACTATTGAATTGTTAAGTTTTATTTGGATTAACTGAGTAACTCAAGTCCCTGTGGAGATGATCTTTTATAAATTCTGTAACCTGCAACGATAATTGGTACGCTTGCCAAGAGTCTAACAATGATCAATGTAATCTAGTATCATCTTGATCCAACATTTGAAGTGCCAGTTGCAAAGAGTCTGACTCAGCAAATCACATTTGAAAAGCCACCAACATCCCAAGCTACTTGTAAACCATATTTTATATAAAAATATTTATTTTAACTATTACATTGTTTACATTATTTATTTAATTATTTTTAATGTTATACTTCAGGATTTTTAACCATTATACATAAAACAAAATCTAAATTTTATATTTTTTTATAAACATATATATTTCAATCATTTTACATTATCAAGTACTTCAATAGATAATTTTATCAAAAAATTTAATTCAATAAACTAGTTTAACAACTTTTAGTTACCAACTCTTAATTTTTAGTTGAGTTAGTTTTCCAATTTTCAACCAACCTTTTACTTTTTTTTTAGCTAATTCTATAAAAAAAACTAATTATTATATAATTCATGCATATGAACAACAAGACACCATTCCGATCATACAAGGTTTATGCATAAACTAATCCATGGAGACTTTTTGTAGTTGGAGCGATCAATCCAAATCTATCCCTTAACATGAACTGTACATCCTTTTCAATGGGGACGCTGAAAAGCGATCTATGGAAATGGGTAGTGGTTTGTGATTAGAATAGACATATGTGAGCATTAGTCACTGAAACGCTCTCTGAAAAATGACAACTGAATCAGTCGCTGAGGACTGATCATCGAATCAGTCGCTGACTCACAGTTGCCAAATCAATCACTATAGAACAACAATTAAGGTTATTGAAACTAAGCAATGTTAGTCTCCAAATCAATCACTGATCTAGATAGCGATTGGTTTGTCTATCATTGTGATTGTTTTTCAATTGCGATTTACCTATTTTCAAGGAGTGGTTTCCACCACACCAATTTTGTAAGGACCTTGACCATCATTGCGGGATTCACCTATCTACCTACCCAAAGCTCCATAATCATCTCCACACTCATCCTTCTAGCACTAGGTTGTGTACTATCGCACGACTACCCAACTAACATGGCTATTCATGACAACGTCCTAATGGGTTTCAAGAACATGTATTTTGTCAAACATCACCTATGAACAATGCACATAGATTCTCCTTGTTCTTTTGGATACGACAACTTTGAACCCACCATCATCATCCACGGTCTGCATTAAGGTACTACGTACTACTTCGTTAATAAACAATAATTTAATTTCATTATCCATTGACTTACGGATAACACTCATTTTTTTCAATTTTGCGAATGTAAACCTAGTGTTTCACTTTCAAGTCTTATTAAGTTTTCTTAGTTTAATCCTATATTAACTTGCATACATATATTTCTCCAAAAATTATCAAATTGTAAATAATTGTCAAAAAAATATTTTCTCATTCATTTTCCATCTAAATATTAATTATAACATTTCAATTTCATTTCAAAAATAATTCATTTTAATTTCTACTTTCAATAAGATATCAAATGTAGTTTGTCAAACAAAACTTCAATAAGAATATATCAACATAAGTATCACATAAAATCATATTTTTATCACACCATACAACAGTAAGACTATTTCTATATCTTATTTTCATGGTGTTGGGAGTGCGAGTGAAATGTTAAAGTATGAAGTTCTAATGTCATATTAAAAAATGGTCTAATTCGATTTGTTAGATATAACATTGCTTTTGATTAGTGATTCAATAAGGAGTATATTATTATTGAATCAAAAGCAATTTTCTATAGGTTGATATTTCGATTAAGTATTGACATTAGAATTAGGTGCATATGTTGTTTGGATTAATTTGGTTGTCATTTATATGTTCAAATAAGTATTTGATTACCAATTGGAAAAAAGATTACTGAAAATGTGAAAGTTGATAAAAGGGTTTGCATGATGAAACATTTAGAAAGTTTCTAAGTGTTTCACAAATTTGGTTTGTGAAAATTTTTTTTTGAAGACATGAAGCATTCAATGACGTAAACAAACTCATTCTAAAGACACATGACTTTCCAACGCACAATCGAAGACAATTATCACTGGCTTTTCGACAAAAAAAAAATGAAGAAGATAATTATTAGTGGTTTTTCGATAGAGACAACAAAAATATGTAATGTCATGTTTTATTTATTTTATTTTTGGTGTGATTGGATGTTATTTTATTTTATTTTATTTTGTAAGATATATGTTTGAGTGTGTTATTATGTAAGTTGAGGTGTTAGTTTAGTAAAATTGTTGAGTTTTGGTGTATTGTAAGTACAGTTGAGCTTAAACAGTTATGGAACCAAGAATCTGGTCACAAAAATAGATCGAGAAGGGGTGGAAAAAAGGGATTAGACCACTTTTCCTAAATACTTTACAGGTTTAAACCCCAAAGTTCTTCCTTCATTTTCTTTCTTCTTCCTTCTCTTCACTCCTTTTGTGCTCAAGAACCCTCTCCTCTAGAGCTTGCATGTTGCAAGCCAGACATGGATGGCTTGATTCTCTGATATCCTAGAGGTTCCCTTACTTGATTTCAGTATGTAGGTAATAATCCTTCTCCTTTGGTCTCTTGAGTTCCTTTTTTTTCCTTTTGCTTGAGCTCTTTTATGCATGGGCTGTGTTAGGATCTTGTTTTGAAGCTATTTTGATGCTGGCATAGGGTTTGTTAATTGGTCATAAGATCACTAATTTGGAAGGTTCACTCAGAATTACCAAGCTCCTCTTTGATTCTTCCATCTTCAAAAGCCTGGAAACCTAGGGGACTATTTAAGGTAAAGGAAGCTTTAATGTTGATTTTTATTGTGGGTGCTAAGTTTTGTTGTCTATTTGGTGATTTTGGACTGAAAATGTGTTGCATTGTATGTTAATTGTTATATTGAACTTGGTTTGGTAGATTTGGGGGTTGGGGAAACTCTGTTTTGAGGCAAAATTATGAATTTCAGAATTCTGTAGTCTTCTTAAGTGAGTAACAACTCTCGCTAAGCGCGCCAAACCCACTGCCTCAAGAAATTTGAGGGTTATTGTAATTTTTTTAGTTTTTGGGCTGAGTGGGTGATTTTGGCCAAGCGAGCAAGCCCTTTATTTGTAGTCCCACTAAGCGAGTAACTCTTGCTAAGCATGCCAAACCCACTGCTAAAGAAATTTGAGGATTATTTTCTTTTCTTTAGTTTTTGGGCTGAGCGAGTGATTTTGGCTAAGCGAGCACACCCAATTCGCGAAGCCTATTGAGGGAGACCATCTTGCTGAGCAAGTAGGGCAAATACTTTCTTGAAAAATTAAATAGTTTTCCTAATGTATAATGAACTATTCTCTTCTTTCTTGTTTTAAATACTGATTATTATTGATGGTGAGATTCAAAGGAAAAGTAGATGATGTTGTTGAACTCACAAAATTGCTTGATGGATTCATAAGTATGTGTTACAGATGAGGATGGACTTGTAGAACATGTGTTACGGATGTTGAATTGGGCTCACCAATGAGGCCCATTAAGAGTCAGTCAAGTTAGACCACTGGCCTTAACCATTCAGGAGAACGTGGTCATAACTGCTAGAGATCGTGAAGATAGGGATTGCAGGAAAACATAATACATTTGCCCAACAAACCAAGGATCTCGGTCAAAATTATGGAGGGACATCCCCCAACTAACCTCCAGGTAAGTGGTTATAAATAGGAATGTTTTCAAAGGACAAGGTACGCAACATTCACTCTCTCTATTCCATTTACATTGTGCACACACCTCACACCATTGGTGTTGTCTATCAGTGATCTTCTTCCCTGAGATATTATACCTTCATAAATATCTCCAAAGAGAGTCTTGATCCTACATCAAATTCCCAGCATATCTTGTTGGACATTTTTGTTCATCACGAACAGAACAACATGTTTGTCTGCGCATACATGTCGTATGCATAAGGGTAGGCATGTAAGTGGAGAGGGTTTGGTGGGCTCTCAACATAATGATGGAGATATTCGTGGTGGCCAATAGGAATGGGGCGATAGATATATCTTCATTTATGAAGATATTTGTTTTATATAATTTTTTAATTATGAACATATCTTTTATTTCACATCTATATCTAGTTATATCTTTATTTTTAATTTGTTTTACATAATTTTTGATTATGAATGTTTTTTGTTTCGGTTTCATAATTGATAAAGTGTTAATTTATTATGTTAAAAATTTTAAAAATAATTTATCCAGTCTAAAATATTTATTTTAAAATTTCAAATGAAAAAATACATCCCAATTTCAGGGACACCAAAGGAGTAGTTAAATCAAAATAATAAATTTAATTTAAATGGTCGTATCGTATCGCTTCCTTTCCCCCAAAGTTACACATTTCCTTCCATCCTGCCTTCGATTTTAGGTTATTGGTTCTCTTCTCCGATTCATCTATTGGGTTTTCAAAATCAGTTGATTTTTGTTTACTAAAGATGTCTGGTCCAGTTCTTCCGGAGGAACTCCTTAAGGAAATTCTGACAAGGGTTCTGGTGAAGGATCTCATGCGATTCAAGTGCGTTTCCAAGTGGTTACGCTCCCTCGTCTTCGATCCTACATTCATTAAACTGCATCTTCAAAGGTCTTCCAAAAACACTCAAACCCTATTAACGTTCGACGAGGGCGATGATGAATGGGATGTGTGAAGTTATTGCATTGCACCCTGCTCCATACATGGTTTACTCAAGAACCTAATTTCCACTCTTGATAATTGCCACCACCCGTTCAAGTTCGATGACACTGTCTCTGTCTTGGGTGTCTGCAATGGCTTGGTTTGCTTAAGCCACAATTCTAAATTTAATGAATACTGGTTCCACTTTTGGAACTCAGCCACAAGAATGGTGTCTAAAGATTCACCAAGCATACGTGTTCGTAGCGGTAGCGGTTATATGTTTGGGTTTAGGTATGATGATTGGAATGACAATTACCAAGTAGTCCTTCTGGCTGATAATGATATTGATAAATCAGAGAAGAAAATGGAGGTCAGAGTTCACACCTTGGGTGACACTTGCTGGAGAAATACTTTAACTTGTCATTCTTTTCGGACTTTAACTTGTCATTCTTTTTGGACTTTGAGTGTAAATGGAGCGTCTGTGAGTTGCACTATTAAGTGGTTGGTTAGCACTTCCTAACTTGAAATCTAGTGATGAATGGGAAAGTGGTATTATGGACAAGTTAGTAATTTTATCGTATGACCTAAAGAACGAGACTTGCAGTTATTTGTCAATGCCTAATGCTCTTTCTGAAAACCCTCCTGATGTACTAATACTTAAGGCTTTGAAGGGTTGTCTTTGTCTTTCTCATCATGACAGGAGAAACCATTTTGTTGTTTGGCTAATAAGTGAGTTTGGAGTTGAGAATTCTTGGACTCAGTTGCTGAAAATAAGTAATGAGCAATTTCATATTCATGACTATATTGTTCCGCCCTTTCCCGTGGTCTTGTGCACGTCTAAAAATGATGATATCATATTGCTGGCAAACTATAATTCTGCGGAATTTATTCTGTATAATAAGAGAGACAATAGAATAGAGTGGTGTCATCATTTCATTTTCAAAGATGGTGAAGGAGGTGAAGGTGAAGGTGAAGGAGATGAAGGAGGTTTCAACTACGGGTGCTTTTCGTCTTATGATTATGTTCAAAGCTTGGTTTTGCCATATTGAAATTAAGCTACCTGCATTTGCTTATATGATTTTTTTTTGGTATTTGCTTATATGAATTTATGTTATATTATGTAAGTGGTTTCAAAAAGATAATATGCATTATGAAACATGTATATTAATTAAAGAGTTTAGTTGCACCTTTTGGAAAGTTATTGGAGTAATCTATGTATTCCTTAACTAATTTACTGAGACATTTCACTAATGTCATCATTTATACAGTTTGTTTGTGGATTGGATTTGTCTTTGTCACTATCTTTTGGGATTCTAGTCCTTCTTTGCTTTTTCACAAATGCTTAAAGTTGAAGTTTACAAAATAGTTAGCAATAAACTTTATATTTAAAATGAACACAAATTGGCCTCAGTACTTTGAACATCTTGTAAGGTGCATGTTGGGAATTCTATTGTTGTTATCACCAGTTAACTACACATTTTCCCAAATATCTACAGGGATACCCAGTTTTTTTCCTTTTTCCCTTCGAGCTTATATGAATCAGTGGCACATATCACAATTAACACTCATCTTGTGATGCTTACAAGAAACTATTTAAGATCAAGTTTGTCAATGTACTTGACTGCCTATAAAATCAGTGGATATATTAGCTACTGGAACTTTAAATTCAAGTAATATTACGAAAAGTTTCAGGTTCTATTTGTGTTCAGAAACCAACATATTTCTGAGTTAGCTTTGATAAGCGTAAGCCACCCATCATTAGGGTGTACACCTGCAAGCAGTGAGTAAGAGAAGCAACAGTTCTGGACCACCCAAGGAATGTAGACCACCCAAAAGACATGATCCACCCAAGGGGCGCAAGATCAAGAGATGTGAATCAAGGAGACATGACCCTTGGTGAAGAGTCACAACCATTCTGAACAATTGTGTCTATTAGGCATAGATGTTATATGCAGTATAAATAGAAGTAAACCAGATTAGGAAGGGAGGGGAAAAACCAAGAAGGACAAGTCTGAATTGTGGAGAGGCAGACTCTCAAAAACTTGTGTTGTATAAAAATATCTCAATTTACTCATATACAATTTCTATTTCATCTTTTCTATCCTATTCCATCTTCTTTGTTTTATATACAATTTCTATTTCATCTTTTCTATCCTATTCCATCTTCTTTGTTCTTATCAATTTGGTATCAGAGCACCGATCTGGTGCTTTGTTTCCAACAATGGTGACAACTCGAGAGTGGAATATCTAGGACACGTAGTGGCTGAAGTTTGGAACCTTTCAAGAATCGCAAGTTTGAAATCTCCCCATCCAATATCAGAATTGTAATTTTCCCACCATTGGAACCAAGATAGTGCCTTTCCATCTAGTGCTACCATAACTGCATGAGATTTCTCTTCTTCTAGTATATCTCTCATTTGAAAGAATTGTTCCAATTTATTTATCCAACTATAAGCATCGGATTCGCCATCATACATGGGGATTTCCACTTTTCTCCATCGTTCTGTTTTTCCTTCTCCGGTATGGTCCTTGGGTGTCTCTTTTCCATTGACAGAACCTCCATCATATATGGAGATTTCTGCTTTTCTCCATGGCTCTGTTTTTCCTTCTTCGGTGTGGTCCTTGGGTGTCTCTTTTCCATTGACGGAACCTCCAGGAGTGCCCTCTTCCGACTATTTAGACAAACTTTCCACCATGGCTTCTAGGCGCACAAAACGTGTTTCAAGTTGTTGTCGTTCTGCATCTTGATTTTGTCGGTTTGCCATCAACATTTTCAAAATTCTCTGCATTATGTCTAGATTATCAAAATTAGATTGAGTTGTCACCATTGTTGGAAACAAAGCATCGGATCGATGCTCTGATACCAAATTGATAAGAATAGAGAAGATGGAATATGATAGAAAAGATGAAATAGAAATTTTATATAAGTAAATTGAGATATTTTTATACAACACAGGTTTTCGAGAGCCTGCCTTTCCACAATTCAGACTTGTCCTTGTTGGTTTTTCCCCTCCCTTCCTAATCTGGTTTACTTCTATTTATACTGCATCTAACATCTATTCCTAATAGACACAATTGTTCAGAATGGTTGTGACTCTTCACCAAGGGTCATGTCCCCTTGATTCGCATCTCTTGACCTTGCGCCCCTTGGGTGGATCGTGTCTGTTAGGTGATCAGCACTCCTTGGGTGATCCAGAACTGTTGCTTCTCTTACTCGCTGCTTGCGGGTGTACACCCTAGTGATGGGTGGCTTACGCTTATCAAGCTTTAAAAGCATTTGTTGCACAATCTGGCTTTGTCAAAAGGAAAAATTGATATGACAAAGTTGGTATAGGATTTATTTAGAGAGAATGGTTCAGATGTGTTGCCACTTAAAAAATAGATTAGTGTGATATGACAGATTTTTCCTATCCCCTGTGTAGATCATGCTACTTGTACTGGGTCGAGAGATTGGGGGGGGGGGGGGTTCAAAAATTCGAGAGAAACAGCAACAACATTTTCATTTGTCAACCATATTTAAACTCAAGTTTGTCAATGGTGTTTCCATTCTTCAGCCATCATTGTGATAAGCATGTGGTTGCCTAGCAGGTGGATGCATGTGGTTGCCTAGCAGGTCCCTGTCACCCACCTTGTGATAAGCATCAACCTGACCCCCATTGCTCCCATTTATGGTGCCATGGTCATTCGGGATGACATCACCAAGCCCAAGTGCATCAACAAGCTCATGAACTGTTAGTGTATACAAGTTATTGTAGTGCACACTATTATTCTAGTCCCTGTATTAGGCGTTTTCTTTCTCTGTAATTGTATCTTAGTTAGTTATGACAGTCTGTTACCTCTCACATCAACGCTGCGTCAGCACGGTGTCATTAACTTCTTCAACACTTTTCTCAGTATGTCTATAATTATGTACTTCACTGAATATTTCATTGGTTAATAAAGTCTTTCTTCTATGTTCATATTCTCTGAATAATAGAAATCTATTATGGTGTCAAGAGCTTGAGAAGCTCCTTCTGTGACTCCTGAACCTGAGCATGTTCAGTGATGCCTGCCTGGGCTCAGGAAGCCATGAGCCAAAACACACCTGTCATCAATGCCGTCAAGTTGGCCACTCACTTCATAGACCCCAAGGGCATTTTTGTAACCAAGTAATCATCTCATTCCATCATTCATCTTCTCCTAGGTAATTGCACATTCTATTCTTCACAAAATTAATTGCTGAGAAACATCTTAAATGACAAACTCTCTTAATCCCTTTCGTGTTCTGTTTGGGAATTGAGATGAAATCATTCAAATTGGTCCCTTAATTTATATATTAGAGTTTCTTTATTTTTAAAATTTCTAATTAGGTCTTTATTTTTTAAAATGGGTTCAATTTGGTCTCATTTTTAAAAATATTGGAAGATGACAGAAGAAAAAAGAGATAAAGTTGAACTCATTTTTAAAAATAAAGAACCTAATTGAATCTTTTAAACTAAACGGACCAAATTGAACCTAAAAATAATTAGAGGACCAAAATAGTAATTTAATCCAAAAAATAAAAGTATAAAATATTAAAATTAGTATCAATTAAATCCTCTTTTTTATTTCTTATATTTTTAAAAAAATCATCTTATTGGGATAATATCTATTTTTTATAGGAATATCTTTTTTTAATATCTATTTTTTTATAGGAATATCTTTTTTTATTACAAATATATAAGTAAAAAAAAAAATTCTAGTGGGGGCAATTTCCCCCACACCCCAATAGTATGAGGCTTTTTTACCAACTGAACAGCTTGATCCTGCCACTAAAGAACAAATGGAAAATGAGCATAAGGTGGATGAAGAAGATAGAATACTCAATGGAGGAACTGACTAATGTAATGGACCGCAAGAAGAAACGTGCAAAGAAGACTTGCAAAAAGAAGAGCTAAGGTTTTTAGCTTCTTAGCTGCCACCAGTCATTAAGTTGGGATTGGATATGTACTTGAATAAGTTTCGGAATCTTTGCAACATTATTGTTAATATTTATATGCAGACTATGATATAGGATGACATGCTTACAATTATGCGTGATGTTTAGTCTGACAAATGATTTCAGGAATTGTACTGGACCCAAATAAAATTTTAATCCTGTGTCATTTCATTCTAAGCTGAATTCTATTTGTTCCTTTTTTAAATGGATGAGATCAAGCTGATTCATTGCTTTAACTATTTGAATCTTATAGGACAAGGCATGAAAAGCAGCAGGGGTGCAATAGAGGATGGTATGTAGATCAGTAGTTGTTTTCTCTTTCCACTATCAAGGTTTGCTTTAATCTTTTTAACTTCTCTTGGTTTGGAAAATGATATAACCTGTTGAAGGGCAGCAACTTCTTTTTTCAGTCTAAACTATTTTTTGCCTCTTGAAAACTTCCAAAACTATAGTTTGTGTTAGGAACCCTGATTTGTTTTTCTGGTGCAGGAGCCCTTTAAGTTGTATTTCTGAATGCTGCCAGCCAAGTGCGCTGTGATGAATTAGCTTTTGGAAGTTGGCTTGGATAAGAATGTTCTTAGTACATGAGTATGTATAATTGGTTGCTACTTCATGACTTTCCACCTCGAATTTAGTATGATGCAAGTAATTAAATGGTTGGTTGTTGCTTGGTGTATGTTCTGCACTTAATGTGTAAAATGGGGCTACATGATTTAATATTGAGATACGGCTGCGGCGCTGTTGGTAACCATTGGCCTTATGTGATACTAGATTCGACATTGGCCTGGTTTTCTTAGCAAGTTAGTTGCCTTGTGTGTAATTCCTAATTGGGTTATGATGCCACTGATAGCATGACGAGCTGTGGTTGGTCACTCTGTCATTTTGACACCTTCCATTATTGTCTCTTTTTGTGTTCAATGCATTCTCATGTAACTATTCGGGGTCAGTTGTGCTTTAGTTGGGTATGTATTCAGGTGGCAGGGCTTTAGTGCTCCAATAGACTGAAATTGACGTGAGTGTTTTCTACCTTACAATGTTCAACAACATCTCATTGTCGATTTGTTTTTCCACCTTACTCTCCACACTTCTTTGACCTCAGCCATCACTGTATTTGAGTTCCTCATCCTTGTTCAGTTCGCTAACATGGAATCAATAAGTTTTCTTCAGCTTCCACTGGAACCATCACCATTCTCTGTTGATTTCGTTGGAAGGTTCTCACGCTCCTTAACCTCAAACTCCGCCCCTCTTAGGATCTATGATCTGTCTCAGGTGCTCTGTACTTTCAACACCATCATTGTTAGGCCAAATTGCAGAGAATTGTAATGCCTTATTGTTCATACTTAATTCACTAATAAGTTTCAATGGTTCAAGTGGGGCATCAGATTTGTTTCATAGAGTTTTCAACATGCTAAGAAAAGACATTGTTTCATAGAATGCTATGATCAATGACTTGCAAAAGGGGGTTTTCCAGAGAAGGTATTGTTTTGTTTCAAGAAAACGAGACAAAAAAGATGTAAAAGTGAAACCTAATGTTATCACTATGGTGAGTGTTCTTTTAGCTTGTGCCATGAAGTTAGATTTGGAATTTGGAAGGTGTGGATCTGTTCACATATTGAAAAGAATGGGTTTGCTGAGGATATGAATCTTAATTTTGAATAATGCAATCCTCGAAATGTGGGAGTATTAACGATGCAAAAGATTTGTTTAATAAGATGTCAGTGAAGGGTTTTGTCTCTTTGATGCAATGCCTCGTGAAGGGAATGTTGCATGGAATTCCTCTGCTAAATTAGGGACGCTTTGTTTCTTCCATAAAGTGTAGCTTGGTAAGGATGCAAAACCACCACTACTATAGACAACTTTTCAGCGTTCTGATATTTCTTTTTTCTTTTAAATGTTTTCATAAAATGATAGGAAGAGTGGCATAAATAATAAAACATTACTTTGAAGAGCTTGTTGAAATGAGAATTCAAATATTGTATACTCTTTATGAATTTCCTGGTTATCTTATTTTCCCATGAACTCGTTTATCAGTTTCGCTTAATTAAAATGTCTAGTATCCATAATTCCATATAGTCAGTGGTGAACTCAGAAAATTTTATTTATGTTCGTAAATTTAATAGCGGGAGTTTGAGAGTAGTGCTCCTGAAAATTTTTTTTGTAAAGAAAATTTAAATCAACACTTTATGCAATGTTATAAAACCTGGCTCGGTCATTGATCTGGTCGAGGTAGTGGGTCACTGGATCAATGGTTCAACCGGTAGATCAATAATTAGTCTGGTTTGATCCAGTCTATATTAAAAAATTCAAAATTATATTATATATACGTATATAACTAACATTATTTAATTAAGAAAAATTCATCCATAATTCCATACTCAAAAATTTAAAATAATAATTGAAGTATTAAAGTTGATAACACAGTATATTAATAATAAAAAAGAGTGTAAATATCAATTACCGAAATCAAAACAGCAAAATAGAAACTACATAAAGCAATAAAAGAGGTACTAAAAGTAAAATGGTTGTTCTGGCCCATATTTAGCCCAAATAAGGAAACCTACCAGTACCACTGTATAATGTAAAATCGTTGGGCTTTCTTCCTCAGTTCCTCTGCTGCGCCTTCTTCCTTAGCTGCGCCTTCTTCCTCTGCTGCACTACACCTTCCTTCCTAACGTAGTAAGTAAGATTGAAAGAACTTTGTTACAACAACGGAAGAGTCGACGGGGGAGTAGGTGTAAGCATAGGGTTTGGAATTGGGATTAGAATTAGAATTAGAGGAATCGGGACACTTTAGCATGTTAATCTCAAAATTTTTATGCCGCACTACCGCCACTGCATATAGTAGGAGGAAGTATTCATACTAATTACTTATGCATGACCAAATCAATGTATGTGATCATAATGACTCAAAACAAAATTTATTAATTTATTATGAATTCAAAATATATTTGAGCCTTTTAATTTTTTTAATTCTTTTTAACACATGCCATCGTCAGCTGAAGTGTTCACGTGAAATATTTAACATTTAACAAACACGTCAATAGTAAACAGATATCCGTTAATAACATAGATCCAAAGAAAAGCTTTTAATATATTAGAGACATAGAATAATAATAAAAATTAATAGGAACTCATAACAAAAATCATTAATTCATGAAGGATCTAAAATATAATTAATTTTTTTTAAAATTATTACAAATCTTGCAAAGGGAGGAAGTCATATATGTAAGGAAAAATATACTCAGCAAAAAAGAAAATGTAAGGAAAAATATGATCATTCACCTAACTTAGATGAAATGAGGCACTAAATTAGGATAAACATTCTGTTTGGCTCTTGGGTAGAAATAAAAATCATATTGAGGGAATATTCACATTGTTAACGTGTGTATTGCAATTTGCAACCATTTTGCCAGTCACACACTCCCCTGCTGCCGGCCTGCTCGACTGCTTCCACTTCAATTTAGGTTATGGGTTCTCTTACTCATCTCTTGGGTTCTCAAAATTAGTTCATTTTGTTTACTAACTCAGTAACTCAACAAAGGAAGAACAATTATATAGGACTAGGGGGTTAGTCTTTTGCGTGTTTAATTAACCCCACAAAAGATGTTGTCTTGTCCAGTTCTCCCTGATGAACTCCTTGAGGAAATTCTGACAAGGGTTCCCGTGAAGGATCTCATGCGATTCAGGTGCGTTTCCAAGTGGTTACGCTCCCTCGTCTTCGATCCTACATTCGTTAAACTGCATCTTCAAAGGTCTTCCAAAAACACACACACCCTATTATCGTTCATAGAATACGTGAACCATAACAACGATGATTACGTTGGCGGGTCCGTTAATTTCTCCACACCCTGCTCCATAAACGGTTTACTAGAGAACCCACTATCCACTCTTGATAATTGCCGCCACCAACACCCATTAAACCTCGATGTCTTGGGTGTCTGCAATGGTTTGGTTTGCTTACACGATCGTTTCACCAGAAATGTTTTTAATGATTACCGGTTCGGATTTTGGAACCCAGCCTCAAGGATCATAATGTCCGGAGATTCATCACGTATACGTCTCCGTATCCGTATCAACGATTACGGATACCCCTATTTCTATAGGTTTGGGTTTGGGTATGATTGCTGGAGTGACACTTACCAGGTAGTTGTTTTGGATAATAAACCTCAGAAAATGGAGGTTAGGGTTCACTGCTTGGGTGACACTAGCTGGAGAAGAAACACTTTAACTTGTCCTTCTTTGCCCATTTTGAGTATAGAAGGAAAATATGTGACTGGCACTCTTAATTGGTTAGCACGTTCCAAAGTGAAATCTAGTTGTCCATGGGAAAATGTTACTATCAATGAGTTAGTAATTTTTTCATATGATCTAAAGAATGAGATTTACAGTTATTTGCCTATGCCTGATTGTCTTTCAGAAGTCCCTTCCTATGGCCCTCAACTTGTGGTTTTAAATGGTTGCCTGTGCCTTTCTCATCTAGACCATCTTGACCAGAGAAAGTGTTTTGTTGTTTGGACAATGACAGAGTTTGGAGTTGAGAATTCATGGACTCAATTGCTGAACATAAGTTGTGAACAACTTCATGTTTATGACCATGTTGATGACTGTCTGGCCATCTTGTGCATGTCGGAGAATGAGGATGTCGTGTTGCTGGCAAACTATGATTCTCATGAGTTTATTCTGTGTAATAAGAGAGACAATCGAATAGATCGGTATGACAATTTCAAGGAAGATCTCAACTACGCACACTTTGCGTCTCATGATTATGTTCAAAGCTTGGTATTGCCATATTGAAATTAAGCTACCCTGCATTTGGTTATATGAATTTATGTTAGATTAAGTAAGTGGTTTCAGAACCTTGAATTTATGTTTAATTGCACTTTTTGGAAGGTTATTGCAGTTATTTATCATATTCCTTGATTATTTTACTGAGCCGCTTGACTAATGTCATCATTTATATAGTTTGTTAGTGGATTGGATTTCTCTTGGCCACTATCTTTTGGATTCTTGTCCTTGTATGCTTCCACCCACTTGCTTAAAGTTGAAGTTACATTTACAAAAAAATTTAGGATTCAAAATAGTTCCATATCAGCTGTGTAGATTTTGAATCCTTCCAATTTAACATCTCACTATTAAAGTTTTAATTGCTCTAATTTGTTCAATCTTGCCTTTCTATGTTTTTCCCTTTTAATGTGTGATCTAATTAAATTGTTTTTCTGAATTGTGTTAGGGATTGTTTTGGCGGGTAAAACAAGGTTCTTTTTAAATTGTAGATCTGCAACTACAGCTTCAGGCACATCATGGTATGCAGAGGGATGGAAGGAAGAAAGATTGAGAATTCAGATCACTTTTTTTCCCTCGAAATCTTATCAGCTTTGTCTTGATGTTTCTGTTGTTCCACCACCACATGATGGAATTGCTCATTATCTACAACATGGTAGCTTATGCCTTATTGCATGGAATATAAAAAGGTTCAGAAACTATTGTTACTTTGTTTTGCATACTGTAAACTGGTCAATCTGACAGATGTGTAACAAGATATTATATGAGGGGAACCTTTGACTTGATTAGTTTGTTTGATATACTAGTGTTGACAGTTTTCTGATTGCTGCATGAGCCCATCAAGTTATATTTCTCAATGTTGCCATCCAAATGCATTGTGATGAATTAGCTTCTGAAAGTTGGCTGGGGTAAGAGTGTTCTTAATACATCAGTATGTAAAATTAGGTATTAGCTGCTACTTCATGACTCTCCACACTGAATTTAGTATAATTTATGTAATTACAATGGTTGGTTTCTGCTTGGTATGTATCCTCCTCGTAATCTGTAAAATGCTAGGCATACCGAATGCAGCTTAAGTATTGAGATAAGGCTGCAGTGCTATGATCATTTGGCCTTCTGTGATACCATATTCGACATTGGCCCAGTTTTCTTAGCAAGGTGGTTGCCTTATTGGGTTATGATGTCACTGATAACAAGGTGCTCTGTGGTTGGTTATGTCATGGGTTACTCTGTCATTCTCATTGGGGGTCAATTGTGCTTTAGATGGATATGTATTTGGGTAGCAGGGGTTTAGTGCTACTAGTACGGGTATTTTTGTTTGTTTGTAACAAACACTTTTGTGGGAATTGGCATATCTTGTGGCTCAAGTCAAGTCTATTTTTCCTTTATTAATTAATGTTAATTTTAGCTTATAAAAAAAAAAAAGAGAGAAGGGTATTAATATATCAACAGTTATTCTCTTCATTCCTAGGCACCTTCGGTAAAAGAGACTTTTTTTCCCTTTTGATGGCTCTTATTTAGGTTCTTTTGAAAACAATAATAGCAACTTGTTAATTAACAACTACTCTGTTTTGCAACTCCACTAGTAGGTAGTTAGGTGCACTTTTGCAGCACAGGTTGGATATACTAAGATTTATTATGTTAGTTGTGTCATGATATTAATAATACTTTATTTGAGATATGGAAGAATGAATTTCGTTTTTTCCTCATTGTCTATGGGTTTATTTGTGTATTGTTATATAATACATTATAGGTAGTTAGGTGCACTTTTGCAGCACAGGTTGGGTACATTAGGATTTATGTTAGATGTGTCATGAGATTTCTAATAGCTTATTTTTGAGTTGAATGGATTTCGTTTTTTCCGCCATGCCTTTGTGTTTATTTGTTTGAAAGTGCAACAGTTTTACTGATCGTGGGCAAGACGAGGATAAAGTAGAGAACTTCCTTGGTTTTCATGAGTTTGAAGCAAGAGCTTTCATTTGTTTACTGATTCTCTGCTTTGGTATGAGCAGGTAACAATGCTGAGGTTTGTGGTGGTGGGTTGTGTGAACATTAAGCTTGGCTGTAGGGATTGACGAAGGCATTGCTATGCTATGCCTATGTCACAATGGAGAGAAATATGAGAAGGAAACCAATTCCTAACAAGATTGCTTAAATTCTGTAAAAAAAATAAAATAAAGATTTCTTAAATCAGGTGACTTTAATTAAATGTAAAAGCCTAAATTAAAACACTCACCCAATTAATTCTTCCCATGTTAATTTAGAATGATGGATGTCTAGATCAGTTGGTTGAGCAGGATGTATACATGTTAGAAACCCTTTGGTATTGTGTTCAATTCCTACAAATAAATTTATTTGGAATGATGGGTTAGAGTGATGCGAGGAGGAAAATTGAGATTATGATTTTGGCTATGTTTGATAAGTAATTGAGGAGCTTATAAGCTCTTTTGACTAAAATAAGTTTGTTTGGTGCATGAACTTATTTCAGCAGCTTATTTTTCATAAGATATTTCAAGCAACTTATTTTGATAAGCTAATTGAAGTAACTAATAGAAAATAAGATACTTTATAAGCTACTTACCTTTTTTTCTTCTTCTCAATTTTATCCTTATTATTTTATTTAAAAGTTCATTTTACTCTTTTATTCAATTTAAAAGTCCTCTTATTTTTTTGTTCGTTATATGAAAAAATCGTTGTATCTAATTTTACGTTCTTACACGCACACGACTCTTCAATTGTCATCACTAGACCTTCCTTAAGATTATAAAATATTTTAATCATATTAACTTTATAATTATTTGTTGAATTATTAAAATTATATGATTTAATTTGTTTCCTTGCATGATTTTTATTTTATCGATTCAATTCGTAAAAACAAAAATTCTTCTTTTTGTTAATTATATCCTACACACAATTGAATGTCTTATTATGTCATTTGACATTTATCTGTTAATCTTATTAAACTATTCAATTATATTAATTAGCTTATAAGCTTTAAGCTTTTAAGTTAGTTTTATCAAGCATAGTCTTTATTTTCTTTTTATCCAAAGGAATCAAAGGTAGTGTCAAAGAGTTTACAATAACACACATTTTGTTTAATCAATTAAGCTCAACCCCCTTAAAAATTATGATTTTAATTTATTGTTTTATGTTTTGTAAAATTAGTTACGTATAGGTACAACGTTAGATAAATTACTACAAAAGCATAAGATAGAAACATAAAAAACATGCTTATATTGAAGGTTTAATGTCACTTTTGGTCTATTATATTTCGTAGTTGTTTGACTTTGGTATATTAAGTTTTAAATGTTTCATTCTGATCCTTTATGTTTTCAAAATGTATCGTTTTGATCCTTTTTCAATTCTCCATTAGAAATATTACTGTTTAGATAACTTTTTAATTTAGAAAAAAAAGACCCAAACAATATGGCCATCAAGCTTGTATGTATTATTGTCATAAAAAATACCTAATTTACTTTTGTTAATAGAGGGATATGGCATACCTTTGAGTGGGATGTTTTTTTTTCTTAAGGTTCATTTGATTCGTTAAAAATTATGGTACTATATATGATAAATATTATTATTTTATGTTTGATTTGAAAAAAAATTAGGCAACATCACAAATCAAGTCGATGAGGACATAATTCATTAAAAATTATGGTATTAGCCAAGATATATACTTTGTTCCATGTTTGATTTGAAAAAAAGATTAGAGGACATCAAAAATCAAGCATATGATGATAAGACAATCTTTAATTTTTGTTACTTAGAAAATAATGGAATAACTTTTTGTCCCAAATATAAAATATTATAAAGACCCACATATTCCTATTTTTATCTTTTAAATAACCAAAAATGTAATAACTAGGCAACATAATCATTTTAAAGAAGAAACACTAGATTTTTTTTAATTCTATTTTTTTTGAAATTTCGGTAAGCATGTTGAAATCCTATGTGCATATAGGATTTCAACTTTTAATAATAAAAAAATAAAATAACTGAAATCGTATGTATATATACGATTTTAGTATAATTTTTTGAAAAATAAAATTATGCTTTGAAGCACGATTTTTCATAGTAAAATCGTACTTTAAAGTACCATTTATCTATTTTCTTAATTTTTTAAAAACATACCCATTATGTTAATTTTTTTTTAAAAAAATTACCCCATTAGGGTACAAGAACCATTATTGTTGGTCCAAAATGTAGTTATTGGATGAACATGATAATAGTGGTGAGAATTGGACTTCATTACAATCCATTTTACTAACAATAGTCAATATATTTATAAAAGCAGGAAAGGATTACATCTGCGAGTAAGATTATAAAAGAATGAAATTGGTTTTTCTATACAATTGTTATTACATTGCATTTTGTTTAGTGTCCACAGAAAAACAAATTCGTTCTTATCACCAACTGCCTCAAGAGGAGGCAGATGGATAATACAACTTGAACAACAAAAGGGAACACATGTCAAGAGGATGATGCCACCTTGAGTATTTCCAGCCATTTCCACACCATCAGCAAACCAGTCCCGTCTCCAGAAAAGAAGAGCCCACTAGGACCTAAGTCAATTGATGTCACATCTTTCTTAGCAAATAGATGACCCCCTCTTTGTAAATCTGTTAAAAAAAAGATTAGGGATGCAACAAAAAAATATATTACAATGGATGTGAAGTAACAAAAAATACGTGGATGTAAATTTAGGTTTACTTAGAATGACAATTCATACATATAAACGGAATTGTCTCTGCACGAGGAATACAATATTGGTTTGCCTTCTGCATCAGGCATTCCAAAAAGTGAAACAACACCCTATAATAAAAATTTGATCAACTTAGGACATTGACAACTCCTTCATGATGACCATTATCAGCTTGGTTTTTATAAATGAAAATAAAACCAAATGATATTTAAACAAAATCTATATCTTATTCAATCACAAATGTTATAAAGGTTAGGTACCTTACATTTTCTTAGGTGTGCATATATACTAGTTGTTCTGAAATCCGTTGAATTAGTTGAACTGAATTTGGTTGACTTTGCCGATTCAAATTTGGCTGAACTAGTTGAACCAGTCTTGCCTGAACTGAATTCGACTGAACTAGTTGAACTTGTCCTGCTTGTCTCTTTTCTATCTCTGTAGCCTGTTGAACCTCATTGTGGACCATGGGTTTCATAATATCCGCTAACTGTTTGGATAGCTGATATATAATATTATGTATCTCCATGTAAATTTGTTGTCATATAAACAAGGTCATCAATGGTTGTTCTTCCACAAAATTTTATGCTACAACAAAAATAACAAATATAGGTGTAGTCTATGTTGACTGAGAAGTAGTTTTAGTCACCATTAACGTAGGCATTCCCAAGATAACCACCTTAGTTGATTTGTAGTCATCACTTTTCTTCTGCACGAACTCCATGGCAATCAAGTTTTTTCAAGAATGAAAATGTTCACCTATTTGGTTCCAGCGAGAGTGCCAATTTGTAAAAATATATAGTCAGTCGAAATATGTTTCAGCCAACCTTGCTTCAGCACAATCTCAAATAATGATCAAACAAACAAGAAGAATAAGAAGAAAATTTGCATGAAAATAAAGGTGAAAATCTATAAATGAAGGACGATAAATGAAAGCTTGTAAATAGAAGCAGTAAAGAAAAATTGTAATGTAAAGAGATAAAAGACAGAAAGATAAAATATTGAGTAAAATACGTTTGCGTTGAATTGATTGTGTGTTTAAAATTTGAAGTGCAAGGCCTATTTATGGGCTACAAACTCAATCCCCAACTGGACCATGCTTTTCTACTTGATAACTTCCTAGAATGTGGTTTGAGAGTCATACAACTAGCTTTGGTGGTCATTTGACTAGTTTTACGCTGATTCAACTAATTCTGTAAGTTGATTTTGGCTAAGTAATTCCAAGGAAAATTTATTTTCTGATAACTACTCTTAAAATCTAGGCACGTTCTTCTCTTTCCACAAGCCAATTGAACATTTATTTCAAACATAGAAGAAGATGGCAACCACTTGCTATTTTTTAAGGAGTGCTTTCATTGAGTAGTTTTAACCGCTACATGCCATTTAAATATCAGAAAATCATGAAAAATATCCTCATATCTTTATTAAATTAAATCTGACTTAATTTAACTAATTTTTTGATACTTAAAGTTAGTTGAAATATGCAATTTGGCTAACATTTCGGCTAACATTATAAGTAGTTGGATTGACCCCATCCATCTTCAACTAACACTAAAGTTAGCTACTGATATCAGAAATTTGATAAAACTGATATCTCACAGGCCCTCTTTCACACACACACACACACTGATACACTCACACAGACACAAAACACACAAATTTACTGGGGGTGAAAACTCTCTTTCTATTGATAATAATAGTCTGCCAAAGCCACACAGATCCCTTTACATAATATGCTATTTATAAGCAATGAAAACCTAAACCTAAAACAATTCAAATTCAAAACTAAACAATATCTTTCTATAATATCTCTTTTCATATCTTATCTTTCCTCATATCTTATCTACCCATATTACTCCTTTTAAAATTCAAACTACATAAAATAATATTTATTTAAACGTTTATCCTAACAAAATCCCCCCATAAACTTTAAATACTTCTTCCATCTTTCATTCCCATCATCTTCTTGCAATTCTCCAGCAGCAGCGTCGGTAGTGGCTTTGTGAATATATCTCCAATTTGTTCTCGGCTCGTCACATAACTCAACTCCACCTTCTTCTCTTTCACTTGATCTCGGATGAAATGAAACCTGACATCAATATGTTTGCTTCTCTCATGATTAACCGGGTTCTTCGCTAACTCGATTGCCGACTTGTTATCTACCCGGATCTCGGTCGTACCGACTTGAACTTGCTCCAGCTTCTCCAACAAATTCCTCAACCAGACTGCATGACACACACACCAGGATGTTGCAACGTACTCGGCTTCACATGTTCATAGAGTCACAATTGGTTCCTTCTTTGACATCCAGGCAAATGCTGTGTTTCCCATGAAAAATACATAACCAGCCGTGCTCTTCCTATCGTCCACGTCTCCACACCAATCACTGTCCGAGTACCCCTTTAATTTGTAATTTTTTGACTTCGAATAGAAAAGTCATTGTGTGATCGTCCCTTGAATGTACCTTAGAATCCTTTTAGCCGCCTTCCAATGAGAATAGCTCGGCTCTTCCATAAACCGACTTACAATTCCAACACTTAAACACAAGTCCGGCCTCGTACACGTCAAGTATCTCTAGCATCCGACCAAACTTCTATAGTTTCTCGGATCAACTCGTTCTCCTCCATCATACTTTGAAAGTTTTGTACCGGGTTCCATAGGTGTTGAAACCGGGTTACAATCTACCATCTTAAATCTCTTCAATATTCCCTTCGCATAACTCTCCTGAGAGACAAAAATTCCATCTTCGTCCTGTCTGACTTCCAAACCGAGAAAATATCTTATCAAGCCGAGATCAGTCATCTCAAATTCTCTTGACATCTTCTTCTTGAACTCTCGTGCCATCTCTTCATTGTTCCCCATAAAAAATCAAATCATCAACATATAGAGCTACAAGTAATAAATCATCACCTTTTTTCTTAACATATATGGCATGCTCATAGGGACACTGTTCAAAACCGTCCTCCTTGAAATATGCATCAATGCGGGTATTCTAGGCTCTCGGTGCCTGTTTCAGTCCGTACAAAGCCTTCTTCAATCTCAACACTTTCTTTTCTTCTCCGCCCTTCAAATATCTCGGTGGTTGTTCGAGATACACCTCTTCTTCAAGTACACCATTCAGAAATGCTGACTTGACATCCATCTGGTAAATCGGCCACCCAAACTGAGCTGCTTGCGAGATCAACAATCTGATTGTCTCCATTCTGGCAACAGGTGCGAACACCTCATCATAGTCTACTCCTGCCTTTTGCGAATACCCCTTAGCTACAAGCCGGGCTTTATATCACTCTATCTCTCCATCAGCATTCATTTTCTTCTTATACACCCATTTGACTCCAATGGGCCGACTTCCTTTTGGCAATTCGGTCAACTCCCAAGTATCATTCCGTTCAATAGCTTTGATCTCTTCATCCATGGCGCTTTGCCATTTCTCATCTCGGATTGCTTCTTCAAATCTTATTTCTTCAGAATCTGTCAACAAACAAACAAGATGGGCTTCGTTTGTTGACTCGTACAAATCCTGCAAACTCCTCATCCGGGGTCGTCTCATCTCGTCTTCATCATCTGTCTCGCTTCTTGCCGGGATCCAACTCGGTGATCCGTCCTCCTTCTCGTCTTGAATAACCATCTTTCTGGGATCTGATTTGATCTCGGATGGACTGCTCCAATCCCATTTATCATTTTCATTCACTTTCACATCTCGACTTATCATTACTGTCTTGGTGCCGGGTTCTAACAGCTTGTATCCCTTTGTCTTCTCGTCATATCCAATGAAAATAAACTTTCTGCTCTTGTCTTCTAACTTGCTTCTTTGCTGATCAGGAACGTGTGCATAGGCCACACTCCCGAAAACTCTCAAATGGCCCACCGATGGCTTTTGGCCCGTCCATAATTCCTGTGGGGTCTTTCCATTTAGTATGGAATGCGAACAACGGTTCTGGACATATACAGCACACAGAACAGCCTCCCCCCAAAACTCCTTTGACATTCTCTTCGTCTTCAACATTGATCTCACCATGTCAAGGATGGTTCGATTCTTCCTCTCTGCTACTCCATTTTGTTGTGGTGAGTATGGTGCCGTCAAGAACCTTCTGATGCCATACTCCTCGCAGTACCTCCTAAATGCATTTGATGTGTACTCGCCACCTCGGTCAAATCGTATCGACTTGATCCTCCTTCCAGTTGCATTCTCAATCATCGTTTTGAAATTCTTGAATACCTCAAACACTTTGGATTTTTCTTCCAGCATATACACCCAAGTTTTACGGCTAAAATCATCTATGAATGTAACAAAATACCTCTTTCCACTGAATGATCCAGGAGAAATAGGTCCACACACATCGGTATGAATTAGTTCCAGTGGTCGCCTTGCTCGTTATCTGGCCGACCTCTGAAATGGACTCCTTGTATGTTTGCTCAGCACACAATCTTCACAAAATCTCTTCTGACAGTTCATTCTCGGCAATCCGTCCACCATATTCTTATTCACCATCTCGACTAGGCCTCCAAAGTGAAGATGCCCAAACCGACGATGCCATAAGGATGCTTCATCATTCATCTCGGCTTGCAAACAGCCGACTTCCACACTTCTCAAAATCAACTTGAACATTCTATTCTTCTCCATCTGCACTCGGGCTATCAGTCGTCCTTGCTTTTCTTTCAAGAGGAGAACTCGGTCTGTCATGATAACCGAGTAGCCTTTCTCCATCAGTTGTCCCACACTCAGAATATTACTTTTGAGTTCAGGCACATAATACACATCTTGAATACGTCCAACTCGTCCATCTTTCTGCAAGAAACTAACCGTACCTCGGCCTTTCACACCGACCTTTGAAGCGTCTCCAAAAGAAACATGTCCGGCTTCTGTTTGTCTCAGACAACTGAACAAATGCTTGTACCCACACATATGATTGCTTGCACCAGTGTCTATAAACCATTCCATCTCGGATGCATGGTTGACTTCACCTCCAGCCATCATCAGAACTCCTCCGTCTTTTACTTCTTCTGCAGCATAATTCGCAGTTTCATTCGTTCTTCTCTCGGCTCGGCAGTCCCTCGCAAAATGACCAACTCGGCCACAGTTGTAACACTTGTCCGAGTTGCAATCTCTCGAATAGTGTCCGTACTTCCCACATTTGAAACATTCTACATTTGAATGTCGGCCTCTTCCACGTCCTCGGCCTCCTCGCCAATTTTACTGACTTGATTCAGCCTGCTCTCTATTCCATCCTTCTTGACCTCGGCTTCTACCACCTCGGTCATATCCACGTCCACCTTGGCCTCATCCTCTACCTCGGAAATTCTGATAATAGAACACTTTCTCGTCCTTGAGTGAAACTTTTGTCTGGAGTGCTTGCTCCAGTGATTCTTCTTTCTTCTTTTTCTTCCTCTGTTCATGCGCCTCCAATGAACCAGCAAGCTCATCAACGGTGAACGTTGCTACGTCCTTTGACTCTTCAATCACACATACAACATTCTCGAAGTCATCAGTGAGAGACCTTAGAATTTTCTCCACCACTCTGGTGTCAGGCAACACCTCTCCGCTTCTCTTTAGTTGATTCACTATGGTCTGGACCCGAGTAATGAAATCGGATACCCTTTCTCCTTCCTTCATCTTCATTCCTTCCAACTCTCCACGGAGAGTTTGAAGTCTGACTTGCCTGACTCGATCGGCTCCCTTGTAGACATTTGCAAGAATGTCCCACGCCTCTTTTGACGTTGTTGCACCAGCAATCTTCTCAAATCCGGAATCATCAACAGCTCGGAGCATCATATACAACGCACCTTTGTCTTTCAACCGCATCTCTTTCAATGTCTTGTTCTGCGCCGCCGTGTATCCTGTCGTGGATGGTGGTTCTTCGAAACCATCATGGACAACCTCCCAACTATC
>CM023950.1:21633547-21669515 GCA_013407115.1 Glycine latifolia
GAGTTTGAAGTCTGACTTGCCTGACTCGATTGGCTCCCTTGTAGACAATGTCCCACGCCTCTTTTGACGTTGTTGCGCCAGCGATCTTCTCAAATCCGGAATCATCAACAGCTCGGAGCATCATATACAACGCACCTTTGTCTTTCAACCGCATCTCTTTCAATGTCTTGTTCTGCGCCGCCGTGTATCCTGTCGTGGATGGTGGTTCTTCGAAACCATCATGGACAACCTCCCAACTATCATTAGCTCCCAACAAAGCTTTCATCTGGATACTCCAGTTCTCATAGATAGCCTTCGTAAGGCGGGGTAATGGCAGACTACTGCTCGGACCACTCTCCATTCTCTCAAGCTCTGATACCAATTTGATATCAGAAATTTGATAAAACTGATATCTCACAGGTCCTCTCTCACACACACACACACACTGGTACACTCGCACAAACACAAAACACACAAATTTACTGGGGGTGAAAACTCTCTTTCTATTGATAATAATAGTCTGCCAAAGCCACACAGATCCCTTTACATAATATGCTATTTATAAGCAATGAAAACCTAAACCTAAAACAATTCAAATTCAAAACTAAACAATATCTTTCCTAATATCTTTCTATAATATCTCTTTTCATATCTTATCTTTCCTCATATCTTATCTACCCATATTACTCCTTTTAAAATTCAAACTACATAAAACAATATTTATTTAAACGTTTATCCTAACAGCTACATCTTTCACTCCACTAATTTCAAACTTAGCCGAATTGATCTTCTATTCATCTAGCTAACCTTAAATTAGTTGAATTCTGTCAATTTAACTAACATTTCATTTAACATTGTAAATAGTCAAATTGACCTTATCCACTTTCAACTAACACTAAAGTTAGTTGAATCTTCCATTCAGCTAATATTGAACGTAGCCGAATTGATCTTCTACTCACTAACCTTGAAATTAGCTGAATTCTGCTAATTCAGCTAACATTGTAGGTAACCATATTGTCCATATTTTGCTACCCTTCTTGTTTTGCTAATGTTGATAAGTCGTCAATTTCGTATTCAACCAAACTAGCCTTCACCTTTACTTCATTCAGCTAGCATAAAAGTTACCCCAAATTCACCTAGAGAAGTGTCTTGACTATCTTATCTACAACTAACATAATATATTACTATCTTATCTACAGTTTTTAATTGACTTGACTAATCCTTTTCTATGTGTGTAGACCTCCTCTGCTGGAAATGTACCTCGAGAAGTTTTTAATATCTCTATTATAAGTACCAGGTGAAAACTATTGGCACTTCACTAGTGTTGTACTGCTATACCATTTTATTTATTCTCACTGTTATAGTCTTACTGATAATCTCCATTTTATTCTTGAACTTGTGAACATCTGAGTTCTTTTTTCAATTAACAAACTGACTAATATTATTAGTTTTTATTTAAGTGGGAGATATACTCAATGGGCTACCAAAAGCTTTTGGCTATACGGAGTATTGCTTTTCTCATAATTGTTGTGGCTATACTAGTAAGTTCTCTTGTGTAATCTAGTTATATAGTTAAGTTCCGTATGTAATCTAGATTGCATATATCTATGTTACTTCTACTTGTCCTCTAAACTATGATCGTTGATTAAAATATATACCAGTAGCTAATTTTGTTAGCGTCCAAAATTGTAAAATTATTGGCTTTCTCCATAAAGCTCTCCCATGCATGTGTTATGTAGGTTCTACACCAATCGCCCAATTCATTGAGAAATGTGGTGAATGACATAATGCTTGAGGTAAGTGACTTTAACATATTTATTTTATACATATATAGTGCTATGTATCTAATAGTATTCTCAATTGTAACATTAACTCTTAAAAGTTGTTTTTAATGAATTGAGCACTGACTAGAGAAATATTTATCAGAAGAACAACTTACAGGGAAAATACTTCTGACTTGCGTGCTTCAGACCTTATGTCTTCTGCTCCATCATATGATAAGAAAATAATCAAATCAGCCAGTTTATTTGAGTTTGATTGCTCTTTTTGGAGCTTTATTAACAATTAAATTGCTATTATTCAAGGATTAAAGTTCCATGCATATCCATTCCAGTGTAGTACCCCCACATTCAATATTTTCACATTGAGCATTTGCATGTGAAATTGTTTAGAGGTATAACAGCTTAAGTTTTCGGGATTGTTTGTTTCTGACGTTGAATTACAGTCTTTATGATAAAGTAGTCTAGGCTCTAAAATTTCATCTTTGTCAACCCTATTTTTTCTGATAAAATATTTGCATTTCAACACAAGGTAGGTAGGGGCATGTAGTTTGAATGCTTTTGCCAATGCTAGGTCATTAAGTAAAAGTTGAATCTGGATTTTGTGAACCTTGTTTGTGTCCTTTTTCAATGTGAATTGAGAATGCTATACATTTCTTTACTATGAATCTTCAAGTTTTTTGGATTGGACACATTATATAATTATAAGACAGTTGTGGATGATGTAAGTAAATTCTATTTCAAGGTGTAATTTCAATAACTAATAATTAATATTCCTTATCATATACATGCTTAACAATTTTCATTTGATATCTTAAAAATAGGTTTATGAATGAGTCGAGTATAAGGTTGGGTCATGGTTTCGTGTATGGATTCTTTGAGTCTCAGTCCATACACAGTGCAAAAGATAGACTGATGAATGTCAAAATTACATCGAAACATGGGTGAAGGAATCACAAAGAGAGGTCCACCTAGGACCTTGAATCAGTAAGTAAACTTTAACAAATGAATTAAATGAATGTTTGCATTATAAGTCGCTAAATTTTCTCGAATTCAGGGGCCATTGACAGCTTGTCGTTGTGTGTCCTAGGAATGATCTTGTTGTTGGTTATGTTTCTTGTGTAAGAAGCCCGATATTCACATCAAAACCATAATTAACAAATTAAGTTTTAAATTATAACTCATTTACTCTATTCTTAGCATGGATAAATAAACATTTTTATCCTCTTATATGCATTGATATTTTTTTAACTAGTGCAATGAAGAAATTGAAGAGTAGTTTGGATGGTAAATCTAATCAAGTTGCATCTCACTGGATTGAAGTAAAAGTTAGTCATTTAATCAATGGATGTATCTGACTGGTGATATTTTGTAACTTTATAATTATGTGATTTGAATATATTTCATATTGAATTTAGAGTCATGTTCAAAGCAGAGACTATGAGTGTGACTATTATGTGACGTATTGGATGTGGAACATAGTCAAGCATGGTGTGAAGAATGAATATAGCATGGTATATTTACTTTAACATGTTTCAATTATTAGTTTACTATCACTTCTTTAATATTTTTACATGTAAGTAACAAATTTGGGTTTTTTATATTTTGTAGTGGTTTGGTGATGGAACACTGTTCGACATGGAGACCATAAAAAAAATTCGTAAGCAATGGGTAACACACTTTTTAGAAGTTAAAAACATGCGATTTAGAAAGATTTAGATGATATATGAGGAATTTATATGTTCGTTGTAAACATTATAAACAAGTTTATTAATTTATTGACAATTATTTGAGCATATATATATATATATATATATATATATATATATATGTCTATCACACTTTGTCTGGGTCTGGTTTCATATTACAACAATTTTTTTCTGTCAATGCTTTCATATTAGTAATGCTACGTATGTTGTTGTCGGGGACACTGAGTTTGCCAAACATGCTTCCTTTGGCTACAAATATTAAAACCTCTAATCCCTTGTTGAGTAAATCTATTATCTTTTATTTTACATAATTTGGAAACTCACTATGATTGTCTCTATTGTATTAAGACGGGGTCAACATGAATAGTTAATGCAGCTAGTGAAAGAGACATGACTGTATTTCTTCGTAATCCTTTTTGGTACACTAGTGTCACTGTTTGGATTGACCAGTGGCACTTTGATCCATCTTCATTTTTCCCTTTTCCTATATCTTTTAGCAAAATCAGTTGGATACTTTTTTTATTTTATTTAAATATGCTCCATATGAATTAATGAAACTTTGGAACTTGGGTCTCATTCTTACTGGGAAAAATCATTATTGTGTTGGCAAACTGTACCTTTGCACATTGTTAGAAGTTGTGTTATTGTTGAAACAAGCATGTGTTTGTGTATTTCTTGATAACATCCTCTTTTAGCAACATGTCCCTTGTCTCACTTAGAAATGACAAACAAACAACAGTAGATATAGCTGAGAGCCAAGGTGATGTACTATTCAAATTTTGGTTTAGTTTAGAGTTAGACATGTTCTTCTTAAAGTTTAATTTTTCATTCATTTGAGGAATACGTAGATAAAAATGTTTGTCAACAAAATCTGATAATCTTATCATTTTTATAAGATTTCAGTAGAAAATGATATCGATTTTATCTTCCTTTCTTGTTTTGTAAAAGTTGCAAGTGGAGTTGAACTCGACTCTCAGTGTTAACTCTAATAGATGCATAATGTTTATGTTCATTACAGAAGATGCATTGTATGCATTGAAGGTATCATTGAATGCTTCTGCCAACCATCTTATAAATTGGAACAAAAATCTAGTAAACCCTTGTACTTGGTCCAATGTTGAATGTGACCAGAATAGCAACGTTGTTCAAATGTAATATATTCTTATTCTTTTTTCTCTATATATATCTCCACTTGTTGCTTTGTTTTAAATATATAATTTGCAGAAGATTTTGATAGCCTCAACCTTCATTGGGACAAAAATAATTTATCATTTTATTCATAATGTATAATTATTATTGCATTGCAGTTCACTACAATTTATGGGATTCACAGGATCGTTGACACTAAGAATTGGATCTCTAAAAAGTCTTACAATTCTGTAAGTATTTGTGATATATGAAATATCTACAAAATTGACCCCTCCCCCTGCTCCGTCCCTGGTATCAGTTTCTCATCTTATCGTTCTTTTTTGTTTCATTATACTGTTAAGACATGAATTCATGAAATCACATGGATAGATAGATTTCTATGTTATTTTTATATGCTTACTCAACATTGTTGAATATACTATCTTCTATGTATATGATGACTTGTAGTAGACTATTCAATCATTCATTAGGGTTCCTACTTTCTAATGGTTGATTTGAGAAAGTGAATATGGCAACATGTGTATATGTAATGTGAATAGAAATATGTATACTTTTTTTATTTTTCAAAAATCACTTGATGCTCTTTGATGAATTTTGTGATTTTAAGTCATACTCCCATTCTTATGAGTTCATTTGTTCATATTTTTCACCTTTTTTCTTTGGTGATGTATGTTACACATTTATAATGCAGTTCTTTGCAAGGGAATGACATTACTGGTGACATACCAAAAGAATTTGGAAATCTTACAAGCTTGGTCATATTGGATTTGGAAAGCAACAAATTAACTGGTGAAATACGATATTCACTTGGTAGTCTTAAAAGGCTTCAATTCTTGTGAGTATGGAATCTTAGCATCTATTTTCCTTTTGTAATGTCTGGAAGTGTCTAATTTTGGTCCTTCAATTAGGACATTGAGTCAAAAGAATCTCAATGGGACTATTCCAGAATCACTTGCCAGTCTCCCAAGCTTGATCAATGTGTATGTAAACTATTTTTTGATACTTATTGTTTCTTACTTTAAGTACATTTTATTATCAATTTATCAGTATGTCTGATGGATTGCTCTAACTTCTCTTTTGCAGTATGCTAGATTCAAATGATCTTAGCGGGCAGATTCCAGAGCAGTTATTCAGCATTCCTATGTACAAGTATGTACGGTAAATTAGTATTATATTGAATATTTAAAGCACCTTTTAAAGATAAATCTGTATCCCTGACTCAAACACTATAGCTAAAACATCTGGAAAGTGGATGCATATGTCCTAAAGAACCTAAATCTACAACTTCATTCAACTGCTACATATCAAATCGTAGTCTATGATTCTAATGGTCTTCCCTGGTTCCACTTTTGATATTCCTTTGAAAGATTTGTAGTCTTCACATATTCCAATTTTTCCAACTTAATTTTAGTAATTAAGTTCCACAGTTTTTTCCGTATACCTGACATATAATATTGAATGGTAGAAGATTAAAAAGGTGGTAGATTTTTTTGTCAATTCCAAGAAATATGGTTTTTCATTGGCAAATGTTGATCAATTTCCTAATGGCCCTTATTAAGGAAACAACAATAATAGCCTTGTCTCTCTAGGAGAGGTCAGCTACATGGATCATACAATGCAATTGAATTCAATAATAAACAAAATACTCAAAGATATTATTCACCATGAGATCCTTTTTAATAATTTTCTGCAATGTCCTTCTTGGTCTCCATTTATTCCTTTTCACTGGACCAAACTTACTTCTAGTGGCCTTCTTTACACATTTCCAAATCACCTTAACTGATTCTCTGTTATTTTATCTTTCATAAGTATCACAACAATATTTTCTCGTATAAAATTATTCTGTGTCTTGTCCTTGTATAGTCACACATCTATCTTAACACTTTTATGTTTATGAAGTCCTTGGAGAGGAATATAAATTTTGAATTTAGGATTCATGTGATGTTGTCCATTATTTAATTAGATTTTTTTATGTTCCACTTAGTTTCACTATGTTCCTCATTGCAGTTTCACTAGAAATAATTTGAATTGTGGTGTGAATTACCATCATTTTTGCACATCTGATAATGCATATCAAGGTTAATTAATGTAAATCCTATTTTTTTTTTCTGTAAGGTGTTTTTCTACCCCCATCCCCCTTGCCTCCATTTACAGGCAACAAGCTGAAAACTAGTTTTGCTTCACCTGTCAGGTTCGTCACATAAAACAAGAATAGGCCTCATAGTTGGGACAGTTACAGGTTTAGTTGTTATTCTTATTCTTGGTGGCCTGTTGTTCTTCTAGTACAAGAGGTGAAAGCATGAAGTTTATGTAGATGTTCCAGGTTTGAGTTCCTTTTTTAGTCAATGCAAGGTTTTTTAGATTGTTTGTAGGTGCAAGCATCAGAAACTTTTGATCTGGTGACGCTACCTAGACATTCTGTTCCAAGCCGATCTAACACTATAAAGTGATGAATTAATATAATATAAAACATTTTGTCCATATTTTAGATTGATTTTTCTTAGCTCGTTATGCACCATCTATTTATTGGAATTGCATTTTTCTTGTTGAAAAAAATACTGATATCCACCATGATGGTCCAATGGCATCTGGCTGCAGTAATATTTTTTTCCATTTTAGAACATCTGGTTAATTAATGTAAACCTATTTTTATTGATTAGGCTTAGTTCTTCTAATATCTTACACATGAGAATTACCAATATGTTTGGTTTGTGCCTTTGCTTTATTTTGGTGTCCGGACAACTTATGGCCCATTTGGATCTAATGACCTCACATTAGTATATACCATCACCATTCTTTTGAATCTTCCATGACCACACATCAGAATTTACTGGTTGAACTATCTTGAAATGCTTTTAATTGTGACAACTAGTTGAAATATTGTATAACAGTCATTTTATAAAAAGTATTATGAAAAAGAGGCAAAAAAAATAAATAATACAAATTAAAAAATTAATTTGAAATCTGGGGCAGTCAAACACGCCCAATCCAGGCGTGTTTGAGTGCTATATAAGGCAAAAAAATTGCTTTTTCACCATTGTTACTATTTCACCTTCTCTCTAATAATTGCTTAGCCTTCTCTCTAGAGTTTGTAAGTGGATTATTTCTACAGCGAAGCTTTGCCAACAAGTGAATTAATTTTTTTTGTCAAATTATTTAATATGTTATATTGTTTAATTAGAAAATTGTTAGGGCCATATGAATTTGTTAGTGACATAGATGTTAGGTTCATAGAAAATTGTTAGGGTGTATGTTGGTTTAATATGTAGTGTTTATGGTTTAGTGTTGGGTTAAAGATTTAGGGTTTAGGGTTTAGGGATGACAGTTTAGGGTTTAGGGGGTTTGTTGTAGGGTGTATGCTTGAATGTACGGGGTTTAGGGTGTGTGGATTAGGGTTTAGGGTTGATGGGGTTTAGGTTAATGGTTTAGTGTTTATGGTGTGTGGATTAGGGTTTAGGGTTGATGGTGTTTAGGTTAATGGTTTAATGTTTAGGGTGTGTGGATTAGGGTTTAGGGCTAAGGGGTTAGGGTTTAAGGAGTTTGTTTTAGGGTTTATGTTTGAGTGTTGAGGGGTTTGGGTGTGTGGTTTATGGTTTAGGGTTGATTGTTTATGTTATTCTGTTTAGGGTTTAGGGTTTAGAGTTTATGCGTTTGGTTTAGGGTTTAGTGTGTAGGGTTTCTGGTTGAGGGTGTTTGTTAAATGGTTCATTGTTTAGAGTTTAGGGTGTTTGTTTTACTATTTTAGGGTTAAGGGGTTAGGGTTCATGGTGTTTAGATTTTAGGGTTAAGGGTTAGTGTTGAAGGGGTTTAGGTTAATGGTTTAGTGTTTAGGGTGTTTGGATTAGGATTAAGGGGTTGGGGTTTATGGTGTTTGTTTTAGGGTTTATGTTTGAGTGTTGAGGGTTTATGGTGTGTGATTTATGGTTTAGGGTTGATTGGTGATGGTATTCTGTTTAAAGTTTCATTTTTTTTAAGATACTCATTAGATGGCTGATTCATCTTTGATTGATTCTTTGCACTCTGGATCGAATCATGATGGTGAGCCCATGGATCTGACGACCCATGTTATCCCTACCCCGTATAAGTGGGGTGTTTTGCGTAGGCGTACTCAGCGCACCCACATTTCACAAGCTGTGTGGAATGAGGACACAGCTCGACTGTTGAAGACTCGTCGAGGTAAAGTAACGGTAGGGCCACCTCACGATGATATACCTGACATCGTTGGTGATATGTTGAGAAATGCTGGCTTTCTACATGTCGCACGCATGCGACATATTTAGGTATGCAAGCAGGAAATAAGTTAACAATTTTTTTATATAACTGTACAAATGAATTGATTTGTTTTTTTTTTAGATCGATCCTATGCTTATTAGTGCTCTGGTTGAGCGATGGAGACCAGAGACCCATACCGTCCATATGATGCAGGGAGAGATGACCATCACATTGGAAGACATGGATGGTATTTTAGGATTGCCCACCGAGGGCAAAATGGTTACAGGAGTCACCGTAGGCGATTGGGAGACCATCATTGAGGAGGTTTTTGGGCATGAACCTCAGGAAGATACCGAGCTTAAAGGTGGATATTTGCGCTTGTCTTTTTTTGATAGACATTTTGCGCACTGGGGTGAGGTAGTTCCCGATTTGGTCGCCATGATGCGCTTTACAAAGGCGCACATTGCGTGCCTTATTGGAGCATGGCTGCTGAGCGACAGATCCGGGGGTAGCATGGTCATGGCGCATTATGTCCCATTGCTTGCTGGGGACTTCGAGGATATTGGAGGATACAACTGGGGGTCTACGGTCCTTGCACATTTGTTTAGACAAATGTGCGAGTGTACTGATCCACACAGAAGTGACATTGGTGGGTGTCATATGCTGCTTTAGGTGTGGGCGTGACTGAGATTTCCACCAATTGCTCCAGCTATTTCGCAGCCTACTCACTCGGAGTGGCATTTCGGTCACCGGTATGTAGCTAGTATATTTTGTCTTTTAACAATTCTTGGAATTCAGTCTTATAGTATTCTAATGTCAGTTATTTTGAAATAAGGTTTAATGCTTTAGGCCAGTTTCGAGCACACAAGCTGCTCTGGTATAGGATGAGATTGGAATCCCTCAGTCGGGATGAGGTACGTTTAGTTATTTTTAAGTGTTCCTAACTATGCATTTGTGGTCTATGTCGTTACATAACTGTGTGTTTATTTGGTCTGTGCAGGTGGTTTGGCAACCATATGGAGAGTACGACTTTCTTGGTACATCTGAGCAGCAGCGATTGTTGTGGATGACAACTACTCCTGTTATATGCTTCCACACAGTTGAGTATTTGCAGTCGGATAAATGCATGTGCCAATTTGGGAGGGATCAACCAATCCCATGTACTCCCAAGAAGCTGAAGGGTGTGCATGACCTTTCCTTGCACGATAAACGTGAAGATAATTGAGTCCGTAAGATCAGACCGTTTATTAGACGTTGGGACATTAGGCACTAGCACATCGACCTTCCCCCTCTGGTGGGCTTCATGTCACCAAACCATGAGTACATGGTTTAGTACATGGAAAATGAGAAGCAGTACATCTCGAAGATGGCAGCCAAGGCTGGCCGTGGTGTAATTTTTGCTGACATTAACATTTTTTCTATTTATGTTTATTATGATAAAGAACATGATTCACACTAATGCTTATATATTTTATTTTATAGTTGGATGGGCTGGAGATGCTGTACTTCGCGTTTGGTCATGAGCAGTGGCCGGGTTACAGTCGCGAGTGGGCGCAGGATGAGGTTGGTGGCATAATGTCTATATTCAAATAGAGTTGTCACCTGAAGGAGGCAGGGCCACATGCACCCGAAACCCAGCTTCAGGAGGAGACACAAGTGTCTGTTGGCGTTGCCCGTCGAAGACAAGAGGGACGTAGGCTAGAGCGTTGACGGAAATAGATGCACCATGTTCCTGAGCCCATTACAGCTCCTAGTCCTTGCACTTCGGGTTGGGTTAGGCCTCCATTTATAGCATCGACATACTGCAGCCAACCCTTGTATTACGAGTCCACTCAGCAGGGGGGTACAGGGTGCGAGGGATTCAGCACGCAAAGTCATACGCCTCCACCGCCTGCCTCGCAGATGCAGCCTATATATATGGCTACTGCAATGGCGATGGCATCAACGGATGTTGGGACCAGTAGTGACGTAGCTCCTTCGGAGTGGACTGGTACCGACATTGACGAGATGCTCTCACAGCTTGATTATTCTGCAGGAGGTTGTGGGGGTTGGCCATCAGATGTACCATATGCCACCTCAGCTGCTGAGCATCCCCGACCCTCATCTCCAGAGCAGGCCCTTCTCATCCAGACCCTTCTCCGCGACCGCGTGGACGGAGGCTACCTGATCGTCAGGCGCATCATTATCAGTGGCCACCGAAGTCTTAGTTTTTGCGCCTTTGTGTTTTTTAATTTTAATTTGTAATAGATTTTATTTGTTAAGTTAGAGTTGTTTCAAACATTTTTTTGTAACAATTACTAACACCGTGAGTAACACTAATTGATATCAGAGGCAAACAGTAACAATTGAAGATAAGCAAACTTCATAAAAACTACTTAATACAATTCATCATTCAATTTCGGTAACTGGTTTGTTAAAAATAGCTAAAATCTCAATTGGACAAAAACATTTCTAGTAGTTGGATTCTGTCAACATCTTTAACACGTCTTCATCGCTAATCAACTCTTTTATGTGATATTCGATTGTCTTGTCTGAATAAGTGTAATGGGCTGGCTGTCGAAAAAACAATTTTCTAACCACCTGTGAGTTGTGAATTCCATAAGGGGGAACCCCAACAGGCGCAGCTTGCTTGATGACATCCTTCAATGTTTCAATGTTGCATCCTGAAGGAATTTCAAACCTTTTTGGATTTGTTCCAGTGAATGAATAACCCACAGAACCGCCTTGTCGTGGTATGTTCCACTTGCCGTATTAATATAGCATTGCATCATGTGTAGGGACGATGGTGGATCGAAGTTGGTTCAGTATACCATCGGCTGTTCTGTTAATGGTGCATAATATTTCTATAGGGCCAACACTTGACATTTGGTCATGGCACATTAACATTGTGCAAACATCATCATCATTTGTGAGTTACAGAGAATGAAAAAAATATTGTTGACCTACATGTAGGGATGACTGTCGGTAATAAATTTCATCAACAAAATGGTCATTAGTTAGCAGAAGGGTGTTGTGCATCCTACTCTTGAGTGTCTGAAAAGAACACTCATTATGCACTCGCATTGGTATTGGAGTAGGACATTGATAAGAAACACCAGTTTCGTTGTGTTTCATTGATCCATTTGGAAAAAATGAATGCTAATTTGGAGTTACCAATGGTCTCTTTGCTTGTTTCTCCTAAGAATGCCATAGTATTCAGATTGAATTTCGATTACAGAGGTATGTTGTGTGGGAGTGGGAGTGTCTGGCTTATATAAGGGTGTGTTCAGTGACACCCTACTTGGGCGTGTTCAGCCACGCCCTATTTGTTAGGCGTGTTCAGTCACGCCCTATTTGTTAGGCGTGTTCAGCCACGCCCTATTTGTTAGGCGTGTTCAGTCATGCCCTATTTGTAAGGTGTCTTAAATGACGCCATAATTCGGCGTGTTCAGTCACGCCCTAAATGTTAGGCGTGTTCAGTCACAGCCAACTTTGACGTGTGTGTGATCAGTCACGACTTGTTTCTTAGGGTATTTGGTTTCGTTTGTGGGTTTAGGGTTTAGTGTTTATGGATTATGTTTTCATTTTGATTTTTTAGGTTGTTTAGTTTAGGGTTTAGGGTGTTTGGCTTCATCCACCTAATTGGTTATTTAGTATTCCATTTTTAAAACTGATCATTGTACGTGTAATGAAAAGCAAAACATGATGCGTAATATCACGTTTGTCAACAAAATACAGGGGTAACACAACATATTTATAAATGAAATACATTTAACACCACTAATAAATCAAACATAATTACAAAATCATGAAACACCACCCCGAGTAGGACAAGCTCTACGATTATGTCCAACTTGCTTGCAAAGATCGCATTTAGGAAGTCTCTGTGATGTTTCGACTTCGTCCATCTCATTATGTATTCTAGTGGACCTTGGACGACCCTTTGCACGCAACATTGACCTGTCATGTATAATAACTGCATCTTCACTCGGTGGAATAACAAGTTCATTACCAATTGGCTGCCAAGGCAATGAATAAGCCTGAACCAAGTTGCTTACCAGGAAGACATCATCCACATACTAAAAAGGATTCTGAAGGACCTGTAAAGTAGCAGCTGCGGCGTGGCTATAAGGGTATTTGAAGGCCTTAAACTTGCCACACTGACAAAAATGCTCTGTTAGGTTTACTGAATATGACCTATCCCAGCTGTCATCCACCTCAAATAATGTTTGCTCAAGGTTATATGTGCGTACATTATGGCCTGTAGCAAGGGTCTGATTATGCCTCAAAGCATCAACGACATTTTTGCAATGTTGTTGTGAATGCGGAAGCTGTGAAGCAGCCGCCTGACCCCTGCATACAAAATAATGAACCAATCGGCTGTACGTGTTTTTCACCAGGGCAGTGATAGGCATGTTCCTTGCTCCCTTGAACACCCTGTTGACTGATTCAGACAAATTTGTTGTCATATGGCCATATCTTCTCCCCTCCACATCATATGCACATGTCCACTTTTCCTTAAGAATGCTGTCAATCCATTCTGCAACCTCAGGACTGGTATCAAGGAATCGTGCAAACGCTATGTCAAAGTCAACCATAGAAGGAGTATAACCTCCACAATTATAATACCATTAACAGTAGTTGGGGTACACATTTATGTCATCTTAATAAATTACAAATAATTGTTAACATACCTAAAGTCATGAGGGTCTTCTTCAATATTGCATTCTTGAACCTTTGATTAAAATTATTGGCAATATGACGAAGGCAAAACACGTGATACGCAAAAGGTGGTTGCCAACCGGCATCATTGTCCACAACAGATATTATCCTCCGGTGCCGATTTGAAATGAGACATATATTTTGCATTTGGGTAACCTGGAAGCGAATGTTAGCAAGAAAGTATTTCCAAGCTTCCAACGTCTCTCCCTCAACAATGGCAAATGCCAGTGGCAGACATTTATTATTTCCATTCTGAATCGTGACAATCAACAATTTTCCTTTATACTTGCCATATAAGTGAGTCCCATCAATTTGAATGATGGGTTTGCAAAATTTAAAAGCCTCGCAACATTGTCTAAAAGTTCAAAACATGCACTAAAACAGACGTTTTGCCCGTACCAGTCGATGTGCCACAAAGTAAGCATTTGTTTGAATATCAAAAAAAGAACCTGGTGAAAAACGAAGCATGTAGTTGCACCACCTGGGCAAAAATGCATAAGATTCTTCCCAATCCCCATAAATCATTGCCATTGCTCTCTACTTCGCATACCAGCCCTTTCCATATGAAACTTTAAATCCATACGTATTGGTGATCCTCTCCTGGACCAATGCAATTGACACACCCAGTTCCTCCTTAACCATTCCTAAAAATGAAATTGTAACATTCACATTAACAACAAACCTTAAAAAAAATAATATTTGTCATATAAAGCAAAAATATTAAGTACATACCTACTACAAGTGAAGCAATATCATTAACATCAAGCTGTCTGTGATCCTGTGTAATATGGTCATTCAGATAATTGTGTTTTCCACCCCATCTTGAAACAACCCACTTCTCACCGTACGTTGGTTTAATCACCCTAACCCTCCAAGGGCAACCATCGTTGTGAGCAACACACTTCATGGTAAACTTGTTAGGCTTCCTCTCAACCACAAATGCTTCTTGATGCTCCCTCATCAGCTTCCGCTTAATTGCAATTTGTGCGTCCTTTTTGGATGGAAATTCCTGTTTAACAAACAAATTGTCCCCTAATTGCCATGGACCTTGCACTGAACCCGAACTCGAAGTAGAATCGGTAAAAGATTTTTCTTCGCTTGGATGATTCCAATCAATATATGTGTAATGTGGAATTCTATCCCAAAAAGGAATGACCGCACCACCTTTAAATACAAAACAGTTGAATAAACATATCATGCAAACTAAAATGCTATAACATACACATATGCAAATATCAGACCACTTCATCATTCATTTAAGTCATGTAACATACCTTCAACAAGTTGTTCTAATTGAGTTGATCCAACGTCCGAATGATGACGGATTTGAGACGACCCCACGTCAGTGTCTTGTTGGAATGCAATCGCATGCACACTAGCATCTTCATCATTATCCGACGCACTGGCATCCTCCTGAAGAAGACGATCTTCCATTGCGATATTTTCATCATCGTCATCCTCTTCATCGTCATCCATAACCCAAGTTGGGTCATGTGAATCTTCCACAGACACGTTTACACCTACAACACCATATGATGATGCAATATGTGCAGAATTAAAAGCGAGTGACCTCGTGGGTAAAACAACATCCTCTGCTGTAGTAAAATCCACGTACAACTCTAAAAAATCCTTCCATGCCTGCTTAAAAAATTCTTCAATTACCATTTCCAAGTCTTTATCATCCAGTATTTGAAACCCCATGTATTGTTCATGTTGCTATAATCTTGTCGTCAGCAAAGTGATACATTGGTTGTGATTTAGACCTAATTTTTGTCGTATCTTCTCACGCAAATCACCCAATGTTGAGTTTCCCTTGATACGTGTCGGCCTTTTCTCTCCTTCAAAGACAACACCCCGTCGCCTTTCAACTTTCCTTCTATTGAAAAATAACACAACACGAGCACACTCCTAACCACCTGAACTCATTTCCTACAGTCAGCAAAAACAACTTCAAATATTAAGAAACAATACAATAAACCCTAAAACAAGCACCCTAAACCCTAAACTAACAAATATAAACCCTAAACCCTAAACCATAAACAAAACACCCTAAATCCTAAACCGTAAACCTAAACCCTACAACAAAAAGCATGAAACCATAAACACCGAAACGTAAACCCTAAAACAATCAACCCTAAACCATAAACCAACCACCCAAAACCCTAAACACTGAAACATAAGCCCTACAAAACACACACTAAAAACTAAGCCCTAAAACCTAAGCCCTAAACCCTAAACCCTAAACCCTAAATCAAACACTCTAAACCCTAAACCCTAAACACACACCATAAACCATAAACACAAACCCTAAACACTATACCCTAAATCCTAAGCCCTAAATATTTAACCCAACACTAAACCATAAATCCTACACATTAAACCAACCTACACCCTAACAATTTTCTATGAACCTAACATCTATGTCGCTAACAAATTCATATGGCCCTAACAATTTTCTAATTAAATAATATAACACATTAAATAATTGACAAAAAAAATTAAATCACTTACTTGTTGGCAGAGCTTCGCTGCATAACTAATCCACTCACAAACTCTAGAGAGAAGGCTAAGCAATTTTTACAGAGAAAATCAAATAGTGACAATGGTAAAAACCTAATTTTTTGGGCTGTATTACCTGTGAACCAATGGGCCAGGACAAGCGCTTTAAATAGAACTGAGGCACTGAAACACGCCTGATTTAGGCGTGTTTGACTGCCCCAGATTTCAAATTAATTTTTTAATTTGTATTATTTATTTATTTTTTGCCTGAAAAAGAAGAGAAGTACACCAAAGGAAGGGTAATGTATGCTAAAGAGTCAATAAGCTGAGAAAAAAATTAGAAAAGGAAACAATCAAGATTCGTAGTTGATATCAATTTTCAAATTAAGGTTGATGTGAACTATCTATTTTATTTGAATTTTTCTCTTGCTAATTATCTATTTTAATATCTTTTTTTCATGTATCTTCGGGTAAAGTCGATCGTCGAGTTACATTTGGTCAAATAAAAAGATTTTCCTGGAAAAAACTGCAGATAGCTACAGACAACTTCAACGAGAAAAATATTTTAGGACAGGGAGATTTTGGAAAGGTTTATAAAGGTATTCTAGCAGATGGCACCAAAGTTGCTGTCAAAAGGTTAACTGATTATGAAAGTCCTGCGGGTGATACAGCTTTTCAGCGTGAAGTCGAGTTGATAAGAATAGTTGTCCATAGGAACCTGTTACGGCTCATTGGTTTTTGTACTACTTCAACTGAACGCCTCTTAGTTTATCCCTTCATGCAGAACTAAAGTGTTGCCTATCGTCTACGAGGTATTTGGTTACATTGATATGAGAATTCCTGGGGTCCGCTAAGTATTAAAATTGATTTGCTATAAAAGAGAGAGTATTATTAGTTATTACATTATTTTGTAACTTGGATTAGAGGGGTCATTCATGTAGTTAAATAGTTACTAACCTTAATATCTTATTTGGTTTCAGTCATATAAACCATCTTAACATTTTCTAGATAATCAAGGTTTAATCTAACATTCAGGACAACTTCTGACATTTTCAAAATTTTTGTCTGGAACTTCAGAGTTCTTTTGTTATTAGTAATTCTTGTCTTCACAACAGACTTTGGGGAATAGAACAAGAATATGAGAGATGAATATGATGACATGTGTTTTATCAGAAAAACTTAGTAGAAATGTAGCAACTTTCATTTTGCAGGCGTACCCAATTTTAAATATTCAGCTTTGTGCTGTATTAAAATCATGAAAGCCTGATGTGATATGGAATTCAAGCATGTCTGCATTATGAATTTTGTATCATTGTCTGGCAGTATTTTAATTTGTGGGTAGCTTGAATCTCTAATAGGGGTCATTATGTAGAATTGACAATTGCCAATAACTTGCAGCACCGGAATACTTGAATATCACTGAGAAGAAGGGCAAGGCTAATGACTGATGGATTCAACAGTTGCAGAAATGTGGTTTGTAATATTTCTGAAGGTATAAACAATAGCATTCCAAAACAATTTGATATGTTCTGATGCTTCAAATTCAATCTTCGATTGTGTGGTTCCTAGTACAAAATTAGTGACTCCTCAAGTTTTGTTCAGGTGCCATGTATTCATTCCCTCAAATACCCTTGCCGCCAAGAGCTTTAGAGGCTGCTAAACAGGCTGGAAAGGTTCCAGATGTTTTCTACTGCCTCCCAAACTTTTGGAAGCCACTGGCATATCCACTGTTTCAGGTTCAGGATTTGGACAGAGAGAAGGGCACATACTTATACATTTATTTTCTAATGTTTATAAATGATCCCCTTTTCTTTGCCTTTCTTTAGAGTCATCCCACATGCCTATTCCCATGTTAGTCATGCAACGAGAATGTGCTTTAATTAGGCCATATATGATGTAGTAACACATGAAGCAAAGAACCAGTAACATCTCGAGTGATGCCCTTTATGTTTACATTCATGAAGACCACACTGCGAAGATAAATCCTTTAATTTGTGGACCACTTGGGGCTGATTTTGATGGTGACTGTGTCCATCTGTTTTATCCGCAGTCACTTGCTGCTAAAGCTGCAGTTGTGGAGCTATTTTCTGTGGAGAATCAGCTGCTTAGCTCTCACAGTGATGATTTGAACCTACAGTTATCCACAGACTGCATGTTGTCACTGAAGATGTTGGTCAAGAGATGTTTTTTTGGTATAGCGGCAGCTAATCAATTGACAATGTTTCTTTTGCTTCCTTTGCCTCGGCCTGCTTTGTTCGAGACCAGTTCTGATGATGCTTGTTGGACTTCCATCCAAATTTTTCAGGGTGCTTTACCTATGGGTTTTGATTGCACTGGGGGACAGCATTTGATTAGGCAGAGTGAAATCTTAAAGTTTGCCTGCAACCATAAATGAAATAGCAGCCTCAACAGTCTCCTTCTCTTATTCCTTTAATAATACTCACCTTGGATTGATTGATGAGAATCGAGGCTTTGTTATGGGTGAGAGAAGGTTGGTGATTGTTTCTCACGAAAGCCCTCAACGATCTCTCAGTAGTTTTTCCTACGACAGGCTTCCTTCCCAAACGCTCATCCTCTCCATCCTCGATTCTCTTTCCGTAATATATAACTGGATTCTCTTTTTTTCTTTGTGATCAACAAACGTTCTGGATATATATTGCATTGATTGATGCATGATTTTGTTCTTAGCAGATGTTGAAGTTGCAAATGCAGCAACTGTTGCAGAACTTAAGCAGGCGGTGGAGGCAGTTTTCTCTCATGTGCCTCAGAAGGTCCCGGGGAAAATATTATGGTTCGTATTCATTAATTATGTTAGGTATGTTTCTGAATATATATGTAATTTCACTAATTGGATTTTGGAAAGCCTCTAGGTTTTGATGATAGGTATAACAGGGGAACGTGATTTATTATTATTATTTGAAAATTCTGCAGTTTCGATTTACTTAATTATCATAATCTGCTACCTGCCTGAGTTATTTAATAATCATAATTCTTTTGTTTGTAGGTCACTTGTTTGGCCGCAATTTTGCTTACGCTATCAAGGACAAAAATTACTATCAGAATCGGATTATATTAGAGATTATGGCATCAAGGATGATGACCAAGTTTGTGTCTCCCAATAGTGCTTAATTTACTCAGATTATGATTATATAATTTCTGTGACTTTCAAGTGGCTATAACACTATCTACCAAATATTTCAAAAGGACATTTAATTCTCAACTTGTTCGTTATTTTACTTTAGCTATAGTTTCTTTCTTATAACATGTGATGTGTGTAGTTCGAAGTCCATTGGTCTCTTGACTCATGGTTATTATTTTGTTTTGGTCTTTGCAGCTTCATTTTGTGCACCATGTATCTGACACTTGCAGTTTCGAGAGAAAGCAGTCCAAGAAACGAGTCGTCAATTTGAAATAACATATGAGGTAACAAGTTTTCTATAACCTTGCTAAATATTCTGGTTTGCCTGCATTCTGTTTGCCATGTATGTTGCATTAGATGAGCTTTGACCTTTGTTCTGGCATGTCTAGAAAATCAGCTCTATCATCTACCTTATGACTTTTATCTCATTTTAAATTAAACTGTATTGGTGCAATGCAGTGTCTTCCAAAATAAATTCACGAAATAATACACGATCTGTTTTACTTTACCTTTACTGCTTTACAGTTACATGCCAAATATTTTACTTGTATGTTGTGTCCCACATTCTTAGTATTGTCCTTGGAAAAACTATGGTTTTTCTTTCTGTTCCAGACACTATTAAAAATTAAATTTTGTCTGATTTCTTTATGATGATTTCATATTTGCATGTACAAAATTAGGAAAATACACATGGCCACTTACGTGAGACCTTTCGTACATGTGTCCATCCTCCACGTCAGTCCTGTTACAGGAATGCGGACGTCAATCCTCAGCAGCCAGGCCATTTAGGCCACCGTCTTATCTGTTACATATTATTATTATTCAAATAATACACCTAATTATCTTCAAAAGATTATCTATAATCACCGAATTATCTACAAATTTGTTACTTATCTACTAGGTAATAGATTATCAACAAGTTACACATTATCTTTAATTTGAATTATATACAACATGCAACTATCATTAACCTTATCTACAGGTTAATTATCTACAAAGGTCCAAGGCCCACACTCACCCTATAAATACAAGTTCCATCTAACCTCTACACACATAATTCACTCACGGTGAACACATTCTACACGATACTCCATTCTCATTCGAGATTTATCCCACTCGGATGTCTACTCTCACATTCTCTTTATATGCTTCACTGTAATTGATGTACTTACTTGAGCATCAAAGTCATTTTCTTTGTTTTGCAGGTCCCCCTCCTTAACAAGGTTGACTCATCATTCGACGTGCAGAGTCCGGAACCCACCTGGACCACGTCCACCCTTGCGCGTTACAATTCTAGATTTTGGTAAGAACATTTGGCGCTTATCATGGGACTGTGGTAAAACTTACCTTGTGGCCTCACATCCTTCATCAAATCACATCCACTGTCAACTCACAGATGGTTAGCACACGCTTTAGCCTTAGGCTTCATACTCCTGTTGACATTTTCCTATCACAGGGAATGAGCACACTCAAAGGGAGTCACACCCTTGACAAGCCGTCCACCCTCAGGGTGGTCCCAGCTCAGCATAGGTATACCATCTAGAAGGGCGGACAACGCGACGACATCCATTTGTTGATCGCATTATGGAAGTAGATCTACCCTCAGGTTGGAAATCTCTCCACCTAGAGAGGTACGATGGCAACACTGATCCTGATGAGCATCTGAATGCCTTCCTCACTCAGGCCAACCTCTACACCAATAACGATGTTGTGCTATGTCGAGTGTTTCCCACTTCTCTCAAGGGACCAACATTGACATTGTACAGTGGAATTCCTTCGAGGTTCATCAACAGTTTTGACACTCTAGTCGAGAGATTTAGTGCACAATATGTGACCAATCAGTCTCATAAGCTAACTTCAGTTGCATTAGTCAGTCTGCAACAAGCAGATGACGAACCACTTTTGAGATTTATGGAACGATTCAGACGAATAACTGTCAAAATCTGTAATCTCAACCCCAAGGTAAGGTCGTGGATAGTTTGTGCAAGAAACCACCATCTAGTATGGACGAAATACGCGAACGACACAAAGAATACATTCACATGGAAGAGATGTCCAAGTTCTGGAATGAAGTCCGACAAGCAAGACAAAAGCGAGATGAGAAGGAAGGAGCAACTATGACTGACCCATGTAGGTCAGAAAAAAAGCACAAGCCTAATGAGAGCTAGTCTTTCCAAAGAAGACCCAGGTATGAGTGCTACACTCCCCTGACGGTTAACCGTGCAACCATCATGGAAGAAGCCTTCAACACGGAGGTACAAGTAAGATTGCCTCAACCACTTGCTTCTAAGTCGGGGATGAACAACACCAAATACTGAAGATATCATCCTAGTAGCGGTCACAACACAGAGGACTGCCAGTCCCTAAAGGATAAAATCAAAGAACTCATACAGGTAGGGTACTTATCACGATTCATAAAAATACCTGATAATCACCTAACTGGAACTATACTTGGGGGACATCCCGAGGACCACAGAAACCAAGATGCTGACAGGAGAAGAGTCAAAGCAGAAGACAAGAGGCGACAGAGGCAACATTAGCCCAGACATGAACGCTAGCCTCCTCGACAACAAGAGAACGAGCCTGCCCAACAAATCTGAGGTGTGATCAACACCATCGTGGATGGGTTCTCTCATGGAGGACTATCCAGCTAGTCTCAAAAGAGACACCTTCATGCTATACGGGACATTGACATTAATTACATTGATGCTCCCTCACCACGATGCCTACCTCCTATCACATTCACATATAAAGATTTCCAAGGAATCGACCCTGTCAACAAGGATGATCCAATGATGGTTTCCCTTGTAATAGCCAATTTCAAGGTATCAAGGGTCTTCATTGATCAGGGGAGTTCAACAGATATCCTATATTGGAAAAATTTTCAGAAGGTCGAGGTTTCACCAAATGTGATTCAACCTCACCCTAGACCCCTCCTAGGCTTTGCAGAAGAAAAGGTGGAAACCAGAGGTTACGTGGAACTTATGACCACCTTCAGTCAGGGCTCACTCTCAAGGAGGCTCATCATTAAGTACTTAATTGTCAATACCAGCACCTCCTATCTTGCTTTAATTGGCAGGAAAATGCTACAGAAGTTGGGAGCCATCGTCTCCACACCTCACCTAAAGATGAAATTTTCCATCATGACGGGAGAAATAGTCATTGTCAAGGCAGATCAGAACAAGCTCGACAATGCTACGCTGAAAGTCTAAAAGTGGCATCGTATCCTCCCAACAGGGAGCCGAGCAGAACCATCCCACTTCGGGGGGTACCAACCAAGTCATGAGCATAGACAAAGGGTCCACCCCTTACACCCTAACTATGTATACAACTTAGCATGGCGACACATTTAGTATGGACCCGTATGACAAAATCATTGACAAAGGTCCTAGCCCTATTGAAGAACTCATCAAGCCGCAGCCTGGACCCAAACCCTAGCAATGTATACAGCTCAGCAGGAACCATACCAGCCACAAGCATAGACGTTTAGCAGATGTTCTACACAAGAATGCGGGCTTATTCACTTGGCAACCATCTGACATATCAAGTATCCATCCCAATATCATATGCCACAAGCTAGCCATCTCACACCTCATATGCAGGTATGACTTACCTTACGCCATAGTCATCAGCAATGGCATGCAGTTCGAAGCTCAAACTCACGAAGACTTTCTCACGGGGCTAGACGTCAAACTTGGACCCAACTGGGAAGGCCCAGTCAGGATTGTCACGAGCCTAGACAATGACGCTTACAAACTACAGGAACTAGATGGTAAAGTAATCCCAAGAACATGGAATGCTACCCATCTGAATTTCTACTTCAGTTGACCTATTAAAAACTGGATAGTGTACTATTTTCTCTACTCGAGTCTTTTGTCTTGAGAAAAATGTCAGGGTTTTGGCTTGAGAGGTTTTAACGAGGCATATCCGAAGAATAGAAAGGGAATATGTACTCAAATGATATATTGAATAAAATGTATTTCCCTTTAAATTTTATGTCAACTACACAAAGGCTTGTAAAACCCAAGGTCCACCCTTGTTGAGCCTAGATGAAACTCAGAACGGACGAGTTCCTGGTTGCATCTCCAGAGGCTTGTCAAACCCAAGGTCCACCCTTGGTGAGCCTAGACAAAATCCAGGATGGACAAGTTTCTAGTCGCATCTCCAGAGGCTTGTAAAACCCAAGGTCCACCCTTGGTGAGCCTAGACGAAACCCAAGATGGATGAGTTCCTATTCTCATCTCCAGAGGCTTGTGAAACCCAAGGCCCACCCTTAGTGAGCCTAGACAAAACCCAAGACAAATGAGTTCCTGGTTGCATCTCCGCAGGCTTGTCAAACCTAAGGTCCACCCTTGGTGAGCCATGACGGACGCGTTCTGGTTGCATCTCCATAGACTTGTCAAACCCAAGGTCCACCTTGGTGAGCCTAGACGAAACCCAAGACGGATGACTTCTTGGTCACATTTCCAGAGGCTTGGCAAACCCAAGGTTCGCCCTTTGTGAGCCTAGACAAAACCCAAGACAGATGAGTTCCTGATCGCATCTTCAGAGGCTTGTGAAACCAAGGTCCACCTTTGGTGAGCCTAGAAAAAATCCAAGACGAGCAAGTTCCTGGTTGCAACTTCGAGAGGCTCATTAAACCCTAGGTCCACCCTTGGTGAGCCCCTTCTAAGCTAAGTCTCGCCTTACCAAAAATCTGAGGTATGAAAACTCTAGCTTTGTAGCGATACAAGTCCATAATAACCTCGTCAAAATCCAGGACAGACGTGTCTTGGTCGCTCTCCGAAGATTCATAAACTCGAGCTTTGAAAGATTGCAAAGGTTCATAAACTCGAGTCTTGGTAGACCTCCACCTTCAAAGGTTCATAAACCCAAGATCCACCCTTGGTAGACCTTCGCCTTCTAAGGTTCATAAACTTGAGCTTTGGTAGACCATAAAGGTTTATAAACCCGAGTCTTGGTAGATCTCTGCCTTCAAAGGTTCATAAACCCAAGGTCTACCCTTGGTAAACCTCCACCTCCTTATGTTCATAAACCCAAGGTCCACCCTTGGTAGACCTCCACCTTCTAAAGTTCATAAACCTGAGCTTTGGTAGAACACAAAGTTTCATAAATCTAAGTCTTGGTAGACCTCTGCCTTCAAAGGTTCATAAACCCAAGTTCCACCCTTGGTAGACCTCCACCTTCTAAGGTTCATAAACCCGAGCTTTGGTAGACCGCAAAGGTTCATAAATCTGAGTCTTGGTAGACCTCCACCGCTATAGTTCCTTAAACATCAAGGGTCCACTTTCTACAGCACCCTTAGTGGACGTTACAGGTCCTTAAACATCCATGGTCCGCTTTCTACATCACCCTCGGTGGACCTTACAGGTTCTTAAAGGTGAACCTTATAGGTCCTTAAACATCCAAGGTTTGCTTTCTATAGTACCCTTGGTGGACCTGATAGGCTCTTAAAGGTGAATCTTACAGGTCCTTAAACATCCAAGGTCCACTTTCTATAGCACCCTCGGTGGACCTTACAGGTTCTTAAAGGTGAACCTTATAGGTCCTTAAACATCTAGGGTTCGCTTTCTACAACACCTTTGATGGACCTTATAGGTTCTTGAAGGTGAACCTTACAAGTCCTTAAACATCCAGGTACACTTCCTATAGTACCTTCGGTGGACTTTACAGGTCCTGAAAAGTGGAACTTATAGGTTCTTAAACGTCCAGGGTTAGCTTTCTACATCACCCTTGGTGGACCTTACAAGTTCTTAAAGGTGGACCTCAAGCAAAACCCAGGACCAGCTCCTGATATTCTACAAGTTCACGAATCTAGGACGAACAAGTCACTGGTCAACCTCTAATGGTTCTCAAAACCCAAGGTCAATCTTTGGTAAACCTCTTTCTCCCAAGGCTTGACAAAACCTAAGGTCTACCCTTGGTCAGCCCTGACAAAACCAAGGATGGAAAACTCCTCTGGTATCAGACTTGACCAAACTCGAGGTACACAAGGTCTACCCTTGACATACTTTATTGTTGCTAAGCTTTCTTTTGTAGGAATACAAGCTTGCAGGAACATAAAAAGCCTAAGGTCTATCCTTGGCACACAAAAACCTAAGACATATACTTACTCCTTTGACACCTTAACAAACAGGACCATAGGATCATTTGTTTTGCAGGAACAAGTTTTCAAGATCCACCCTTGACGCTCAAAACCTAAGAAATGCTCTTGGTACATTTACTCCTTTGACACCTTGACAAACAAGGCCATGGGATTATTTGTTTTGCAACCCTTGATGAACAAAACCCAAGACACACTCTTGTACATTCATTCTTTTGGAACCTTGACAAGCAGGGCTATAAGATCAGCCACTCGCAAAAGTAGGAATCGAAAACACACGTCTAAGATTCACCCTTGATGTTCAAAACCCTAGTCATACTCTTGGTCATGTTATTCCTTGGGAACTTCAACAAGCTAAGTCCGAGGAACAACTACTCACCTTCGAACAAGACGCAAAATGAGATACTGTCAAATTACAGGATCTGATTTTCTACGATGAAAGGATGTCATTTAAATGGCATATTCTCATCACCACAAGAAATTCATAAATAGAAGACAACACTATACAAAAACTTAGAAGATTGAAGGAGAAGAAATAAATGTTGCCATTAAAATAATTATCAAGATTACATGGCATTCACGACCCAAAGCTAAAAAAGCAAAAATACAAAGATGGCCACCTAAACATTGTCCCCATCGTCTTGCTCCTCATCAACGCCTTCTTCAAGTGAGGCAATCTCATCTTCATCAAGCAGGACACCACCCTTCACATCCTTGAATGGGTCAAAGAGACCAAAATCAAGGTCTTTGGTGAAGAAGCCGGCCTGCCTAACGGCTTTGAGAAAACCTTTCTCATGTTACTCTACCACCTCACGGTTGTAGGTTGAGAGCTCCTTTTCAAGCTCTCAGTGGATAGTCTTCTCTTTATTCAACTGAGTTTTCGAGGTAGCCACCTTCCTAGCAAACTCATCCCTCTCAGAATCGACCCTATCAACCTTGGCAGCCAACGCCTTCTTCTCTCATAGCAGGACTTTACCTCGGTTAGCCAGGTCGTCACCATCCAACCTGGTGCACAGTAACTTTGACAAGACACCACTTGTTTTGGTAGACAGTTGGATGTTGGACCTAACCACTTCAGCAAATGCCACAATGGCACTATTCAACTTAGAGTGCTCTACCCGCTAGACATTGCAAACGGCGGACTTCAACATGACCATCTCTTTTTCAAGAAAGGTTGCCTTATTTACGGCCTCGTGGTGGAGTTGTCCGTTCTCTTCCAAGATAGCCAAACTCCTCTGAAGAATGAGCTTTGCAGAATCTGTAGAGCATTGAAGACCAACCAACCTGGATACCTTACTTGCCTAACATGTCTGACCTCGCCTACATAATAGAGTATGTCCTTCCTGGATAATTCAATAGTAACAACCTAGACAATACATGTCTAGGCTAAGGGGACTTCACAAGTTACACACTTACATTCTTTGCATTCGTCGTGGTTATCACCATCGACATCGGATAACACTTGTCCATGTTCAAGGGATTCATGAGCCCGCAACTCTCTTATCTGTCAAGGTTATCACCATTGACATTGGACAACACTTGTCCACACTTGGGGACTGCACGAGATCACCATTCTTTTATATATTTCAGGTTACTAGTCTTGACACTAGACAATCCTTATCAACCCATAATGCTCTTACAACCTCTTTCGCCCGCAAGCTGGCTCAGAGGCTGGGGAATTTATGTATTGCACAAAATTGAGAAGATACACGTGGTCACTTATATAGGACCTTTCGTACACGTGTCCACCCTCCACGTTAGCCTTGCTACAGGAATGCTAATGTCAACCTTCAACAGCCAAGCCATTCAGGCCACCGGCTTATGTGTTACGTATTATTATTCAAATAATACACCTGACGTAACAGTTGAACCCATAGCCATTAAGTTTTCCCAAATCTTCCTTGCAATAGAACCCAATCTTCAAGCAAACTTCAAGAAAACATAAGCTTCCAGCACTCCTTGAAATTGGGGCTGTTTTAGAAGTTTAAATTGCAGAAAATGGAATATGGAAGAAAGGATAGGGATGAAGGTGAAGACACCATGGAGAAGCTCTCCAATAAGTCTAGGAAGAATCACCACAATAGCATTGGGAAGCCATTGATAAGACTTAAGAAGTTCTTGAACAAGAACAAGAGAGAAACTCTCATAACAATTTTCAGAAATTGTATTAATGAACCAAAGTTAGTTACATTCAGTTTTGGCACCTTATATAGGCCACAAAATTACAAGCTAAATGTCACTAAATGTAAGGAAAATGCAAATTGAAATGAAGCCTAAATGAAGCTTGAAGTGTAAGCTTTGCCAAAGTGACTCTTGGCTTCCCAAACATGTGCAGTTGCAGTTTCAGACTGAAATAATCGATTAATTCGCACTTGTAATCGATTAAAATAGATCTATTTACCATTTTCAAGCTTATGTAATCGATTAAATGGCCTTTGTAATCAATTAAAACATTCAAGCTTTGTTTTAATCAATTACGTAATCGATTAAAACAGTCAAGACTTGTTTTAATCGATTATGGAAGTTAAATAATCGATTAAAGTAGTAGGTTCTTGTTCTGTTTGAAGCTGACACACTGGTAATCGATTACAGGTCCAAAATAATCGATTAAAATAGTGGAAAACCTATTTACAAGTGTTTGTATTGAATTTCTTCTAACAAGTGCTGGAATTTATTGAATTGAATTGGACGTGAGACATCAAAACTGCTATTGTCATCCTTGAGTAGATGTGCATCCTCATGCTTGCCCAAGTTAGCTTGAATGTGATCTTGAAATGCTTGAGTCCTAGCTCTTGTCATTGGTCCTTTAAAGCTCACCAAAGTGTTTTAAACTCTCTTTCTAGACCTTTAGCTTGCCATGAACCTCCATCAACACCTAATTATCTTCAAAAGATCATTTATAAGCATCGGATTATCTACAAGTCATTACCTACAAAACTGTTACTTATCTACTAGGTAACATATTATCAACAAGGTACACATTATCTTTAATTTGAATTATATACAGCCTGCAATTATCTTTAACCTTATCTACATGTTAATTATCTACAAAGGCCCAAGGCCGTCGCTCACCTTATAAATACAAGTTTCATCTAACCTCTACGTACAATTCACTCACGGTGAACACATTCTACATGATACTTCATTCTCATTCAAGACTCATCCCACTCAAATGTCTACTCTCGCATTCTCTTTATATGCTTCACTGTCATATAATTGATGTACTTACTTGAGTCCTTTCCTTTTTTTTTTGTAGGTCTCCCTCCTCAACAAGGTTGACTCATCTTCTGGCGTACAGAGTTTGGAACCCACTTGGACCACGTCCACCCTTGCGCGTGGCAATTCCAGATTTTGGTAACAATGCTTTTCTTCACTATTCATATGTATTAAATTTGTTGATCCAAATAAGGAAGGAAAGAAAAAATAAGTCAAAGCTTTTGTATGTACTTTGCCTTTATATGTATTACGTCATTGTTATCACATGCTATTTTTTCTGATTATTACAGGTTATTTGTTAGTTTATATTACCTTCTGATCTATGTTCCATCTTGGTAGTGAATCTCACTCATCTTCACATCTTGCTGCGCCATGTTTAACATTTTGGCTAAAGAATCATTATATTCATTTAGATAATGATGCAAAGGTCCTTATGAAAATATGTGCCTTGTTTTGTTCGGAACAATAATCCAAGGTGTTTTCCTTCGTATCATTTGTTTAATGGAAGTACCCTATTTCTTTTTTCATTAAATCAATATGTACGATTTTGTTGGTGAGGTGGAAAAGAGAAAAAGGATACTTAGAATTAGAATAATGTGGGATTTAATTGATGTTCCACAATTCAATCACTTACTAGTCATATAGTTGATAACCGATGTCGTATCGCTTCAAAATAATTAAACTACGCTAATTCTGTAGCACAGGATTACCCTAGGTCGACTCAGAGACACAATCAATATGGTTCCAACTTCAATTCACTAGTAAATCATAGGGGGATTTTTATCGAACAGTTTGCAGGCAATAAATGAAAATTGCAGAAAAATGTATCAAAATAGAAACTAACAGAATTAATAAAAGGTATTCTAAAATAGATTAAAAAGCATCAATCCAATTCACCAAACCAAGCAATACGAATTATCATAGTTCTCAAATAATGATTTTGTTATGAGAGTTCATTCAATTTCATTAGAAGCAGTTCAATTGAATTAACCCCTAAATTAATTGAAACCACAAACCTAATTGAAATATCATCCAAATAATCTGTGATTAAAATTTGAAATTAGAAAATGAATTCATAACCTAATCTGTTTTCAATCCTAAACACATTCATAATCATGAAAATTGAATAGAGGATTGAAGAAGAAAGTGAACATTGACATAGAATTTGAAATACCAAACGAGAACTCAAATTCTCTTTGCTTGGGCTTGGATCCTTGGATTGATTGATTGTTTAGCCTTCCATGATCATCACCAATGAAAGCCCCATGAAATTAGTGCAAGAAAATGGAAGAACAGAAATGAAAATGAAGAACAGTTGAGAGAAAATAAGAGAAAGGGTTTTAATTCTAAAAACTTATAAAAGTCACTACAAAATATGTTTGTGCTAAAAATTCAGTGTGTCCATCCAATAACTAAAATCACTAAAATATACTGACTGTGTCGGTAGGAAAGGATGGGCCATAATTAAGCCCAACTGATATAACTAATTACTAATTACACCAATTTCGCAGCCCAAAATTCAAGTGCAGTAGTTTTGACTTCCAAGCCTAAATGAACCTCAAAATGACCGAATTGGCCTCGACTTATCTTTGAAAAACTTGTAGATCTTTTCCTTATCTTTTTAGGGACTACTCATATGTACCATTTGGAGTTCTGTGGAGCTCTCTAGGTTGTGGACAAGGAATATAGGTCAAGTAAGCAAAAACTCCGAAAAGAAGCAACAATTATCAATTAAGCCCACTTGTTTGCCTAAGGCAAAAACTGAATTAGAATGAGAAAATAAAAGTCCAAGAGAAGTCAAATAAGCTAAGAAGAATAGAAAAATATTAAACTAAAAATACTCAATCAAAATACCTCACACTTAAACTTTTGCACTCCTGGGCAAAACTAAAAGAAAGACTAAGAGAAAATTTCAAACAAAAGGTAAGAACAAGGCACACACATTTTTCAATGGATCCTAACAATGTACAAAAGTGAGAAAGATGAAAAATGGAAGAATGATATTAAGGTAACAAACAATCCATGAACACATGATCACAAAGTGCAAAGTGAAAAAGTAGTCAAGTTAAAATTAAGAATGAACCAAGGTGATAGAAATCTCTCAAAAAGCAACACTCAACCTCTTCTAATGTGTATGGGTTTATGTTTACACTCAAACACCACATGTAACTAGCACATCCAAATTTTGACAAGACTCTAATTCATTCAACTTGAAGTACACATGCATCAAAAGATCAAAAGGACTTTATAGGCTTGTAATGTATGGCTTGGGTAAAGGGTGGATAAGAAAAGGATATTTAGGCTAAAACTAAGAGAAAAGATGGGCAATGGAGAGTAAGCCAACAAGTATAAAGAGGGGTAGAAACAAAGAACTTATAAGGATGAAAATGAATCACAACAATTTTTATTGCATTTTCTTTTTCTTTTTCTTTGCTTTTCTTTTTCCTTGTTTATGCATTTTTTTCTTTAAACTTTTGCTTTGTAAACTCTTTCTTTTCTTTTCTTTTCTTTTCTTTTCAAATCAAACAGAATAAAAATACCCCACACTTGTTTGAAACTCACTCCCAAAACAATTCCAAGGCCCATTTTCTCCCTAAAGTTAGGATAACTTAGTTTTCCATTTTTTCTCTTTTTTTTTTTTTATAATGAGGTGCACAAGAAAGAAAAGGTTAAAGGCTCAAAAAGGGTAGCAATGGATATCAATGCAAGGATAGTTTATTTGGCTAGTGGATAAAAGAAAGAAGGCCCAAATCATCTCAATCAAAGTATGAGCAACAAGGAATGTCAAAAGAGGCAAGACAAAACATAGAGTAATCTAGCACAAGGGTGAAATCACACATGAAAGAACATGAATGAAATAATGTGATTCATCCACAAAGGCCCAAAAACTCACAAGGCATAGTTCTATCACACATGATTCATCTTAAATTCTATTTATCAAGCCTACTTATCACTTCAACAATTACAGCAATGATTCACATTAAGCATGAAACCTTTCAATCCAACAAAAATTAGTACATTTCTCACAAATTATACAAGTTAGAAATCCTATGAAAAAACATGAAAAAGTGCCTAAATTCTAATTTTTATTTTCTGAATGTAAAAACAGAATAACAACCAGACAAAACAAAACAAATTCAGCAAAAACAATAATAGAAACAGTAACAAAAACAGACAGAAACAAAAACAAACAGAAAATAGAACATAGACAGATAAAACAGAAAACAGACTCAAAAATTAAAACAGACAAAATGTAAAAACAGAAATAGAAATAGAAAATAAACAGAAACAATAAAAAACAAACAGAAACAGACAAACAAAAACGTAAACAGAAAACAAATTTTGTAATCCTTCACCCCACACTTGAAATGCACATTGTCCTCAATGTAAGCATGCAATGAGATGCAAACAAAGAGAAAACAAATAAAAGAAGGGAAAAGGAAACTCCCTAAATGTCATTTGAGGCACATCATCACATAGAATTGGCAAGACCAAAGAGAGGTCCGCCACAAGCTCCTCCTCCACTAGCGGGCTCTCATGAAATAGCTTGAGTTAGTGACCATTCACTTTGAAGACCTTGCCAATAACTTCATTTTTAATCTCAACTGCACCATGGAGAAAAACATTAGTAATAACAAAAGGTCCATCCCATCTAGATCAAAGTTTATCGGAAATAAGCTCGAGGTCAGAGTTAAACAATAGCACTTTTTGGCCAATATGGAACTCCTTCCTAAGAATCCTAGAGTCATGAAATCTCTTCACTTTCTCCTTGCAAGTGCATCAAATGCTCATCAGGGAAATTATCCCTAATACGAAATGATTCAACAGGTCCCTCAATCCTGCTCAAATGATCAGCAACCAAGTTTTTCGCACCAATCTTGTCCTTAATCTTAATATTAAACTCCTGAAGAAGAAGCATCCACCTGATCAATCTTGGTTTAGCATCAGGCTTCTTCCACAGGTACTTTAAAGCTGCATGGTCAGTAAAGACAGTGATATGTGAGCAAAGCAAATAAGATCGGAATTTATCTAAAGCAAAAACAATAGCTAAAAGCTCCTTCTCCGTGATGGTGTAGTTAACTTGGGCTGCATCTAAAGTGCGTGAAGCATAAGCAATGACATGGGATCATTTATCAACTCTCTGTGACAACACAGCCCCAAGTGCATAGTTAGAGGCATCACACATGAGCTCAAAGGGAAGTTCCCAATTTGGTGGCTGCATGATGGGAGAGGTCGCAAGCTTTTTCCTCAATTCCTCAAATGCCTCTTGGCAAGGATGATCAATCATAAAGTCTACATCCTTTGGAGAAGCTTGGACAATGGCAGTGCAATCTTGCTGAAATCTTGGATGAATCTCCTATAAAAACATGCATGTCCAAGAAAAGAACGCACTTTCCGCACAGAAGCGGGGTAAGGTAAAGAAGTAATAACATCAATCTTAGCCTTATCAGCCTCATTACCTCTACTAGAGACCAAATGCCCTAAGACTACACCTTCATGTACTATAAAATGGAATTTCTCAAAGTTAAGGTTAGTCCCAATACATCGATCAAGAAGTCTAGAGACACTATCCAAACATGCATCAAAAGAGGAACCATAAACATTGAAATCATCCATAAACATCTCCATGCAACTCTCTAATAAATCAGAAAAGATACTCAACATGCACCTTTGGAAGGTAGCAGGTGCGTTGCATAGGCCAAAGGGCATCCTAGTGCAGGCAAATGTGCCAAATGGACAGGTGAATATTGTATTATGTTGGTCCTCTGGTGCAATATGAATCTACATGTAACCAGAAAAACATCAAGAAAGCAATAATGTGATTTACCTGCCAACCTCTCTAGCACCTGGTCAATGAAGGGGAGAGCTAAATGGTCCTTGGGAGTTGCCTGGTTAAGTCTCTTGTAGTCAATGCAAACTTACCAACTGTTGGATACTTTAGTTGGAATTGACTCATTATCTTGATTTTTCACAACAGTGATACCCGACTTCTTAGGGACCACTTGGACAAGTGAAACCCAACTGCTATCTAAAATGGGATAGAAGATCCCTGTAGCTAGTAACTTCATAACTTCCTTCTTCACCACATCAAGAATAGTGGGATTCAGCCTCCTCTGTGGCTGCCTCACCGACCTAGAATCATCTTCCAAGAGTATCCAATGCATGCAAATAGAAGGATTTATTCCAGGAAGGTTAGCAAGTGTCCATCTAATGGCCTTTTTGTGGCCTCTCAAAACATGCAGCAACTTTTCTTCATGCTCAAGTGATAGGCTGCTAGATATGATGACTGGAAGCTATTGAGCATCATCTAAATATGCATATTTAAGGTGCTCAGATAGTGACTTCAGCTCCAAAGAAGGTGGCTGAATGGTGAAAGGCAAGGAAAGGTTGGTGGTTGAGGGAAGGGAGATAGGAGAATCAACACTAGTGCTTGTATCTACAACACAATCATAGTCAAGTGCGAAGGAAATCTTCGCACAAATACTACACAGAACAGCAGAATCATCATAGGTACAATTACAAGAACCAAAATCAAAATTAGAAAAATCAAAAAGTAACTCAGAAATATCTACACTACCTACTGCAATATCAATGATATCAAGAAGCAAGATAGAATGCTCCTCTACAAGATGTCCCATGGCCTCAAAAATGTTAAATTGGACAACGTCATCACCAAACTCCATGGAAAGAGTTCCCGCTACACATCAATTTTGGTCCTGGCTGTCATCAAGAATGGTCTCCCTAGGATTAATGTGGAACCATGGCTGGAAGACTCATTCTCCATATCTAGTATGTAAAAATATGTAGGAAAAATCAAATTATTAACTTGCACCAGCACATCTTCAATAAGTCCAAGTGGAAGCGCAACACTCCTGTTGGCTAAGTGAATGATAACACCAGTGGGTTTCAAATCACCAAGATGTAATGATCTGTAAACTAATGTGGGGATCACATTAATGGAGGCTCCAAGGGACAGTGAAAGTGCCAGGATCCTTGCACTTCTATGGCAAGGTGGATAGTGGAATGACATCAACAGTTTTGCCCTGTATAAGTGCAGATACATTTTTGCCCATCTTTAGTTGTTCATTTCCCTTCAGCTTCCTCTTGTGGGTGCACAAATCCTTCAAGAACTTTGCATATTTTGGAATCTGTTTGATGGCATCCAATAGGGGAATGTTGACTTCCACTCTCCTGAAAGTTCCAAGCAGATCAAAATCAAACTCCACTTTCTTTGCAGAAATGGATCTAGAAGGAAAAGGTAGAGGAATATGTGTTGGTGCAGAATCTGTTTTGGCACCATCATCAATTTTAGCATAAGCATTTGGAAGCTCCTTGCCACTCCTCAAGGTAATAGCACTCACATTCTTTGGATTAATAACTGGTTGTGCTGAAATGTTGCCAGAACCTTGCTGCTGCATCTGGTTGACAGTTGTAGCTAACTGTCCAATCTGAGTCTACATGTCTTGGATGGTGGCGCTGACATTTTGTTGAAACTGAATGTTGGTGGTTGCCATTTGCTTCATCAAGTCCTCCAAATAAGGTCCATAACTGGTCTGCACAGGTTGTGCAGGTGTAGGTGCAGGTTGCTGGAACCGTGGCTGTTGTCTGAACGAAGGAGCTTGGTATTTGCTGGTGGAGGGTTGATATTGCTGTTGTTGAGGTCTGAATGACTACTATTGTTGTGGCTGGTGTTAAGGTTGTGGACCAGGACCATACCTCAAATTTGGATGATCTCTCTAACCAAGATTATAAGTGTTGGAGTAAGGATTATACTATTGTTGAGGTCTGAATGGCTGTCCAGGTTGTAAGGCAGAAATGTCAGCAGCTTGTTATGATTCTTGGAGAGTGGGACATGCATATGTTGGATGATCAAGGGCACAGCAGATACCACACAGCCTTGGTTGATTGGCTACCATCACATTCTGCTGTTGACCAATAGCAAGTTGTCTCACAAGGGATGTCAACTCTGTCAGTTTGTTCTCCAACCTCTAGTTATCAGCAACCATAGAAACAAAAACTTCATTTGCAGTGGCCTTGCTTGTTGCAATGCCTCTAGTACCAAATTGCTGATAATTGGCTGCCATGTTAGAAATCAACTGTCTTGCAGCAACAAGAGTCTTGTCTATCAAAGCGCCTCCACTGGCTGCATCTATCATACTCCTGTTCATCAACATCAAACCTTCATAAAAATACTGGATCAATAATTGCTCACTGATTTGATGGTGAGGACATGTAGCACACAGGTTGTTGAATCTCTCCCAGTACTCATACAATGTCTCTCCAGCTAGCTACCTTATACCACAAATTTCTTTCCGGATGGAAGCTGTTCTGGATGCAGGGAAGAATTTCTCCAAGAATCTTCTCTTCATATATGTCCAAGTGTTGATAGGATCTGTTGAAGGTACAACCAGTCCTTGGCCACACCATCTAGAGAGAATGGAAATGCCTTCATCTTGACATAATCCTCATGAATGTCATGTGA
>CM023950.1:21694968-21727352 GCA_013407115.1 Glycine latifolia
TTAAACAATAACTAAACCCTAAACACTAACTAAACCCTAAACACTAACTAAACCCTAATCACTAACTACATCCTAAACACTAACTCAACCCTAATCGCTAACTACACCCTAAACACTAACTAACCCTTAATCACTAACTAAACCCTAAATAATAACTACACCCTAAACACTAACTAAACCCTAATCACTAACTACACCCTAATCACTAACTAAATCCTATAAGCTAAAGCCTAACATTTTTCTACAACATGAAATAAATAGTGTGGCTCTAACAAATTTAAAAATCGACGAAATAATATATTAAATAAAACTCATAATTAATCAAATAACTTACTTGTTGGCAGAGTTTCGGCAGAGTTTCGATGCAGAGAAAAATCCCTCAGAAGCTTTAGAGAAAAGGAGGAGCTTTTAGAGAGAAGGCGCAAATGGAAAAAGTGAAGAAAAAGTGAAATCGGGGGGTTTATATAAGAGTGGGTCACGCCCAGAACTGGGCAGGAGTGGTCACACCCAGAACCAGGCGTGACTTGTAACGCCTAAATTTCCTTAGCTTATTTCTTCATTATACTTAACTTTTTATTTATTATTTTCACAAAAAAAAATTTTTTCTAACTAATTCGTTTACGTAAAACTAACATTCTAAGCGAGCTATTTAATTTACTACGTTCGTGAGTTCACCACAACATACAACATACCATTTAATGTAAACAGTCCATAATACAGATCCAATAATATACAGACAGTCCAAAATACATATCAAAAACCACAAAATAGTAATCATCACAACATCTTTATCACATCATCCATGCATATCTTCAATCCAATATCCATGCTCAGCTACTACTGTTCATCTGCTCACCCAAATAAATTGGGGTCATCACAGGTGTCAACCACAGACACAAAATATAGGGTAAGTCTATGATAAATACAGTTTAAATAAACAGAGCATATTTATAAATAACCACGATATCGTTCATAAAATTCATGGAAAATGCATGCTTATCTTTTTATATAATGCATGACTGAGATCTCAGATTCTCTTTAAATGGTACCATAGTCAAGATAGCCCCTATCTCAGTGGCACAGACTTATCCATTTAGTCAGGGTAGCGCAGTGGCGCGTAGGAATGTCACCTCCACCTATGTGATCATCATGGTGGTGTGGTCCTCACTGATACAATCTACCCCCCAGTTCAGAACATTTCACATCTCACATCTGAACGCATGGACTCAGTCCAGCTATCTGACAAACAACTTCACGGCTTAACCCCCGCCGGGCATATGCATATGAAAATGCATGAATGATTCACTTTTATCACATCTTTTCTCATTAATATTATTCTTCTTTTATGTCTCACGCACCTCAAAGCTCAACATCTTTGAAAACTCATGGCATATGCTTTTAAAACAATACGTAAAGCTTCTTTCAACCATCACATAAAGCTTTACACAACAATCTAAGCATACAACCATAGTTCCACTCCATAAATTCTTCAAAAATAAGTTATAAAACTCAACCATTTATTTAATCACAAAGTTTCAACAAAACTCTTGGAATCCATAAATAATCACAACGCACTTATCAACACAAGGATTCCAACACTTCATCATCAACATAGTACACATCTTAACTCATTTTTCATCATCAAAATCATAAAACCACCAAGCAACATGTTACTCAAAGTATCACTCAACAACACATGAAATCATACATAACCTTTGCTCAAATACAATTCAAATCCAACAATAAAGAATCAAACCAGCACTCTTAAACATATTTCATTTATTGTGACAAATTTTCAAACACATGGTAAGCAATCTTTGTTTTAGAGAATACTTTAAAGAAAGCTACTTAAACATTAACATTTATATAGTTCTACATAATTCTAAGATTAAATAGACATATTCCCAACCAACTTCCAGCATCAAATTATATACATACATATATATATATATATATATATATATATATATATATACTTAAGGAAACATAGGAGAATTTCGGCCAACATCAATCTTATAGCAACATATTCTATTAAACAACTATGATTTTTTAAACAACTATTTCCTTAAAAATAGCCATACTACCTCTAATTCTTGGTCACTTCTTATTTTCCTCTATTAAACTAAGTTTAAGTTATTTATCCAATAATCATTTGTTAAACTAAAACCAAGCTACTTAGTCAAATAACCTTTCAAGCTCTTTGAAACAATTCATCAAACCCCTAAGATACAAGGTATGGTTCTTTATGGAAATAACTAAGAAGCTTAATATTCAAACATGGCTTATCATAAACTTCCCTATACCTTGCTTGCTTTCTAAAATTTGGATAGCCTTGTTCCTTGTTCTCCTATTGCTTCACGTGAGGTTTCCAAAGTGGGTGAGCTTTTGTTTTGCTTTGTGTGAAAATGAAATTGAATAAGATAGGAAGGCTTTGAGATGGAGGGTTACACGTTGAAATTCCCTTAAGGGCAGCCCATTTTTTCGGTTCCTACACCCTTTATATAGTGATGTTGCTACAAAAATCTTCCTTAAGTCATGATAACTTGCTTCTACATGCTTTCTTTCTATTGGCTAATGACTTTTGTCCATACAAGTGTCTAAGCTCTTGAAAATTCTTCACTCTTCTCCTTCTTGTACGTTGGACTTCATTGCTTGGAGAGCAATCCTCACTTATTCTCCTTTCTCACATGGAAGCCTAGCCTTTAGTGGAAAATATCTCTTAAAACCATAATTGCTTTATCTTTCCATTTGCTTGAAGCTTATTGGCTAATGGTTCTTAATCCTACATGTGTCATGGTTCTTGATAATTCTACACCCTTCTCTACTACTCTGCATTTGCACGTGGAGTTCAAGACTTGTAGGTCAAGTCTTCAATTGCTTTCTTATGTGGATTGCTAGCTTAGTCACAAAATCTCTTCCAAAGCCCGTTTTATTAAAATATTCATTCTAGATTTGTTAACCGTTGGATCTCTTTAAAATTTTAGAGGCATATTCCTAACTCTTTTCAATTTATCTTCGAAAATTCCTAGAAATTCTAGTTCAGGGTTCTCTGCCATCAACCTTGCTCATCATTTGTTATCTAAAAGTATTTTATCCAATATTCAGGTTCCCATACATTTCTAAAATCATCTTGGTCATTTTTTAACCTAAAGGGTATTTTGGTAATTTTGCCACTCACCTTAGGGGTAAAATCGTCATTTCCAAAGATGTTCAGGGTATCCCTGAAATTGTAACCCTAAGGGTATTCTAGTTATTTCCAAAGTATTCAAGGGTATTTATAAAATTTCCTCCTTAAGATATTTTGCTAAAATACCTAGGGATAATTTGGTCATTTTTCGAAATGTCCAGGGGTATTTTCGTCATTTCTTCCAAATCTTTTGTGCTGCCTCTCATTATCATTTTACCCTAGTAATTGACTGTAATTCCCAAAATTTTGGGGTGTTACATGACTGCCCCCCTAGTCACACCTGGTTCTGGGCGTGACCACTCCTGCCCAGTTCTGGGCGTGACCAGACACCAGATTGGTAATATGTTTCAAAACAGCGCCAAATTCGTAATTTTTTATTAAAAATGTAATATTTAGGTTCTTTTGCCTCAAACTTAAGGAGATTTTCAATTAGAAAATCGTGATTAAAAATATGATTAAGAGTATGATACAATAGCGACGAGGCGGGTCATTACATTCTGCTTCTCTCACTTTTGTCCAGCTTGTCGGATCTCATTCCAGAACTTAGACATCTCTTCCATCTGTATGTAGCCTTTGGCACGTTCACGAATTTCATCCATGCTAGAAGGAGTTTTCTTGCATAGACTGTCCATGAATTTTACCAGGCCGTAATGCTAACAGCATCATTGAATGTAATACAACTTCTTGGTTAAGGTTCCTGATCTGAACGTTGACTTGTCCATATCGGTCCATGAACCTTCGAAGAGGTTCATCGTCTACTTGACGCAGAGTAGCCAGTGAGGCTGAAGTTAGCCTATAAGACCGGCTAGTCGCATAGTGTGCGCTGAAGTTTTTGACCAGGGTGTCAAAGTTGTCGATGGACCTGTTGGATATAGGGGGAGCAACAATAAGATGAAGCTTGTGCCTTAGCAGAAAGTTTTGAGCTTTTCACATGCCTTGAAGATTGTACTTTAAATTAAATGTATGAGAGGTCAATCTTTTGATCCTTGCATTGCATACATATAAATCATTAACATGCTTACATGTTTCTCATTAAAATATCAAAGCTATTCATGTTCTACAAGAAATCAATAAGTCATGGTTAAAATGTTTTTTGGAAAAATGTGTTTTCACTACTTTAATCGATTACACCATCGATTTAATCGATTACCCAAGGTGAAAAATCTTTTTAAACATTTTGTCTTTTTTAAAAGTACAACCCGGTGCCGGGTTATGCCGGGTTCAAATACAACTTTTGTTAAATGTTGAAAGGTGACACCGAGCTCATATACCACTTGCCGAGTTCCAAGATTTAGTAACATTACAGTGAATCTGGGCTTGGTTCTTCATTCGTGTAACCAAGCTAACATTAATGGTGGTAGAAGGGATATCGGGTTCCAAGAACAAGTCGGGTTCCTGATCCGTGTAAACACGCTGATATTAATGGTGGTAATGGAATGGTGCCGAGTTCCAAAACTCATCTAGGTTCCTAATTTGCTGGTATTGATGATGGTAGTAAAAGGGAGGCCAGACTCCAAGTATCTGTCGGGTTCTAACAAGCCTATTCATTTCCCGGATTCGTATTAAAATGTTGGGGTCCTCGAGTTCGTATACTACTGGCCGAGTTCCACTTTAATCGATTACATAGTAAAACTGAATAGCATGCCTCACTGCTTTAATTGATTACCATGAATTGTAATCGATTAAACTAAGCTTGTCTCATTCTGAACTTCACTGTTTTAATCCATTACAACTCAGTTTAATCGATTATTTTGCTCGTTGTTAAATCTAGAATGGAGCTATGAATGATTTAATCGATTAAGTGACAATTTAATCAATTACAGTCCGTTACAAAAAGCTGTTATAAATAGAATGAAGGCTTGTCTATTTTAATAACTTGAATAGTTTGATTTTCTGAAAATACACAAGCCTTCCCAAAGTTACAAAGTGATTTTCTGAGTTAACTAAGTTCTTGTCCCACTCTTTAATCTTCATGGGTTTTTGAATGATTTCTTGGGCAAGAGTTTTCAATGATGTTTTGGAGAGCATGTTTTGAAATCCTTTTTTTTTTTTTTGCAAATCAATTATGATTGGTAAACTACATGCATTCATATTCATTGGATCATCAGGTTGTATCTCTCCTTAATCTTTGGTTGTGATTTCATTTTTTGTATTTTGGATATTGGAAGCTATTGTAAAGTGTTCTTTGAAGCTTGTGTTAGAGTAGGGTTCTCTAGTTCTTGATCACTAGGAGTCTAATAGGGTTTTATATTTCTATTCTTTATCTAGGTTTGATAAAGGGTGATTATTGTAAAGCTTGTAAGAACTGGAATTTATAATAGTGGAACTCTAATCTAGTGTTGATTAGAAGAAATTGGATGTAGCTTCTCTTGAGAAGTGAACCAATATAAATTCTTGTGTTGATTTTCTATTCCTTAATCTCTATTAGTTATCTTGTTCATTTGTTCTTGGTTTTATTATCATTACTCAACAAGTTCTGTGTTAGGCAATTGATCTCTTGGGCTGAGTGGTTTGATTGATTAGAAGCATTCTTGGTTTAAAAGTGATTAAGATCCTTAACTCTGATTTTACAAAAAGATTTTTAAAAGGCCAAGTTTAAACCAATTCACCCCCCTCTTGGTTATTGTGGGTATTCCTATTTTTTTGAATTGGTACCAGAGCAGGTTCTTTAGTGTTATTCAAGATCACTATCTTTCTTTAAAAAGAAAATGAATACCACACAAATTACCTTCAAGGAAGGTGCCTCCCTCATCGTCCTCCGATGTTTTAAGGAGAGCACTTTAGTTTTTGGGAAAATAGAATGCAAATCTTTATTCAATCAAATGACCCAGGTGCTTGGAATGCAATAGAAAAAGGTCCTTTGATTCCTATAAAAAATGTTGGTAATGATAGAATTCCCAAAGAATGGGATGAAATGACAGATGCTAAAAAAAGAGTTGTCGAATATGATTTTAAAGCTAAGAATATGATTACTCTGCACTTTCTTCTAATGAATTCTTTAGAACTGTTAGGTGCAAAAGTGCAAAAGAGATGTGGGACATGTTGGAGATAACTCATGAAAGTATAGATGAAGTTATAAGATCAAGAAAGCATGCCTTAATCCATGAGTATGAAATGTTCAAGATGCACTCCACAAAAAACATATCTCAATTTCAAACAAGATTCACTCACATAGTAAATCATCTTCTTGGTCTTGGAAAGATCTTTGATGCTGAAGAGTTGAATATCAAAATCTTGAAGTGTCTCACAAGACCATGGCAACCAAAGGTGACAGCAGTCAAAGAATAAAAAAATCTATCAAAAATGTCCATGGCTGCACTTTTTGGTTAGCTTCTTGAGTATGAACTTAAAATGTCACAACTAATCAATGCAGAAGATACAGATAAGAAACAAAAAAGCATAGCCTGGAAAGATGCATCCTCAAAGGTGGAAAAGATGGAAGACTCAAGTGAAGAAGATGAAGAGGACAACATGAATTTAATTGTCAAAAAGTTTAGCAAGTTCTTGAGAAGAAACAAGAACAGAAAGTTCACAAAGAACAGCAACAACAACAAAAGGAGTGACAACAACTTCACTTGCTTTGAATGTGGTAAGCGTGGCCACATTAAATCTGAATGCTCTATCTTTTTGAAAAAGCAACAAGGAGAAAACAAGATAAAGAAAGAAGGAAAGCCTAAGAGAGCCTATATAGCTTGGGAAGACAATGAGTCAACAACTTCTGAATCATCATCTGAAAATGAAGAAGCAAATGTATGTTTCGCTTCAACAATTAATGAAGATGGTGAATCCTCAAGTGCTGAAACTGAGGTAAGTTCTGAATTTGATCAAGTTGTTGATGCTTTTCAACAAATGCATGAAGAGGCTCAAAAGCTTGCAAAATCCAATATTAAGCTAAAAGGAAATCATAGATGGCATATGACAAAAATTGCAGAATTGCAAACTGAAGTTTGTAACTTGAAAGAAGAAAATGAAAAACTTGTTTCAAGCTACAAAATGAATGGTTGTGTATGTGCTTCTTCTTCATCTAATGTTGACAAATACAATGCTTCGCAAAAAGAGTTTGATGAGTTTAAAAAAAGTCAAGGTGAAAAACATATGGTAGTACTTTCAAAAAATAATTACTTGGTTGATTTCTTGAAAAGGCTTTATAAAGGAAATGTAATTTGGCTGAAATGCTAAGTGTGCAAAAATATGCTGGAGATACTTCTGGATTGGTTTACATACATGGATCAAAACCTTATGGAAAAACCAAGTTTGTGCCTCCAAAACAGAAATATCAAAAAGTTGTTTCAAAACCAAGGTTTAACCACATGATTTATTTTGAAAGAGCATCTAAAACAATAACGTGTAACTATTGTATGAAGAAAGGTCACATATCTAATAGATGCTATGCTAGGAGATTCTATGTGCCAAATGGAGAATGCATTTGGGTGCCAAAGAGAAAGAAAATAGCTAACCCCTATGGACCCAATCTCAATTGGGTACCTTCCTTTGTAAATTGATTTGAATTTTGCAGGTATGTCTAAGAGTTAGATCATCATTATGGTATCTTGACAGTGGATGCTCTAGACATATGACTGGTGACATGTCAATGCTCACAAATTTGACTCTTAAAGATGATGGATTTGTCACCTATGGAGACAACAACAAAGGGAAAATAATTGGAGAAGGAAATATAGGAGACAACTTTAAAACCAAAATCAGAAATGTTCTTTATGTGGAAGGTTTAAAGCACAATCTCCTAAGTATAAGCCAACTTTGTGATAAAGGATTCAAAGTGTCATTTAATGACAATTGCTGCTTGATATGTGATGGGGAAAATGGTGAGGTGATTCATATAGGTAAACGAAAAGGTAATATCTATATACTCTCCATAGATCATGCATTCTTTCACAACACTTCTTGCCTAATAAGTAAAATTTATGAATCTTGGCTATGGCATAGAAGGGCAAGTCACATTAACATGCATCATATGAACAAGCCGATTAAAAAGGATTTAGTTATTGGCTTACCCAAACTCAAGTTTGAAAAGGACAAATTATGTGATGCTTGTCAAAAGGGGAAACAAACAAAAAAAAATTTTCAAAGTAAAAATGTTGTTTCTACCTCAAGACCCCTTGAATTACTTCACATAGATTTATTTGGTCCTTCTAGAACTATGAGTTTAAGAGGTAATTACTATGGACTTGTCATTGTTGATGATTACTCTAGGTTCACATGGACTTTGTTTTTGAAATCCAAGAGTGATGCTTTCAATGCTTTCAAAAAATTGGCCAAACTTGCTCAAAATGAAAAAGGAAGCAAAATTATCTCAATAAGAAATGATCATGGTGGAGAATTCCAAAATGAACATTTTGAAAAATTCTGTGAAGAAAATGGAATTAACCACAATTTTTCAGCTCCAAGAACACCCCCGCAAAATGGTGTTGTGGAGAGGAAAAATAAATCCCTTGAAGAAGGTGCAAGAACTCTTCTTAATGAGACAAATTTTCCCAAACACTTTTGGGCTGATGCTGTAAGTACAGTTTGCTATGCTTTGAATAGATTACTAATAAGGCCTATTTTAAAGAAAACTCCTTATGAACTATACAAAGGTAGAAAACCAAACATTTCTCATTTAAGAGCATTTGGCTGCAAGTGTTTTGTTTTGAATAATGGTAAAGAATCACTTGGAAAATTTGATGCTAAAGCTGATGAAGTCATCTTCCTTGGATATTCACTACATAGCAAATCATATAGAGTTTTCAATAAAAGAACCTTATGCATGGAAGAATCAGTACATGTTATTTGTGATGAATCTAATCCCTCTAAAGAGGAAAAGAAGTGTTATATTGATGCATGTCTTGTGGAAGAGTTCATTCAACTTAATGGATCAATGGATAAAGAAAAGGAAGAACCAATTGTTGAAACAAAATAATCAACACCAGTCCAAAAGCCAAAAGATTGGAGAACTACAAGAGATCTCTCTCTTGACAACATAATTGGTGAAGTTTCAAAGGTAGTATCTACTAGATCATCATTGAAAAATCTCTGCTGCAATATGGCTTTTGTTTCACAAATAGAACCTAAGAATATTGATCAAGCCTTAATTGATGAACATTGGATGCATGCCATGCATGATGAACTGAATCAATTTAAGAGAAATGAAGTCTGGGAACTTGTTCCTAGACATTCTTCTCTCAAGCCTATTGGCACTAAATGGGTTTTTAGAAATAAACTTGATGAGAGTGGAATCATAGTCAGAAACAAAGCTAGATTGGTTGCAAAAGGTTACAACCAAGAGGAACGCATTGACTATGAGGAAACCTTTGCACCAGTTGCAAGATTGGAAGCCATTAGATTATTACTTGCATATGCATGTTTAATGGATTTTAAACTTTTTCAAATGGATGTTAAAAGTGCTTTCTTAAATGGATATATTGAGGAGGAAATCTATGTGAAGCAATCTTCTGGTTTTACTGATTTCAAATATCCAAACCATGTTTTCAAACTTAAGAAAGCTCTTTATGGTTTAAAACAAGCTCCAAGGTCTTGGTATGAAAGATTAAGAAAATTTCTGCTTGAACAATCTTTCACAAGAGGACATGTTGATAAAACCTTGTTCATCAAAAGGCAAAGCAATGATATCTTATTGGTTCAAGTATATGTTGATGATATAATTTTTGGTTCAACTAATCAATTATTGTGCAAAGAATTTTCTATCTCTATGCAGAATGAGTTTGAAATGTCAATGATGGGAGAATTAACATTCTTTCTTGGACTTCAAGTGAAGCAAATGAAGAATGGGACATTTCTAAATCAAACCAAGTATTGCCTTGAAGTGATCAAAAGTTTGAAATGGAGAAAAGCAAAGATGCTGCAACTCCAATGGCAACATCAACTTATCTTGATTAAGATGAAAAAGGAAAGAAGGTTGATGAGTCAAAATTTAGAGGAATGATTGGATCTTTATTGTATTTGATAGCTAGTAGACCAGATATTATGTTGAGTGTGTGTTTGTGTGTAAGATATCAAGCAAATCCCAAAGAATCACACCTTACTGCAATCAAAAGAATCCTCAAATATCTCAAATCAACACCAAAAGTTGGTCTTTGGTATCCTAAAGGTGCATTACTTAATTTAGTTGGATACTCTGATTCTGACTTTGCAGGGTGCAAACTGGATAGAAAAAGCACTAGTGGAACTTGTCACCTACTAGGCAGTTCACTAATCTCATGGCATTGCAAGAAGTAATCTTGTGTTGCTTTATCAACAGCTGAAGCTGAATACATCTCTGCTGGAAGTTGTTGTGCTCAAAACCTTTGGTTAAGGCAACAATTGCAAGATTTTGGTGTAGAATTAAAAGAAATATCCCTACTATGTGACAACACAAGTGTCATCAACATTCCAAGAATCCAATAATGCACTCAAGGACCAAACACATTGAGATAAGACATCATTTCCTTAGAGATCACATCTAAAAGGGTAATATCAAAATTGACTTCATTGATACTCATAATCAATTGGCTGACATATTCACTAAACCTTTGGCTAGAGATAGATTCTATACTCTTAGAAACATGCTAGGTATCCTTGATGAGTCTAACATTTGTTAGCATGCTTGTTATATGCTTATCTATTTGACATAGCATCTCACTTGACTAATCATCATATGTGTTTCAAAATTCGAAGTTGTGCTACATAATTACTGTTCATACTGATATTCCTACTGGAATAATCGATTAAAGCACGTATTAATCGATTATTCATGGAGTTACTGCAATATTTGCAAGATTTTCCTGAAATTTATAACTGCCAAAATTTGAATCCTCTATGCTTTATATTTTGTGCTTTATCTAGGCTGGAAAACATAGAAGCTAGGCTTAATGATATTGATAAACTAGCTTAGATTCCTTGTGGTTTCATTTCTGCTTTCTTTATTGTTGCTTTACTCTAATTTCTTTGTTTTTTCTGATTAATATAATGCTTTTCCCTTTCTATTAATGAAATTTCCATTTCTACTTTTCTTTATTTGTGTTGCTACCTTTTGTCTTTGATAAGCCAAATAGGGGGAGAAAAAAATTGATTGATATCTAAAGGGAAAACTGATTGTTTTGTTTTTGTTTTGCTCTATTTTTTTTTCCAATAACTGATGAAGTTACCTAAGTCAGGGGGAGCAAACTTAAATGAAAGTAAATGATCAAAGTTTATGTAAGCATATCCCTTAACACTTGTTCTTGGCAAAGAGGCTGATTTGATTTCAGGATAACAAGTTCAAGACTTCCATCCTTCATCCCTCAAAGCACTTCAAAAATTTAAACATATGTTCAATCAATATTTGGCATGTTCAAAGCCAAAAAGGGGGAGATTGTTGGATATAGTGGGAGCAACAAGAAGATGAAGCTTGTGCCTTAGAAGAAAGTTTTGAGCTTTTCACATGCCTTGAAGATTGTACTTTAAATTAAATGTATGAGAGGCCAATCTTTTGATCCTTGCATTGCATACATATAAATCATTAACATTCTTACATGTTTCTCATTAAAATATCAAAGTTATTCATGTTCCAAAAGAAATCAATAAGTCATGGTTAAAATGTTTTTTCGAAAAATGTGTTTTCAGTGCTTTAATCGATTACACCATCGGTTTAATCGATTACACAAGGTGAAAAATCTTTTTAAACATTTTGTCTTTTTTAAGAGTACAACCCGGTGTCAGGTTACGCCAGGTTCGAATAAAACTTGTGTTAAATGTTGAAAGGTGATGCCGAGCTCATATATCACTTGTCAAGTTCCAAGATTTAGTAACATTACAGTCAATCCGGGATGGGTTCCTGATTCGTGTAACCAAGCTAACATTAATGGTGGTAGAAGGGATGCTGGGTTCCAAGAACAAGCTGGGTTCCTGATCCATGTAAACACATTGATATTAATGGTGGTAATGGAAGGGATGCCAAGTTCCAAAACTCATCCGGGTTCCTGATTTGCTGGTATTGATGATGGTAGTAAAATGGAGGCCGGACTCCAAGTATCTGCCGAGTTCTAACAAGCCTATTCATTTCCCGGATTCGTATTAAAAGGTCGGGGTCCTCGAGTTCGTATACTACTGGCCGAGTTCCACTTTAATCGATTACATAGTAAAACTGAATAGCATGCCTCACTGCTTTAATCGATTACCATAAATTGTAATCGATTAAACTAAGCTTGTCTCATTCTGAACTTCACTGTTTTAACCGATTACAGCTCGATTTAATCGATTATTTTGCTCGTTGTTAAATCCTCATTGGATCATCAGGTTGTATCTTTCCTTAATCTTTGGTTGTAATTTCATTTTTTGTATTTTGGATATTAAGAGCTATTGTAAAGTGTTCTTTGAAGCTTGTGCTAGAGTAGGGTTCTCTAGGGAAGAAAAGAGTAGTGTTCTCTGGTTCTTGATCACTAGGAATTTAATAGGGTTTTAGATTTCTATTCTTTATCTAGGTTTGATAAAGGGTGATTGTTGTAAAGCTTGTAAGAACTAAAATTTATAATAGTGGAACTCTAATATAGTGTTGATTAGAAGAAACTAGATGTAGCTTCTCTTGAGAAGTGAACCAGTATAAATTCTTGTGTTGATTTTCTATTTCTCAATTTCTATTAGTTGTCTTGTTCATTTGTTCTTGGTTTTATTATCATTACTCAACAAGTTCTGTGTTAAGCAATTGATTTCTGGGCTGAGTGGTTTGATTGATTAAAAGAATTCTTGGTTTAAAAGTGATTAAGATCCTTAAATCTGATATTACAAAAAGATTTTTAAAAGGCCAAGTTTAAACCAATTCACCCCCCCTCTTGGTTATTGTGTGTATTCCTATTGTTTTCAGGACCTTAGGGGGAGTCCGCCATACCATGCCAAAGCTACTCCTTTCAGAGAGGTAGGAAACATTCGACATAGTATAGCATCATTGTTTGTGTACAAGTTGACCTGAGTCACATAAGCATCTAGATATTCGTCTGGATCTGTAGTTCCATCATACCTTTCCAGATGGAGAGATTTCCATCCCGGAGGAAGGTCGACTTCCATGATGCGATCGACAAATAGGTGTCATTGTGTTGTCTGCCCTTATGGATGGTATACATGTGTTGAACTAAGGCCGCCCTGATGGTTGACATGTTGTTGGGGGTGAGACTCACCTTGAGTAGTCTCGCTACTTGTGAGGGGGGAATGGTCGTCTCCCTGAGGATGTCTCATTCGGGCCTCTGGCTGTTCACAATCAACTTTAAGCCTCTGGATTTCTTCCTCGTGTCTACGCTTCATCTCAGCCATACGATTTTTGAGTTGTTGAAGGGTGTCGGCATTTGTCATGGTGGTCTGGGGAGGATTGGACACCTCCACAAGAGTGTCACGTTTGATGCTAGAATGCATGCTGACCATTGATGGACGTTCCAGTGATTCATAAGGGTGCAAGGCCGCAAGGTTGTTCCTAGATAAACACCCTACGAATAGAACAAGTGTACACTCAAGGATCTATGATAGGGATCATGATCATAAGGATTCGAGGACACTACATGTCTATTGCCTAAAGCTTGTTCCTAGTCTTGAATCATCAAGAAAGGGCATTGATGATCTCAATAAGACTAGTATGGCATCTTCTACTTGTATAGAGATACAAGGTAGGGACCTCATGGAATGCACACATGGTGATGCCTTAACTGATGTCGTGGGTGGATCTGTTGGGGAACAGATGGCACTGAACTGATCTGCCGAGAGACTTCATAAGGATTCTTTAAAATATCATTGGATTTGTAAAGTCTCTCATCGTTTGGTAGTGCGGATCGTCCTAGACTTGAGAATGTCATCGAATACTGTGTCCTAGGGTTATACTTTGACTGTATGACTCTATCTGCCTGAAAATGGGAAAAACAGTGTACTCTTGGGTATAACCTAAATACATGAGTATAGATGGACATGCCGAAAAGACTCACAATCCTTTACGAGGGATTAGTCGTTCACAAGACCAGTAGGGCTTGGATGACTTCTAGTTGACTCGGGAATCTATGCATAGTAAAAGATCATGAAGAGTCATGATCTGTCTTAGAGTCAATAGAAGAAGATTCCTAGTTCCTTTGAAAAGCTATATTTAGTCAATAAAGAGAGATGGTATTTTATCATTGCTCTCGACTAAATGTGAATGACGATGTGAGGGATGATGGAGACACAGTATCCAAATTAGAAAGGTAGATCACTTGATCAACTCAATTAGTTCTGGGGCCGCAGAGCATTGCTAGTGTCTTATGTGGTCATTAAATGAATTGGGCCCGTTAGAAGAGTTTAATTGGTCCATGTTTATTTATGTCAGTGACTAATTGGGCCTAATGGGTCACACACAAAGGTTATTCTTTGTTGCAAGTTATAGCGAGTTTGGGCCAATAATTAGTTATTGGACTTTATCAAAACTATGAGTTAAATTGGGTTAGAGTTGGACTTCAAGCCCACTTGAATCATCTGTTAGTATATGGATGTCCTAGAGACAATCTTTTCATTAGATTAGGACGTACATGTACTTTTCATATTGTTATGAATAAATTATAAGCGCTCTTTATTTTGTTTCATATTCTGTCTCGATATCATTATTAATATATGAGTAACTGGATAAAACCCTTGTAATAGAATAGGTATCTCTTGAGTATCAGTGATGGGATCACGATCATGAGGATTCAAGGATACCAGATGTCTACTCCTAAATTTTAAGTTCCTAGTCTAGAGACACTGAGAATGGGGATCAGTGATCTCGGATAAGACTAGCACGGCTTATCTACTTGTATGCAGATACAAGATAAAGACCTCATGAGCTACAGACATGGAGATGTCTTAGCTAAAGTTATGGGTGGACCTATAAGGGTATAGCTCGCACTGAACGGATCCACAAAGAGACTCTATGAGGAAATCTCACAGATAGTATCATTAGAGTAGTCTCTTATTATTTGGGTGTGTCTTTCCTTAGACCAGAAGTTTTCACCTAGACTGTGTTCTAGAAGACATGCTTTGATTGTATACCTCGTCTGCCTGAAACATGGAGACACATCGGTATACCTTTGGGCATGTCTTGAAAGAACACGAGTCTAGGGTGACTAGCTGAAGGAATTTGTCAAATCTCTGTGAGAGATTAGGTTATCTGTAAACTGAAGAAATCGGGATGACATTTACGGGACTCGGGAATCTTTGCATAGTAAAAGAAATCATGAGATGATTTGCCTTTAGAGTCAGTAAAATTGGAGACTCCCTATTTTGTATTAAAGCTTACCCTAGATTGCAAGGGCTGATACATTTCCTTACCCTAGGTTTTATGGGAAGGTAACCGAGACGAAAGGAAATACATACGGAAACCAAATAGATTTAATAGGATGATCTTGTCATTTACCTAACTAGTTCTGGGGCAACAAAGCATTGCTAGTGCTCTGTGTTGTCATTAAATGGGTAGTTGTTAGATTCAAGTGTCAGAAGAATCAGAAGACAAGTATTGTTTTGATATTTCTTTCATGCCCACTCATGTGATGATGGCATTTGTAATTTTTCCTTTTGGTTAAGCTTGGTTCATTAAGGTTAAAATCTAATAATCCTTTGCAGTCATTAAAGAAATCAGACATACATGCATTCACTCTTAGGATTAGAATCATATTAGTATATGCAATTGATTAGAAATACATTGATAAGTCTAAACTAGCATTAAAAAATGTTTTCTTGCTGATGTAATCGATTACACAAGTCATATAATCGATTACATAAGGCATCTGCATAATCCTGTTTAGCCTATGAACTGGTTTAATCGATTACCAAATAATCGTAATCGATTAAATGTGCTATAGAGTAATATGTATACTTCTGGCGTAATCAATTAAAACACATTATAATCGATTATCTATGCTTGTGACTCAAACTTGTATTTCTGGCGTAATCGATTGCATGGTCAAATAATCGATTACTTTGTTCGTTCAAGATTTCCAGAAATATCATGAACAACTTAATCGATTAAATAGACGAAATAATCAATTACAATCGATTACATAAATGAAATAATCGATTACATTCTGTTAAATCTGTTTTTTTTTATAAATAGACAAGCAGTGTCTCAGAAAACCAGAGATTGATTTCGAGAGCTTTCATTCATACAAGAGTTTTAGTAATCTCTGAGTGCTTCAAAGAGTTAAAAGAATCATTTTGATAGTGTTGTTATAAGAGTTAGAATCATCATGCTTGCTTAAGAGAAGGAGTTATTTTGTGATCATTCATGCATTAAGTTGTGTCAAGATCAATCAAGAAAGCATATCATTCATCACCTCAGGTTATAAATTTTGTGTATATCCTTTATGCTGCAAAGGAATATAAGGTGATATCCTTCTTGAACATCAAGTTTTGTTCTTTGTAATTTTTTTCTTTTATTTTCTAGAATTTGTGTTGAATTTTTCCATGTAACAGTTGGGTTTCTTTAAAGCTTTACTAGAAAGGGCTTTCTAGTGGGTAGAACTGAGTAGTGTTCTCAGGTTCTAGGTCTTTTGATAAATCTAGGGAATAGATTTAGAGTTTTGCCTAGGGTGGGTAAAAGAGACCTTGTTGATTGCTTGTAAAGAATTAAAATCTGTTAGTGGAACTCTAATCTGGTTTGGATTAGAAGGTAAACTGGATGTAGCCTCAGTGGTTGGAGGTGAACCAGTATAAAATTGTGTGCATTTATGTTTTGAGTTACATTTCATTAATTGCTTGAGATATTATTTTGTGTATCAACTCAAACTTTGATTCAACACAAGAGTTAATTGATTGGAGAAGAAAGTTGTTTACTAAATTTGTTTTTGATTTAAGATATGATCCAAGTTAATTCTTCCGCTGAGTTTTGTTTTCCAAGAAAAGTTCAAAAAGGATCAAAAACCAATTCACCCCCCCCCCTCTTGGTTTATTGGATTAGGTATTCATTGTATTTTCAGTAGTGGCCTTGTTGGGCCCAAACTCATTTATGTCAGTAGCTATGTTGGGCCTAACGGGTCACACACTAACACTTTATTGTCATGACATTATAGCATTAAAGGTTTTGGGCCTAATAATGATTGTTGGCCCAAGAAAGAGTTTAGATACTTATCTTAAAGAGAGATGGGCGCATGAATGGAATTAATGGGCTTGGATAGTCCAAGACATCATTAATTAATTTAAATAGTTAAATTAATTATCTAATATTTAAATTTGATAATTTAAATTTTGAATTTAAATATGAATTAACTATAGTAGTTAGTTTCATATCAAAAAGAGAAGATAAGAGCTAGATTTGAATTTGAATTCAACTAGAATCTTATCATGATCATGTCCTACATTTTAGGAAAAAGTTTGAGGGCTAATTATAGGCATATACACGGCTGATATATGATTATCTTTTGGCAAAAATAAATCTCAAGTAATTGACTTGGTCTTAGGAGGATAAGATAGGAGGTTGTTGGCAATTTTTGAAATGCAACAACTCTATCTTATCTTCACGTGTGAGATGCTTCATGATCAGATTTTTTGGTTAAAAATCTGACTCAAACTCTTCTATAAAATGTGCTATTGTGATCATAGTTCAATATAGTTTTTGAGAGGAAAAACCCTGATCTACTTTCCTCTATTTTCACGTGCCCCTTTGTGTGAGTTTTGGCTGAAAATTCAGCCACCAATATCATCTATTGGTGAGTCTCTTAGATAAGTAAAAACACTCTAAAACCTAACCTTCTTCCTCTCCATTGGTGCACCTAGCATGCCTCCTTTGGTGTTTGTTGGTGGCCTTCAAGAAGTGTTCTTGAGTCTTGACAAGAAGTGGTGTGGATCAACATTAGAGGGCTTGTATCTTCAAGCCTATCCTTGATCATCAAGTTTCGAATATAAACAAGGTAACATCTATGTCCTAAAGAATGATTCTTGTGTGGTATATGTGTTTCCGCTTTGAAATTTTTTTTTTTTCTTCTCACATGCCTTCGGGCTTCAAGGCCCTATCTTTCATCATCCACACTATATGGTGCATTAGTGATGAAATTGGTTTCTCCACTAATGGGCCCAAATGTGTTGACAGGCACGATGGACCTTGGGCCATGAATCTTAGTAAGTCAAGGAGTTGACTTGACCAAAATAAGTTTTGGGAAAATTCGACATTTGAATTTGAATTTTGAATTTTGAATTCAAATTCAAATTCAAATTACGAATTGGGATAAGGTTGAATTTATATTTGAGTTTAAATTTGAAATTTGAAATTTGAATTTGAATTTGAAATTTGAAATAGAATTTTAAATTCTATGAGGTCGGGTTGTTGAGGATAATTTAAATTATCTAAATGAATTATCCAATAAAGATTAGATGAAGATTCTCTCAACAACATTGGTTGTTGAGGATAATTTAAATTATCTAAATGAATTATTTAATAAAGATTGGATGAAGATTCTCTCAACAACGTTATCATTTGAATTCAGAATTCAAATGAGTTTTGTTGCAACAAACTTTGGAGGGATGAGAGAGAGAATGAAGTGGTTTTGATGAGAGGATCTTGATAGATTTTTTTTTTTTTGCAAAATTTCTGCAACAAATGGATAGGATCCATTCACTTGAATTTTGAATTCAAGTCTTGCAAGAGTGGAACAAACTCAAGGATGTTCTAGTAACATCTTGAATTTTGAAAATCCCAACAAACTAGGGCTAATTTGGAGTGCTTATCTCACCTTAAATAGACGCCTAAGTGGGGAGGATTGATTATCATAAAATTTCACCCCCTCCTCTCTTGGTTCTGAACCAAGTTCTAGCTTTTAATCTCTCTCTCATCTTCTCTCTTCTTTTGCTGCACCTTCAGCTGACCTCAAGGCACCATTATAGTCTTGAGAAAAGAAACCAAATACTTGAAAGCCTCACACCTTGCATGCGCCTAGCAAGCCACCAAGGAGAAGGAGGAATCAAGGAGAAGAAGTTCTCACTTGTAAGAAAGAGATAATCGTGTGGATCACCATTGGAGGGCGTCACCTTCTTTGAGCCTTTAAGTGATAAAGGTATTTCTAAAACCCCAACATGTTTCAATGAGTAATCCTAAGCACACATACATGAGGTGCATAGATGATCTATGTTTTCGCATCAAAAAAATTTTGTTTTTCTCCTCATGTGAGCCGCTGCAGTTGGACCAAGGTGTTGCGGTTTTCAAACTTTCAACTGCGGCCCCACGATGGGCGCCAAATGTTCTTGCCAAAATCTGGAAGTTCCACGTATAATGGAAAGTGGGTTCCAAACTCTGCACGTCAGATGATGAATCATCTTTATTAAGGAAGGGGACCTGCAAAACAAATGAAAGGACTCTGATGCTCAAGTAAAAACATTAATTATTGTAGAATAATTAAGTAAGAAAATAAAGAATTTTCGTGAGTGTATGAACTCAATATGGAATATTAAGTGAGTCGTAAGTGAATTTCAACCTTAGTAATGAGTGAGTATAGGTTTAGAGAGAACCTGTATTTATAACATGGAGAATGGGCTTTGAGCCTTTGTTTGTTAATGATCTATTGATAAGATAATAACAATAATAGCAGGTAGTTATATAATTTGAATAGAAGATAATTTGTACCTTGTAGATATGCTATTACTTATAGATAAGTAATAGCTGTAGATAATTGGAGAGATAATAGGAGATAAGGTGGTTACACCATTTTGAATGATAAGGCATAATAGATATGTTGTTGATAATGAGATATTTACTGTTCACGTTCGCGCTCTTATAGCAAGGCTGATACGGATGTGTCCCATTGTGTCGAGGTTGACACTTGAGGCAGAAATGTACACGGTTATTGTAGCAGGGTTGACACAGAGGGTAGACATGTGTACAGTAACCCCACAGTAACGTCCACATGTAATTTTACCTTTTATGCAGTACAGTAAAAAAACAATTGTTAGCAAAAGTTGATTTTATAAATAAATAAATAATCATTTTTATATGTTTCTGCAAATTTTGAAATTGACTAAAAGAAATATAGGTCTGCATATATACTTCAATAATTGATGGTAGTCCCTTCCAGTTTAGAAGCATATAACATAGGGAAGGGAGAAGCTTGTGTGTATCTATTTTTCTTTCACGGTATTCAAGCATAAAAAGTTTTTCTATTTATTATATTCTTTTTGTGAGACTTGGACATCATTTATTATGATATGCTCTTCGTGATGAATAAAGTTGTCCATGCTGGTGGCATTTGGAACTTTTGACAAATGCTCACTTTCTCAATACTATTTTTTTTGTTGTGCAAAAAAAATAAATCAAGTTGTCATTTTCTTCCTCATGCACAACATTATCCAGCACTTGGAAACATAAGGTTATTAATCACGTGGCATACTTTAAGGTCAATTTTCACTAAGATGAAGGTGAATTTTTGTTTCTAACATGTAGGAAAGAACTGCGACTTTTATAGTAAGATTTTGAATGACACAAGTGACACCTTAACCACACGAGTACAACTCACTCAAAATATGACATAATCGTTCTGAAATTTTCATAAATTAAACTCAATACTAGACTTCAAGTGTATCTAACACTCTAGCACCAAATATAATATACTACAACTATAATGACAATAACATTATCAAAGTCAAATATAATACAATAACAAATAATAATAATAATAATAATAATATCATTATCACTAAATACAATGCACAAGAAGAAGCATGCATGTACAAGGACACATGCACAAGCACAAGACATGACCTATAATGTAGCATAATAAAAATAACAATAATAACAAATAAATTATAACTATATAACAAGGTTTTACTAAAGATTCTTCTTAAGGTATATATATTTGTAGTAATGAAAACTTGGGGTGATACACGAGACACTTTTGAATCCATCCAATTCACTTTTTCCCGAAGCCCAACCTTCTCATTATATACAACAGAAAGCTCCAAGAGATAGAATCATATGTTTTCTCGTAATTCACTTAAACACAAGACATTTATTTTTCCTCCTCTTTGTTTCTTTCACCACTTCATTTGCCACCATAAGTAGTTGTCTCTCTTCCAAAAATACACTTTGTCTCTTATCAATCATCTCAAATAGAATCGCTTTGAGCCTACTTTCTAAGATTTTGGCTAGAATTTTATACATACACCTAATCAGAGAAATAAGCCTTAAATCCTCAAGGTTTTGTGGGTCATCAATCTTAGGGATCAAGGCAATGAAGGATGTGTTGCACCCTTTCGACATGACGTCGTTGGCATGAAACTTGTAACGACCTGCCTCATCGCTACTGTATCATACTCTTAATTATTCTTTTAATGGTAATTTATATCTAAAATTTCCTTTAAGTTTGTTTATAAAAATAGTAGTAAATTTTTCGTAGGTATAATCAATATCACAAATCAAAACTCGAATACACAAAGGTGAAATACATCATAATACTTGTATATTAATAATCATAAGTTGGTAATAATTATAAATAACCAAGTCTGAATTGTACAAAATTTTCAAAAGAAACAAGGATTTAAATGACAGGGTGTAACTAGTAAAACGTCAGGGTGTAGTCATTAGAACAAGAGGTGTAACTAGCAAAAATACAACCCTTGCCCGGGATCTAGCCCATCTACATCCCGGCTACTTGGCAGCTCCAACCAACATAGGTCATCTTCCCGGTCTCCTACTGTTGTCCATCTGCTCCCACAAACATGGTTCGCGATCATCACAGGTACCAATCCACAAAGTACAACAAAGCAAAGGTGAGTCCATCATGTAAAATAATAATTAAATAAATATCATCAATTATAAAAAGACAACTCGAACATTGAAAAATCACAACAATATTCAAATATTTTATCACGCATTCAACCATGGACAACTCGTCCAAACACATTTCACAATTCATCTTAAAATGACTAGTCATGATGCATGTTCCAGACTTATCTCTTAGTCAATGCAATGTGGTACCATCCTCATGGAAATAGCCTCTCTGAGGAAAATGATGCAAAAGCTCATCAAGGCCACTCTGTCGTGCACAAGTCGCTCCCCCCTTATGGTGATCAGCCCTGAGTCACAAGGGAGTTCCAAACAGAGATGCTTGATAACCAAAGTCGTATCGCTTCAAAACAATTAAACTACGCTAATTCTATAGAACAGGATTAACCTAGGTCGACTCAGAGACACAATCAATATGGTTCCAACTTCAATTCACTAGTAAATAATGGGGGGATTTTTATCAAATAGTTTGCATGCTTGAATAAAAATTGCAGAAAAATGTAACAAAATATAAACTAAAAGAATTGATAAAAGGTATTCTAAAACAGATTTAAAAGCATCAATCCAATTCACCAAATCAAGCAATACAAATTATCATAGTTCTTAGATAATGATTTTGTTGTGAAAGTTCATTCAATTTCATTAGAAGCAGTTCAATCGAATTAACCCCTAAATTAATTGAAACCGCAAACCTAATTGAAATATCATCCAAATAATCAGTGATTAAAATTCGAAATTAGGAAATGAATCCATAACCTAATCCACTTTCAATCCTAAACACATTCATAATAATGAAAATCGAATAGAGGATTGAAGAAGAAAGTGAACATTCACACAAAATTTGAAATACCAAACCAGAACTCAAATTCTCCTTGCTTGGGCTTGGATCCTTGGATTGATTGATTGTTTAGCCTCCCATGATAATCATCAATGAAAGCCCCATGAAATGAGTAAAAGAAAATGGAAGAACAGAAATGAAAATGAAGAACAGTTCAGAGAAAATAAGAGAAAGGGTTTTAATTCAAAAAATTCTAAAAGTCACTACAAAATGTGTTTGTGCTAAAATGAAGTGTGTCCATCCAAATAACTAAAATCACTTAAATATAGCGACTGAGTCAGTAGGGAAGGATGGGCCACAATGAAGTCCAACTAATCTACCTAATTACTAATTACACTAATTTCGCAGCCCAAAATTCAAGTGCAGTGATTCTGACTTCCAAGCCTAAAATGACCCTCAAAATGACAGAATTGGCCTTGAATTATCTCTGACAAACTTGTAGATCTTTTCCTTATATTTCCAGGGACTACTCATATGCACCATTTGGAGTTCTATAGACCCCTCTAGGTCTTGCACAAGAAAGATAGGTCAAGTAAGCAAAAACTCCAAAAATAAGCAACAATTATCAATTAAGTCCACTTGTTTGCCTAAGGCAAAAACTGAATTAGAATGGGAAAATAAAAGTTCAAGAGAAGTCAAATAAGCTAAGAAGAATAGAAAAATATTAAACTAAAAATACTCAATCAAAATACCCCACACTTAAACTTTTGCACTCCTGGGCAAAACTGAAAGAAAAACTGAGAGAAAAATTCAAACTAAAGTAAACCACAAACTAAAAGAAAGGTAAGAACAACGCACAAACATTTTTCAATGGATAACAATGCACAAAAGTGAGAAAGACGAAAAATGGAAGAATAATTAAGGTTTCAAACAATCCATGAACACATGATCACAAGTGCAAAGTGAAAAAGTAGTCAAGTTAAAATTAAGAATGAACCAAGGTGATAGAAATCTCTCAAAAAGCAACACTCAACCTCTTCTAATGTGTATGGGTTTATGTTTACACTCAAACACCACATGTAACTAGCACATCCAAATTTTGACAAGACTCTAATTCATTCAACTTGAAATACACATGCATCAAAAGATCAAAAGGACTTTATAGGCTTGTAATGTATGGCTTGGGTAAAGGGTGGATAAGAAAAAGATATTTAGGCTAAAACTAAGAGAAAAGAGGGGCAATAGAGAGTAAGCCAACAAGTATAAAGAGGGGTAGAAACAAAGAACTTATAAGGATGAAAATGAATCACAACAACTTTTATTGCATTTTCTTTTCCTTTTTCTTTTCTTTTTCTTTGCTTTTCTTTTTCCTTGTTTATGCATTTTTTTTCTTCTTTAAACTTTTGCTTTGTAAACTCTTTCTTTTCTTTTCTTTCCAAATCAAAACAAAATAAAAATACCCCACACTTGTTTGAAACCCACTCTCAAAACAATTCCAAGGCCCCTTTTCTCCCTAAAGTTAGGATAACTTGGTTTTCCATTTTTTTTTCTTTTTTTTTATAATGAGGTACACAAGAAAGAAAAGGTTAAAGGCTCAAAAAGGGTAGCAATGGATATCAATGCAAGGATAGTTTATTTGGCTAGTGGATAAAAGAAAGAAGGCCTAAATCATCTCAATCAAAACATGTGCAACAAGGAATGTCAAAAGAGGCAAGACAAAACATAGAGTAATCTAGCACAAGGGTGAAATCACACATGAAAGAATGTGAATGAAATAATGTGATTCATCCACAAAGGCCCAAAAACTCACAAGGCATAATTCTATCACACATGATCCATCTTAAATTCTATTTCTCAAGCCTACTTATCACTTCAACAATTGCCACAATGATTCACATCAAGCATGAAACCTTTCATTCCAACAAAAATTAGTACATTTCTCACAATTTACACAAGTTAGAAATCCTATGAAAAACATGAAAAAGTGCCTAAATTCTAGTTTTTATTTTCTGAATGTAAAAATAGACTAACAACCAGACAGAACAAAACAAATACAGCAAAACAATAATAGAAACAATAACAAAAACAAATAGAAACAGAAAACAGAAACTGGACAAAAACAACATACAGACTCAAAAACTAAAACAGAAAATAGAAAACAGACAGATAAATAGAAAACAGACTCAAAAATTAAAACAGACAGAATGTAAAAACAGCAAACAAAAATAGATAAACAGAAATGTAAACAGAAAACAGATTTTGTAATCCTTCACCCCACACTTGAAATGCACATTGTCCTCAATGTAAGCATGCAATGAGATGCAAACAAAGAGACAACAAATAAAAGAAGGGAAAAGGAAACTCCTTAAATGTCATTCAAGGCACATCATCACATAGAATTAGCAAGACCAAAGAGATGTCTGCCGCAAGCTCCTCCTCCACATGAGGACTCTCATGAAATAACTTGAGTTGGTGACCATTCACTTTGAAGACCTTGCCGGTAAATTCATTTTAATCTCAACTGCACCATGGGGAAAAACATTAGTAATAACAAAAGGTCCATCCCATCTAGATCGAAGTTTACCGGAAATAAGCTTGAGGCGAGAGTTAAACAAGAACACTTTTTGGCCAATATGGAACTCCTTCCTAAGAATCCTAGAGTCATGAAATCTCTTCACTTTCTCCTTGTAAATCTTGGAGTTCTGATAGGCTTTTAAGTGGATCTCTTCAAGTTCTTGCAATTGAAGCTTCCTTTCCATACCCGCTATATCAAATGCCATATTACAACTCTTCATCGCCCAATAAGCACGGTGCTCAATCTCCACCGGAAGGTGGCATGACTTACGAAAAACCACCCTATAGGGAGACATCCCCAAAGGTGTTCGGTAAGCGGTCCTGTGAGCCCATAAAGCATCTTCAAGTAGCTTGCTCCAATCCTTCCTGTTGGGTTGCACTACCTTCTGTAACACTTGCTTGATCTCTCTGTTAAAAACCTCTGCTTGCCCATTAGTTTGGGGATGATAAGTTGTAGCAACTATACGCACAACCCCATACTTCTAAAGCAAGGATGTCAATGATCTGTTACAGAAATGGCTCCCCTGGTCACTGAAATTGGCTTTAGGCACACCAAACCTGCAAAAAATATTGGATCTCACAAAATCCACAACAACTTTAGAATCATTAGTTCTAATGGCCTTAGCTTCAACCCATATGGAAACATAATCAACAGCAAGTAGAATATATAAAAAAACCATGAGAAACAGGAAATGGACCCATAAAATCAATACCTCACACATCAAAAATCTCACAAAAAATAATGGGTTGCTGAGGCATCTCATGTCTATGTGTAATGGTTCCTCCTACTCTCTGACACTGCTCACAAGTGGTAGTAAAGTGATGAGCATCTCTAAACAAAGTGGGCCAATATAACCCACAGTCCAATACCCTCCTAGCGGTCCGCTGAGGACTAAAATGACCGCCAGTAGGTGTGCCATGACAAAACTGAAGAATAGACTGAATCTCATGATCTGGCACACACATGCGGATCACTTGATCACTACCAAATCTCCACAAATAAGGATCATCCCACACATAAAATTTAGCATCACTCTTAAGTTTATCTATTTGAGACCTAGATGCATGAGGTGGAACAACAGATGCAACAATGAAATTCACAATGTCAGCAAACCAAGGGGTGATATGTGATGAATGCAAGTGCATCAAATGCTCATCAGGGAAATTATCCCTAATAGGAAAGGATTCAACAGGTCCCTCAATCCTGCTCAAATGATCAGCAACCAAGTTTTTCGCACCACTCTTGTCCTTAATCTCAATATCAAACTCCTGAAGAAGAAGCATCCACCTGATCAATCTAGGTTTAGCATCAGGCTTCTTCAACAGGTACTTCAAAGCTGCATGGTCAGTAAAGACAGTGATATGGGAGCAAAGCAAATAAGATCAGAATTTATCTAAAGCAAAAACAATAGCTAAAAGCTCCTTCTCCGTGGTGGTGTAGTTAACTTGGGCTGCATCTAAAGTGCGTGAAGCATAAGCAATGACATGGGATCTTTTATCAACTCTCTGTGACAACACAGCCCTAAGTGCATAATTAGAGGCATCACACATGAGCTCAAAGGGAAGTTCCCAATCTGGTTGCTGCATGATGGAAGAGGTCGTAAGCTTCTTCCTCAATTCCTCAAATGCCTCTTTGCAAGGCTAATCAATCATAAAGTCTATGTCCTTTTGGAGAAGCTTGGACAATGGCAGTGCAATCTTGCTAAAATCCTGGATGAATCTCCTATAAAAACCTGCATGTCCAAGAAAAGAACGCACTGCCCGCACAGAAATTGGGTAAGGTAAAGAAGTAATAACATCAATCTTAGCTTTATCGACCTCAAGACCTCTACTAGAGACTAAATGTCCTAAGACTATACCTCCATGTACCATAAAATGGCATTTCTCAAAGTTAAGAACAAGGTTAGTCCCAATACATCGATCGAGAACTCTAGAGAGACTATCCAAACATGCATCAAAAGAGGAACCATAAACAGTGAAATCATCCATAAACACCTTCATGAAACTCTCTAATAAATCAGAAAAGATACTCACCATGCACCTTTGGAAGGTAGCAGGTGCGTTGCATAGGCCAAAAGGCACCCTAGTGTAGGCAAATGTGCCAAATGGATAGGTGAATGTGGTCTTATGTTGGTCCTCTGGTGCAATATGAATTTGCATGTAACCAGAAAAACCATCAAGAAAGCAATAATGTGATTTACCTACCAACCTCTCCAGAACCTGGTCAATGAAGGGGAGAGCTAAATGGTCCTTGTGAGTTTCCTGGTTAAGTCTCCTATAGTCAATGCAAACTCGCCAACTGTTGGCTACTCTAGTCGAAATCAACTCATTATCCTGATTTTGCACAACAGTGATATCCGACTTCTTAGGGACCACTTGGACAGGTGAAACCCAAGTACTATCTGAAATGGGATAGATGATCCCTGCAGCTAGTAACTTCATCACTTCCTTCTTCACCACATCAAGAATAGTGGGATTCAACCTCCTCTGTGGCTGCCTCACTGGCCTAGAATCATCCTCCAAGAGTATTCAATGCATGTAGATGGAAGGATATATTCTAAGAAGGTCAGCAAGTGTCCATCCAATGGCCTTTTTGTGGCCTTTCAAAACATGCAGCAACTTCTCTTCATGCTCAAATGACAGGCTGCTAGATATGATGACTGGAAGCTGCTGAGCATCATCTAAATATGCATATTTAAGGTGCTCAGGTAGCGACTTCAGCTTCAAAGAAGGTGGCTGAATGGTGGAAGGAAAGGTTGTTAGCTGAGGGAAGGGAGATAGTAGAATCAGAACCTGTATCTGTACCTCTATCTGCAATACAATCAGAGTCAAGTGTGGAGGAAATCTCTGCACAAATACTACACACAACAACAGAATCATCACAGGTACAATTATAAGATCAAAATCAGAAAAATAAAAAAAAATCAAAAAGTAAATTAGAAATATCTAGACTATCTACTGCAACATCAATGATATCAAGAAGAAGGACAGAATGCTCCTCTACAGGATGTCTCCCTCAAAAATGTTAAACTGGACAACGTCATCACCAAACTCCATGGACAAAGTTCCTGCATACAGATCAATTTTGCTCCTGGCTGTCATCAAGAATGGTCTCCCTAGGATCAATGTGGAACCATGGCTGAAAGACTCATTCTCCATATCCAGTATGTAAAAATCTGCAGAAAAATCAAATTATTAACTCGCACAAGCACATCTTCAATAAGTCCAAGTGGAAGCGCAACACTTCTATTGGCTGAGTGAATGACAACACCAGTGGGTTTCAAATCACCAAGATGTAATGATCTGTAAACTGATGTGGGCATGACATTAATGGAGGCTCCAAGATCACACATGGCATCTACAAAAGTACAATCTCCAATGGTGCAAGGGACAGCGAAAGTGTCAGGATCCTTGCACTTCTGTGGCAAGGTGGATAGTGGAATGACATCAACAGTTTTGCCCTGTATAAGTGAAGATACATTTCTGTCCATCTTCACTTGCTCATTTCCCTTCAGCTTCCTCTTGTGGGTGCATAAATCCTTCAAGAACTTTGCATATTTTGGAATCTGTTTGATGGCATCCAAGAGGGGAATGTTGACTTCCACCCTCCTGAAAGTCTCAAGCAGATCAGAATCAAACTCCATTTTCTTTGCAGAAATAGATCTAGATGGAAAAGGTAGAGGAATATGTGTTGGTGCAGAATCTGTTTTGGCAACATCATCAATTTTAGCACTAGCATTTGGAAGCTTTCTGCCACTCCTCAAAATAATAGCACTCACATTCTTTGGATTAATAACTGGTTGTGCTGGAATGTTTCCAGAACCTTGTTGCTACATCTGGTTGACAGTTGTAGCTAACTGTCCAATCTGAGTCTGCAGGTCTTGGATGATGGCATTGATATTTTGTTGAAACTGAATGTTGATGGTTGCCATTTGCTTCATCAAGTCCTCTAAAGAAGGTCCAGAAATGGTATGCACAGGTGCAGGCTGCTGGAACTATGGTTGTTGTCTGAAGGAGGAGCTTGGTATTTGCTGGTGGAGGGTTGATATTGCTGTTGTTGAGGTCTGAATGGCTGTTGTTGTTGTGTCTGTTGTGGAGGTTGTGGACAAGGACCATACCTAAATTCGGGTGATCTCTCCAACCAGGATTATAAGTGTTGGAGTAAGGATTATACTGTTGTTGAGGTCTGAATGGATGTCTAGGTTGTATGGCAGAAACATCAATAGCTTGTTCTATTTCTTGTAGAGTGGGACATACATATGTTGGATGATTAGGTGCACAACAGATACCACACAACCTTGGTTGATTGGCTGCCATCAGGTTCTGTTGTTAACCAATAGCAAGTTGTCTCACAAGGGATGTCAACTCTGTCAGCTTGTTCTCCAACCTCTGGTTATCAACAACCATAGAAACAGAAACTTCATTTGCAGCAGGATTGTTTGTTGCAGCACCTCTAGTACCAAATTGTTGATAGTTGGCTGCCATGTTAGAAATCAACTGTCTTGCAGGAACAGGAGTCTTGTCCATCAAAGCGCCTACAATAGTTGCATCTATCATACTCCTGTCCATCAACATCAAACCTTCATAAAAATACTGAATCAATAATTGCTCACTGATTTGATGGTGAGGACATGTAGCACACATCTTGTTGAATCTCTCCCAGTACTCATACAATGTCCCTCCAAGGAGCTGCCTTATACCGCAAATTTCTTTCCGGATGGAAGCTGTTCTGGATGCAGGGAAGAATTTCTCCAAGAATCTTCTCTTCATATTTGTCCAAGTGTTGATAGGATCTGGTTGAAGGTACAACCAGTCCTTGGCCACACCATCTAGAGAGAATGGAAATGCCTTCATCTTGACATAATCCTCATGAATGTCATGTGGTCGCATGGTAGAACACACTACATGAAACTCCTTAAGATTCTTGTATGGATCTTCACCTGCAAGACCATGAAACTTTGGAAGTAAATGGATTAGTCCAAATTTTAGCTCATAACTAACCTCAGTCTCAGGATATTGAATACACTAAGGTTGGTACACAATATCAGGTGTAGCCAATTCCTTAAGAGTTAGGTTGTTATCAGCCATTGTATCAACAAAAATTTCAAAATCAAGATTGCAGAATTGGAAATAGACTCAGAAACAGAAGACTCAGAAAACACTACACTATTATCTAGGACTACACTATCCAATTCATCTAGACTAATATTATTTCTGCTTAATCTGTGAAATGTCCTATCTATCTCATGATCATATGAATGCAAGTCACTTGATGTGGACCTAGTCATGCACAGTTCAACTCATAAGGAACAAAAACACAAAAATCACAGAAATGGCAGACAACTACTCTACCAGGACATTATTCACAATATCTGCTGAAATGAAACAGAAAATGGAAAACTGCCCTAAACAATTTTAGAAAAAATTTAAAAACATCACAGTAATTTGGACCCCCCCCTGACTGTGTTCATCCTTCATAGGTCACCTTGATGTATTAATTTTCTCCACATTCTGGGAAAATATCAGCCCATTCCGAGATAGTTTGTTGTGAAATGACCAGAATGCTCATGCGCTAATTGTTAAAACGGTGCTAAAACTCTTACTTAGAGGTCGAATTTGCCAATTGGGTTAGTTTTGCTTAGAATGAAGGATAAATGTTGGACACCAAGTTTCACAGCAATACTCCAGAGGACCAAAAAAATCTGGATAGTAAATCGCACAACAAACACAACTACACTACACAAATTCTCTCCCTACTACTCCTCTATTTTTTCCTCTGTTTTTCCCCTGTTTTGCTCTTTTTTTTTTTTTGTTATTTTGCACCAGCACCTCACATACACTTCATAACAACCAACAGAAACAAGGAAAATATGTAACAAAGTGCAATTGTGTAGCAGGATGTAAATATGCAGTGAATGTAAATATTTTTTTTCTTTTATATTTTACTAATGCTATTATCTAATATGCAGTGAATTAAAGTTAGCACACAAAGAAATGTGTCCCCGACAACGGCGCCAGTTTTGATAACCGATGTCGTATCGCTTCAAAACAATTAAACTACGCTAATTCTGTAGAACAGGATTAACCTAGGACAACTCAGAGACACAATCAATATGGTTCCAACTTCAATTCACTAGTAAATAATGGGGGGATTTTTATCAAACAGTTTGCATGCATGAATAAAAATTGCAGAAAAATGTAACAAAATAGAAACTAACAGAATTGATAAAAGGTATTCTAAAACAGATTTAAAAGCATCAATCCAATTCACCAAACAAAGCAATACGAATTATCATAGTTCTCAGATAATGATTTTGTTGTGAAAGTTCATTCAATTTCATTAGAAGCAACTCAATCGAATTAACCCCTAAATTAATTGAAACCACAAACCTAATTGAAATATCATCCAAATAATCTGTGATTAAAATTTGAAATTAGGAAATGAATCCATAACCTAATCCTCTTTCAATCCTAAACACATTCATAATCATGAAAATCGAATAGAGGATTGAAGAAGAAAGTGAACATTCACACAGAATTTGAAATACCAAACCAGAACTCAAATTCTCCTTGCTTGGGCTTGGATCCTTGGATTGATTGATTGTTTAGCCTTCCATGATCATCATCAATAAAATCCCCATGAAATGAGTGCAAGAAAATAGAAGAACATAAATGAAAATCAAGAACAGAGAAGAACAATGAAGAACAATTGAGAGAAAATAAGAGAAAGAGTTTTAATTCTAAAAACTTCTAAAAGTCACTACAAAATGTGTTTGTGCTAAAATGAAGTGTGTCCATCCAAATAACTAAAATCACTTAAATATAGTGACTGAGTCAGTAGGGAAGGATGAGCCACAATGAAATCCAACTAATCTAGCTAATTACTAATTACACCAATTTCGCAGCCCAAAACTCAAGTGCAATGATTCTGACTTCCAAGCCTAAAATGACCCTCAAAATAACAGAATTGGCCTTGGTTTATCTCTGACAAATTTGTAGATTTTTTCCTTATCTTTCCAGTAACTACTCATATGCGCCATTTGGAGTTCTGTAGAGCCCTCTAGGTCTTGCACAAGGAAGATAGGTCAAGTAAGCAAAAACTCCGAAAATAAGCAACAATTATC